>CM060571.1:10765000-11175000 GCA_030625065.1 Alectoris magna | reverse complement strand
TTTGAATGCATACCATTTCCTATGTATAATTCTGCTTTGACTGGTCTTGAATGACATCATTCTCAGGGAATATTTTCAATAATGCTTAATAGTATAAAGTATTCCCATCCAGGAAACTTGCAAAGTATCGTCAGAATAAAGATAAATGTATGGAGAATCACTGTGTTTGGTTTCAGCTATTGTGATAGCTGTGATTAAAATGTTGCTGGTTTGGATCTCAGTTTTAATTTCGAAAGTTGCAGTCATCATAGGTGGATTACATCTGTGTCTTTTCAGATAGGTGACAAGATATATTTGATATATTTCCATACAGTTTTTTCCCTAAAGAAAAAAAATGAGATGGCAGAGGGGAGATGCAAGTAACATTGCAACATTTAGTTGTCAAGCTATGAATGGAAATTGCCATCATAGAGACTGGATGTTTATACTCCAAAAAATTAAAAAATTAAAAAATGTGGTGAAAGTGTGTACAGGAAGAAAGGTTCCCTTACAAATCCAATATCTTTGCAGATGAGTAGTGATTCAACATAACTAAAGCAAATATTAATTGAAAAGAACCCTAGAATATAGAGTACGGAAGTAGCTTGTGTTTTGGTGAGCAGCACATGCTTCAGCAGTGCACCAGCTATATTCTTTCGGCGATTCTTTTCTGGAACGTCATTTCTCCTGGTCTACAGCACTCACCATTGTCCTGTCCGGTATCTGAGCTGCGTTTCGTAAGTAGCATCTTCCCATCTTTGTTTATTTTAAATACGTAATGTTACTCTCCTGATTATTGTCATTTGGCTGCAGTTTTATGATAAAACTTATTGTAATAGCAGAGTAGAGTTACAGTGAAGCAGTGACAGCGTTCAGTTGTTCACCCTTTATTAAAAATATTTCAGCGTATATCAGCAAGCTCCACTGCCCAGCAGTCAAGAGGATCCTGCTTTTGTGACAAATGCTTTTGACTCCCACGAGCAGGCACGTATCTATAGCAAAATACCACATACCTGTGGCCAGAAACGGGCCAGTACTAGTGCAATACTTGAAATTATTTCAGTTTCATTTGATCACTTTCACCTTTTCTCAACCCCATACATTACTTTTTGAGGTTGGCCAATCCCACTGTAGACAGCTTTCAAATGTTAGCTGTTGCAAGCCAGTTTGTTATGTACCAAATTCTGCACGGCCTTGCCAGCCTATTGGAGTGGCTCCCACTACTACCATCCTGAAAAGGCATGGAAACATGTGTCTCCACAAATGCAGTAGCCTGCATTCTCAGAGTTTAAATTAGTCTGTTGATTGAGATGGTATTTATTGCATAGTGGCTTAATTTAAGCTAGTAGTTGGCCAAAATGAAAATCTTAAGTCCATCTGAGTTGTTCAGTAGGAGTTTGTGTCTACATTTCTGTACTTAACTTTGTGCTTTTGTTAATATTTTGCCAGATTCAGAGGTTTATTTTGTACATTTAGCATTTATTTAAGATAGTTTTGTACATGTTTGACTCTCTCCGAAAGCGTCAGTCAGTACCAAATACACTCATCTGATTGCAGTTATTTCTTCTGGCATGGATTTAATTGTATCATTATCCACAGTTTTTTTCAGCCAAATGCGTTTCTTGTACTTTACCATACACTTATTAATATATGCAACTAACATCCACACGGCGGTCAGAATATTTCCAGAACGTTTTCCTGTATTTCTGTTTTCCAAGATGGTTGATAGCTAAGCCTGGCCCTTGTAGGCATGGCAGAAGAACTCATGAGAACATTTTGGCTGAATATCTGGTGATGTTTGTGAGGTAAGGGAGCAGTGGCTGTTCGGCAGTGAACAGAGAGAGAGACTAATTCCAGGGCAAGGAAGCTTTCAAAATCAAATGAGCATCACATCGCTGTATGTGTCTAATCTAAAAGAAGAAGAAGAAAAAAAAAAGCAGTCTCTCTGCAGTGTAGGAGTGAAGCAAATGAATATGGCCTTTAATACACTTTTTAATTTTTCAACACTGTATTTTGCCAACTTTAGTTCACTTTGTTGACTATTCAGTCAGACCGTTTTTAAATTAAAAAGGAATACATGGTTGAATTATTTATTAAACAAAAGGTGCTGCTGTGCATGCAGACTACCTGTTCTTTGAATTTCTTTTACCATTGGAGTTTGCGGAAATAGAATTTGAGAAAGTACATTGCTAATAAGCAAGGGAATGGAATAACTCTCCTTCTAAAATACGTCTGTCTCTGAGGCAGCTAATAAACTAAATTGTGTCTGAATAGTCGCAGAAAGAAATGGTAGATCTTCATTCAGATGTGCAATTTTGACCTTATTGTTGTTTCCTCAGTCTGGCAGGCTTCGTATAGACAAAGGGTTATTAATTTCAGGTAGAAATATAAACGTGGAGGAACGATAAACAGGCGGAAGGAAGCGCGCAAAAAGTTTCTTCCTTGTTACGGGCAGCATGTCCCACTGGGTCACTGGTTCCCATTAGGGTGATGATGATGAGCACTTTGTGCAGCTGCCTTTGTTTGTCTCAGCACTGTGTGTTGTTGCCTTTGCATTGGTGCTCCAGATTTATGTGCCTCCGATGTTTCTTCCATTCTGGGGGGAATGTGGCTTTGTTGTACCTGATCCTTTTCTCATCCCATTCTCCAAAAGAAAACACCTTCTAGCCTTTTGTCTGGATTTAAATCACTTTGCTTTTTACCTGAGACCGCTGTCCAGTGTCAGGCTAGGAAGCTCTGAGAGACCTTCTGTAAGTCTGTGAGCTTACTTAAAAATTAGTGGGCTGTTTACCTAGAATGGAAAGAGGAATTAACTCAGTGAATCTGTGGGACCATCTGTCTGTGAGGTTGGTATTTCTCATCCCTGATGTGGTGCACGATAGCTATGTAGGAAAACAGTGATACAAGAGCTTCAATAGGTGCGGAATGCCAGCTGAGGCAGAGAAGAGGCTTTGGAGGCAGGCTCGTGAGGCCAGGAGGGCTCTGAGGAGCTCCCAGTTGCACTGGTGTGGAGGGAGCTGCAAGGCTGTGGCTGCCGAGCATTCGGCTCCGACATGGCCTGTGGCATGAAAGCAGCGAGCAGCAGCGAGTGACTGGGCACACCCTGGCTTTCATATCTACAGATGGAGACCTAAAAGATTGCAGGGCCACAGTCCAACACCAGCACATGTAAAATAAGGCTCAGGATTTAGATAACTCTGTTCCAGCATACTGACGTGTGTGGCCGCGGTCCAACTCCAACACATGCAAAATTAGTTTCAGGATCATTCCAGCATACTGAAGCCTATGCCTAAACACGTTATTGCCACTAGCTCAGCTAAATCAGAGTGTTCAAAATAGTATTTTTTCTCTTTCTTTACCAGGATAGTTCCATTGAAACATTGTATATTTTCACGGTAGAAAATGGAGATTGGATTATTGATATATCAGCTCCATATGCAGCATTTCTTATTTTTACAGTGCAGGAGTAGCATGTTAATATTAGTGTACTCTAAGGCTATTTTACAAAACGTGGGTACAAGTTGACCTACTAATGTACCTTTTGAGATACATCATTAGTATAAAAAAATTAATGAGCCTGTTCAAATGATACCGTGTTTAAAGACATCTTGGTCCCAATATGTCTGCAATCCACTGTGAAACCAATGAGGAAAAAAAATACTGAGCAGTCAAAGGATCCCTTCTTAGGATTAGAAGTAACGAATTTAATCAATATTTTCTCTGTTATAGCAAAACTCCTGCAATTAATGTATTTTTAGAAAAAATGGTGTTGGTAAAATAGACTCAGCAGTTCAGAACTACTCGTAAGCGTTTCTTCAAATACAGTTTTATTATTATTACTATTATTGTGAGATGCGGAAAGAAGTTGTATACTTAAGTGGCATGTACCACTTCAATGGGAGAAAAACTACTGGGCAATCAAAGCACTCATTTGATAGCACCGGAAAGTAAAAAGTAAGGAAATACAAATACTGTATTTTGTCTGTACTGTCATAGTCTGTCCATGTGTTCTATCATATGCTGTGACATTATCCACTTTTTGGAGACACTGTCAGCACCTCTGTAATCATAATCTGTAAACAGAATGACAGCTTTACTTCTCTTTCTTCTTGTTGAGAGGAAAACTTGTTATTCAGCTACGGTAAACCACACAGTTTTCCTAATGTGAGTGATTCTGGTGATGGTTTCTTTCTCACTGGGGTCTACAGAAAGATGATCCTGTGACATTTAACTAATTCATATTTTCTTTATTAGAAGGATTTTATATAATATCTGATGACCCGCTACTGGCTCTTCTATCCTGGTTTTACCACTCTATAATAAGGTAGTAATTATGAAAAGGGTGATACCCCGTGCCCCAAGACCTACTGACGGTGTGTCCAAGTCTGTCACTCTGGCTTGAAAAAATTATATATATATACGTGTATGTATAGGATTTCTCTAAGCCCAGCACTCAAGGTGAAGCTTGACCAGAGCAGTTAGTAAACATTTCCATACAATTACTCAGCAGATTTTAAATTATATTTAATGGATTTTGAACACTGTGTGGAGGTGGGTGTTAATTTGTGCTTTTTAGACTCTCACAGCCTCTATGTTGTTGGGCCCATGGGAGGAACTTACAGAAAATAGATTCAGTGCTGCTCTCTTCCACTTGAATTCACCATCTTCTCTACAGTTTTTAATAGTCTTGGATTTTTTCCTAGTGTAGCCTGTACGCTGTACCAAATGGTTCTGTTTTCCCATTAATGTAGTTTGGGAACAAGTTAGTGGTCATACTGAGGTACACCTTGCTTGTTTGGTTTATAAATATGTAGAGATGCTGAAATGTGGAAGCAACAGGGTAAGTACGGAAGCAAGAAGAAGGCAGGATATTCATTCACAGAAGTCCAGTTAGTGGTTATTTTAGTTGATTAGCTAGCAACTTATTTTCTCCCTCATGAAATTGCCTCCACAGGTCCTTACTTCTGGAGCTTAATCAGCAGTAGCAATCCATCCCAGAAGTGGGAGATCAGGAGTACTTAATTAAAGAGGGACTGTAAGGTAACTCTCCCAAATTGGATATCTGATCTAGCTTTGGCATCAGGAGAGCAATGCTTGGTAAAAGTGTTTATCAAGCTCCATGTAGACGCTCTGCAAGTCTCAGAGGTGGGAATATGATGCAGACAGCCTGTAGAAGCTGCTATAACCTGAGTACTATGGGCTTTAGGGCCATCTGGTACCTGAACACCTGCCTAGAAATAACATATACAAATCCAAAAGATGGGTCCAGTTTGATAGCTTCTCTGCTTAGGTTCCCCACTGGAATTTTCACCAAAAGCAGTAAACAGTCTGTAGGAAGTGTAGAAAGACCTCATCCTATCTGGTCAATAATCAAGTGCCCATTTCAAAACTAACTCAGCTGAGTCAAGAGTTTGGGTAGGAGAGTGAGTGAGTTTTACATGTGAACCACAGACTGTTGTTAGCATGAACACTGGGTGAGGATCCAAGATACTCTAAGCCCGTTTTAAAATTAGGGGGAGAAAACTGCGGAAGGGTCAGGTACGTAGGAGGTTTGGGAGCTCACATTCCTATCAAAAGTACAAATGATGAGAATGATCATTAGCAGTATACTAAGGAAAGATCTGTAAGTACATATTGAAGCCCAGAGTAGCACAGAGAGTGTTTTTCTTGTGAAGAAACATGCTCTCTACGAAGAACTACAATAAGGTGTTCTGGCAGCTCAGATGTGCACTTCTGAAGAAAGCAAGAACAAGCAGAAGCTCATCACTGAGAGTAACTAATGTTACATTCAAGACAGCAAACAGATCTGTTGTTCAATGAATGAAGAAGTACATCCTGTTCTAAAGCATCCACTTTCCTGTGGAAAGATTATACAAAAACTAGTGGAATATCATGAACCTTATCAGTGATGAACAGCTTAACAGCTTTGATCTATAAATCCAAGTTAAGGAATTGGGTTGGCAAAGACATGGTACTGAAATAGCAGAAATGGAAAGCCAGTGAAGGGGTTATGTTGTTCAAGAGTCTTGCACGCAGAGGATTTAGAAAAGAAAATAACAAGATTTTGAAAGAAACTAGCAAAGATGGTATGATAGGGAGCAACTAAGTGATCCATGGCCATTTGCTCAGTAGTCATTAGCTGGAGCTTCCAGGGCTGAGCAGTGATGCCATGAAACAGGCAACAAAAAGCAGGCATTCTCACAGCCACACTTGGTGTGTTCCTGATGCTTGTTTACTCCAGTGAAGGACTTTGCACTGGTCTGACTGCATAAATTGCAACTTAATCATATTTTTAATTATGATGGTGCATGTGCATATGATTTCAGAACGGCCCGAAAAATCAAGAGCATTGGAAACAGGCTGAAGATGTTTGATATGTTTGCACAAGCCAATATTAAAAAAGTTTCTTCAGCACTCTTTCCACTTTCATTTTGATTAAACTTTAGCAACATTAGTATTTCAATAACATGCTAAGGTCCTGATTCAAGTCTAATGTTGAAGCATCACTGAATTCAGTAGGGTTAAAGAGATATACAGCTGCAGGATTAAAGTTTAAGGCTTACTTTCTTTTTTTGGAGTGCTAACAATATGTGTGATGTTATTTAACTGTAATCTTCTCGGGGCACAGACTGCATTCTCTTTCTTTAGTTAACTGACGTAGTATCGCTTGTTAATAAAGCAATACAGAACTATTCTGTGTTTTATCAACAATTTGCATTTTACACAGTATTTCATTTTAAATAAGTATAAAATCTTACCCTGAATAGTAAGATGTAATTGCTGATCATGTATCTCTTTGTTCCAGACACTTTTATAAAAGTGTATGTATTATGTATGATGTGACCTTCAAATGTCATGAATGCGTTGTGTAATAAACTGTCAATATTTGTGGCTATAAGGTACTAGATGACTTTTACAATAATTGGAACAGCTTTATTAAAAGCTTGGATCACTCAGCTGGTTAAAGAGAAAGACGCAGGCCAATGTTTATCTGTGAGTTTTCTTCTGCCAACTGTTAAATGAAAGATATTTTAAGATACTGAAGATGTCTTCTTTCTTTAAAAAAGAAAAAAGAAAAAAAAAAAAAAGGAGGGGGTAAAAAGGCCTTTGGGTAAAATTGTTCTCTCAAAAAATCTTTTTTAATAATATAAGTTCTCAGTCCAAATAGAGCTTTGCAAGCTAATGAATGGCCAGGAGGTTGGACTAGGTGATCTCCATAGGTCCCTTCCAACCCCTACAATTCTGTGATTCTATTTTATGAGTTCTCTGTCTGATTTTGTCTTTTGGTCACAGGATTCTTCAAGCAATTAGACAGCTAAAAAGATGTGCTCTGAAAGTGTGTTTGGACTTTGATTATCTCAAAAAGATTTATAAGAATTTGCAAAGTAAGACCACTAAGAACTCCAAAACAAAAACTCTGTAGGGAAACTGATTGAAATGAAGAGGATCAGAAACATTTTGTGATAAACAGCTTAATTTTGGTTAATTGTCTAGTGATGTTTCTTTATGCTATATATGTAGCCACTTGCATGTTTCTCAGAATGCTCACCACAGTAAGAATCCTTACTATAATACCTGAAATTTGCATACATGCAGTATTGTTGTACAACCCATCGTGTGTGAAAGCCACCAATTGTCTGTGCGTCATGTGCCCAGAGTATGGGCGTAGGGTGTACATACTGCTTCAAGGTTGGCAATTAATGAGAAACTGCTTAGAATATTCTGATTCCTCTTCTGTTGTGTTTGAAATAAGACCAGTGGAGCTCCCACGTAGCCAGAGGTATTGGTGATGGTCACCGCGTGCCCACTTCCGGATGTGGCAAGTCTTATGTGTAAATTGATGCGAGTATTTTGCTTCAGTTTGTACTTTATATTTAGCTTTTACTTGAAATTTAAATCTGCTAATGCACCCATCGGCAGCACAGGCAGTGCAGTTTGTGCCTTTTGTTTGCTTGTGCGGGTCAGAGGGCTAAGTGGGAAGTCTGATGTCAGAAGCGGTATCTCTTTATTTACCAGTGGAACCTTTGGTATAATCTTTATTTCTAATAATACAAACAATACGAATGCTGTTTTCTCACTAGTAGGCCTCCTTTCCAGTTCTCGTCTAAAATAGCTCTCTGTTTAAACAAATTCTCTGCCAATCCATATTAATGCTCAACAGTTTAAGATTCCCATATATGGTCATTCTAAAACCTAAATCCTTGATGAAACAATAGAGACAGCAAGTTGTTCCTGACCTAAGACATTAGTAAATCTTTCCGGAGGCCTAAAATATAACTGTAATATTCAGTAATATTAGACTTTTATTTTAAGCCATGAACTTCACTAGCAAAAAGTGTAGGAACATCTGCTAAAAGGATTCTAATTTCAGATTGTAAGCACTGGGCCAGAGTTTGGGCCATTTTCATCTCAACGTATCAACTAAAGCTACTCCAGGTAGCTGAAAAAAATATCATTAATTAAATCCCTGTTTTCAGTATTATTCAAGCTTCCTCTAAGGAAATAAAGGTAAAGCGTGTTTTCCCAGAAACTTGTGTACCCTTTGCTGCTTTCCAGGGAACGAGGTGGTCAGAGTTCAGGAATACTTGCATAATGATGACAGCAGCAACAGGATTAAAATGTTGAATATCTTCTAACTATCTTCTTGACATTAAATTGAGAATAAAATTTTTCCTGCTAAGGTAATTGTATACAAAGTGGGTTTATGTAAGTGGTTTATAGATCTTTAAAAAATTGCCTCCTCGTGTTGCACCATGTTTCATTAACTTTTGCAGGCAGTTCTAAACAACTACAAATATTTTGAAATTCTGAAATATACAAAAATGTGGGATTATGTGCAGCTTTAAAAGCTTCTGGACATATTTTCAAAGGGTTCTTTAATAACGCCTGAAAAATGTGCGAGAGCAAACATATTTCTAAGTGTGATTACCTATTTAGTGAGCTGATTACCTTTTCCATGTGATTGCCTGTTTTTGGCTAATTTGGCAATCCTTGCGTTGGCAAATTCCAACTGACTTTGCTGATAATTTAGTCTGCGTGCGGACTGCAATTTACCTCCTTTGAACATGAAAGTGCCTCTTTGTGAATCCTTGTGCTTGTACATACATGCAGCAAATAAATTCTCTTCCAGAATGTAGAGGACTCGTATGGAGAGGATCCTTTGAAAATTTGCTGCTAACATGACTAAGTCAGTGCTACTACCCAACCAACTGAAAACGTGCTTCTCTTTACAAAAGCAATCGGTCCTTTTCTAATCACCTTTATAAGCTTATCCCAGAAAGGTATACCAGTCTTGCAGAACACTTGGGGAAATTTCAGTTTCTTTTTTTCTTTGTATTGTTTTGTGTAGTTGCTTAATTTTCACTTCAGACTGTGTGCCAAACAGGTTTGTTCACATTTTGGTCAAATTGGCCCCTTGGTTACGTAGCTCATTACTGCGTTCTAAGGTGGATGTGGAAGTGAAGGGTTCCTTGCATTTTTCCCATTAGGACATGGGATGGTTAAGTGCACAGCTGGAGGACTGCAGCTTTTCAAGACAAAGTCACTGGCAGTTGTGTCCGAGTCCTTGGTAGGAGAATGTCACCATTAAGGTGTGAAGAGCGTTGCACCAGGCCTAGTGGCTTTTACTGTTTGTTTGTTTAAGGTCCAGAGCCAGGTGGGTGGATGGCCCTTCTTGGGTTGGCGTGACCTTTCTGCCTCTATGTGAGCCTCTGGCCTTGAGACTGACTTAGCTTTGTGGTCACCCAAGATGTGGCACAAAGACCAGCTTCTCATTTAGAACTGAATGAGAACGTTTCTTTGTGCAGTTCTGTATGTGCTGTGAGCGAAGCGAAAGGAAAGCTCAGTGAAAGTAAGTTCGGACTCAAGCTTTGGAAGCCTCACATCTAGCTTGTACATCTACACAGTATTTCATACGTGATTCTATTATTTCCTGCACTTGAATCAGGAAAGGTAGGAGTGGGCCGGAAGACATTCAGGACGTAGACTTGCCTGTAATGGAAGTAGGTAGTAAAAAAAGAAGTCTAATCTCACGTGCATCAAGTGCTCATCTTGTAGACCACATAACTCAGTGAACCACAATGACTGCAAGATAAGTAGCTGTTCTCTTTCCTTCCTGATCTTTTATCCTCGGAATTCAGCAGCCTGAAAACCATTGCTCAGATCCCAAGTAAATCATAAATTAGATGGATTTGGTGGGGCTTATCCTAGTTCTGCAGGTCTGTAAAACGTTAGCAAAGTGTTGCATGCTTTAACGTAACTGAGAGCTTGTAATTCAGAGGGGGTAACAACAGCAGGAGAAAGGGGCACATTTGAGGTGCAGAATAAATAAGGTGGAATGTTTTTGTTTCTGCGCATACACCGTTGTTGCCTTAGCCTGCATTCATCAGTTTGCCTCGTAACTCTTTCCATGCTAATTATTTATCCTTTTCCTGTTCCATGATTACATTTCCCTCACTTTCAATATGTTGTTTTAAGAAAGTGTTGAAATGAACTTGATAGCAGTGAGATGTAAATGCATTTTAAAGCACATTTTAAACTTAAGTGCCTTGACAATTAGGTTCACTTTGCCAAACGGGGCCCTAGTAAGATGAAACTGGGGTGGCGTTTGATGGGGACAGACGACAGCCTTAAACATATCTTTTCATTGTTGGAAATAAAAGGACTTAGATGTAAAGCTGTTCATTCAGGTAGCGATGGCCTCCAGTGCTTCGGTGGGCTTTGTAGGCAGAGGAATTCAAAAGAAAACCCCTCAGCCCAGCTTTAAAGTCTTAGGAATGCTTTCACTGTGGGAAGAAAAATTCTTCAAGGTAAGGCCCCTGTTGGAGTAAAGCCTTTGGAGCTATCTACTGTATGTCTACTTAAATCTAAAAGAAAACTCTTCAGACCACCCACATCTTTCTTTGCTTCATTGTTGTTTTCAGTTTGCTTTTTCAGAGGGATTAGTGCTAGAGTAAACTCCATCGTCTCGCTGCCTTGAAAAAATTCAATTTTGTGTAAAGTGAAAATTAGACTCTTAAATCTGCAAAGCGAGCTGTTTATCTTACAAATTTATTCTTTTTTATTGGGCCACACATATTCTAGATAGAAAGATAAAAGGCAAATGGATAACAGGCCATCATTTAGAGTGACATATAGCAAAACATAACCAGTCGACTTATTCTGTAAATTCCTCCTGAGTGGCTTGTTAGCTTTATCTATATATTTATCTATAATGCTCACATAGTATTTATTGAAAACAAAAATGAAATCCTGCAATTTATCATCATGTATTCTATATTTTGCACTTCAGAAATGCTTTTTGCGCTCAGGAATTCTCTTTCTCCCAGAGCAGCTTAAGACATGAATATATACAACTTTGGAGGAGAACAATAAAGTGGAAAATCTAAACTCTTTAGGAAGCTTGGAATTCTGTACTAGCACCTATATCTGTTTTCCTGGGTTCTGAAAGACAAAATACGCTCTGCATTATGTTCTTTCACATACTTGTGAATAATTCAACATGACAATTACTAGCCCTATAACCTAAACAGTGTTCCGTAACCCAGCAGCCTAAGAGCAATCAGAAAATATTAAACAAGGATGTCAATTTCTAGAATCAGATTTTGACTTTTGAAAATTAGCAGTAACTTGATGACATGCGTGACTAAGATAAGCATTTGTACATTTTTTTGTCACGCTGAATCATCCCTTATTTCGTCTTTAAGCACAATTGTCTAGAGTGACCATTAATAATAAATAATAAAGTGCCTGTTAGTTTTAGCTTTTCCAGCAATGTGGTAGTTGGATCTCTGCTATTTTGTGAACAGTTTTTATTAGAGTGAAATGTCTGAGTCTTTCTTACGTCCATCACTTCCATTTAAAGGGAAATGCTGCGTAAACTGCACTATGTTTCCTGACAGCTTTAGTTACATATCAGCTGGGAAGAGACCAAGCATTTTCAGTCAGTAGTTCATGGTTGAAATAATCGAGACTCTACGTGCGGACTGTAACTATATACTCCAGCCTTCAATACAGACCACATAGCTCAGCCTTTGCATGCAGGACTGGTAATGTGCCCGTATGTATTGCATGCCCGCGGTGGTAAATCCATTTCAGAATTTCAATGTGCGCCACGGTGCTTTTTGGTGATAATGTGAATTGATACTTGTATGTGATCTAACATGACCCTCTAAGTACAAGATGATAGCTGAGTCTTGTGTGGTGTGAGTAATGACTTTTTAAAAACATTGTGCACTTTGTAATTTCTGTGCCAGTTATTTTGTCCATATCCTGCTTGAATAATAGCAACTTCTTCAGAATGGCTGAGAATTATGGTTTCTTCCTATGGTGAGAAAGTTGAGATGTCCTGGAGTTTCACCCATTGTATTGCAATGCAAAGAGTAAGTGTAGCTATGAAGATGGAAGGAGAAGGCCTGGGTGAAGGGTCAGAGGAGTCCCTCCTCATCTGACCAGATTTTCCATCGGCTTTCCCTTGATATGAGGTCACTCACCAGGTCACACGTTGTTTCTCTAATGCATTGCAGAAGAAAGTTGATGAGCTTTGTGTGTAGGCATTGCCACTTCTGTTGGTCTGCCTGTCCCCGTGATTCCGTTTTTATGGGGGGTTTTAACATGCTGATGCAAACTTTTTCCGTCTAAAATCACGCATATTTTTACAATACTTCCAAATTAAATAGACTCAACAAAACAACAATTTAAAACTTTTGGGGGAGAAATTAATAGGAACTAAGCAAAAGAAGAAATCAAACCAGCTGCTGACACAGCTGTTTCTTTTCTTGTATAATTCAGTTCAATATAAAGGTACCATATGCTGCTTAAAATGATGATAGGAAAGATGAAATAATTTAAGAGAATAACAAGAAAATACGTGAATTGTCAGCATTCTGTCAGATTTAAAGAATGAAATAGACAGGTGTAGTATTGACATGTTTAACTTTGTGTTGTGTTAGCAGTTTTAGTGAGAAAACTTCTGACATGTGCTGAAGTGATGTGAGAACATTTCTGTGTTGCAGACATTGGAGAAGAAGCTGGGAGATCTGTAGGAGTCCAGCAGCCAGCTTTACTGAGAGACAGGAGCCTTGGTTCTGCCATGAAAGACTGCCCATATTGTGGAAAAACATTCAGAACATCACATCACTTAAAGGTCCACTTGAGAATACATACAGGTGAGAGGAACAAGAGGAGCGGAGCGCTGTCTGCACATGTGCTGTGTGTGGGGGGGTGTACATACGGTGTGGCGAGGAGCCTTAATTCCCAGGGTAGATTTGGATTCATTAGCTGGAGAGAGTCTTTTGAGAAAGACATATGACAGTCTTAAATAAAAGCACAAGGAATGTGTTGTTGGATAAAGACCACTTTAATAGAATCGTCTTTTCCCAGTTGAGGTTATTTCTGTCTCCTTCCCTGCTTCATCACTGTTTCCTTCAATTACCCTTGTCCTTCAATAGGCATAAGCCTATTGGTTTCAGACTTAGTTATACTAACTGCTTCAAAGGCCTTCCTTAGCATCTACTTAGGGATTCTGTATGTTTTGCTCAGTTACTATTTTTGTTCCATTTAACATGCTCATTTTTAACCTCTCACTGTTCCTATGAATACATCAGCTTCATGGATCTGCTTTTTTTCTTTCTGCACTAGAACTCACTCAACTTACTACTTGCCTGTAATAAAACTTACTGTGATTTGCAACATGGTAAAACTTTCTGTGTTTTATTTTAATAACAAAGCCAGATTTTCTACCCTACGGAGACTTACTGCTGGTCTAGATTCTATCTTTATTTTTGGGTATCACTGATCTAGATTCTAGAAAAATATAACCATGCTATTTCAATTATAATACTATGTTTGCTTGAAAGTATATATGTGCTTGGTAAAGTTCACTTAGAGACACAGTGTGGATTAAAGAAGTGCTATTATATCTGTATTTACAATCTATCATAGAATATTAGTATATATTAGAATGTTATATATTCTATTATATATAATATTATATTATATATAGAATATTAGTATATATTATATACTATAATATACTATATAGTATATAGAATATTAGTATATTAGGATATACTAAATCCTCAGATCCTGCTGATGTCATTTTATATGGTCAATTTGATGCTGTTTTTGTCCAATTCTTCGATGTTGCAGCAGAGCTTCAGGGAGCGTGCAAAGCTGGAGATTTAGGACACTTGTTTTTGTAGGCAGGCACAGTGGGCACTGCAGATGTGCCGTCATTTTTATAGCATTTTGAAGAAATTTCAGGATGTTACTGCGACTTTTCTGATCAATAGGTAAAATAAATTGCATGAATAAATACATTTCCAGTTCCACCTCTCATGTGAAAAATGTCACTGTAATTTTTTATTTCACGGAGATAGAAGATAAGAAATATTGGCCTCCCTTCTCAAAACCAGCAATCACATTTCTCCTATGTGCTTGCACAGGTGTAATGCTGAATACTGGTTTTGTGAATATAAGGCCCGAGTTTGAAAAATTAAAAAAGAAGGTGGAAATTTATTTGAAGGAAAACATTTCACAGTTTCTTCCTTTTATTTTTCTCTTTGGAGTAGGAATTGACCACTATGTTTTTATCTAAATTTTGCATTTTAGATTTATTATTATTAGCTGTGTTTTAAAATGTAGTCTCTGTTTGGACTGCAGTCTGTTTAGGGCAAGAATATGCTTTTCTGTGTGTTGGGCTTGGTAGGAAAAATTTAATGCAGTACAAACTCTATGTGTGTGCTCTCCAGCACTGTTAAAATAAAAACAGTTATTTTATTGGGAAATAATCCTGTAACTGTGAGCTTTAAACAAATTGACATTTTTACTAGTGGAGGAGCAAAGGAAAATTCTTTAAAATAACCTGAGGATACCCATCTCTTTCTTTTACAATATTATATAGAGGTCATTTTGTTGCTGTTTTAAAGATGGCATTGATCATGTGTTTGGTGTTTGTGGCTTAGAACTAATGGAAAGTGAATTAATTGCAATGGAAATATTCCTTAAAATTTTATATTAAAACTTACTATCAAAATTAAAACAAGAACAACTAAAGCATGTAAAGTATCACATTAAAAAAAAGAAAAAAGAAAAAAGAAAACATCATACAGACTGTTACAACATTTGGAATATATTTAAAAGGCATTATAATTTTAAAATAGATAAAGATCAATTTCCATTAGGTTGAAAACAAAGTATTAGTAAATAATGACAAGAATATGTTTAAATGGAGCAGTGTTTTACATATTGGAAGTAATCATAATAAATATTATAAAAATGTAAATTGGCAAATTACTAGAGTTATTAAATAAAAATTAAGTTGCTTTGCTCTAAATGGAAATGATGTAATAGATATCAGTTATTAAACAAATATTGGTTAGCTCACACTACCAGGGACAGTTTCCTGCTTTTTATGTCATACTCTGTCTTTATTATATGCCTGGATCATATAACTGACTGATAAAAAACACTTTACTGTGTTTCTCCACTACATTAACTCAATTACTGTTCTTGTTCTCACAGCACCTGTTTGTTAGAGAGGAGCTCAAGCAGTTCAGCAGAAGTCAGGTTCCTTCGAACATCTGTGTGTTTGGAGGCACATGAGTAGGTTGGTTTGGTACGCATGCCAAGACAAGACCCAAAGTCTGATCCAGCCAGGAGGTGCTTCCGTGGCAACTGGCCCAAAAAAGCTAGAGAAGCTGTTTAATCCTTCATGAGCAGAGGGTGCTATGCTCTGATTTAAAAGCATTGGCTAGTGTTGCTTCTTTTTTTTTGTAGGATATTATGTGGTTGCAACCTTCTCAGCACTGGATCTCAGTGTCTGCGTAGTTTGCTATCATATAACCTTCTTCAAACCAAACCAAAACAAAGCAGCCACCAAAAACTCAGCGGAGTCCCAACCTATAATTGTAGGGCTTTCTGTACTTCTTTTCTTCTCTGCTTCCAACCTGCCAGAGAATAGTGTAGCTCTTCTAAGAATTTCAGAAGTAGTATTTGTTAGTAGTAGAATTTGTTAGTAGTAATGGCATTCGAAAAGAGTCACAGAGCCGTCAGTCAGGATATCTGTCCAGGACAAGTGAAAACTAGATCCAGGTTGTAACAGACAGCAGACATGTGGGTGGAGGAGCCGCTTTGTTATTCAGCCTGGTGGTTATAAACTAACCGTAGTGCAGCTGTGAAGTTTGTGATACAGAAGGCTCGGAGGCCCTCAGACTTCGAGAGAAGGAAACTTGTCAAAGTATCTCAGACCAATAATGTGCTCAATGCAAAAGTTCCCAGAGTTTATGTTTTTCGCCTCTGCAGGCAGCAGATTAGGGTTCCATCATTCAAGGAGCTGAGCATCTCTTTATGTTCCTTGGCACTCTGAGTTCCCACCAAAACCTATGAGACATGCATGGTTTTTACTTTACATACCTAGAACTTCGGACAGCATAGAAACAGTTAAGTGTGAAAAGTTACAATTCTGTATGTTCTGCTTTTGGCAAGCAACAGATGATGTGGGGACCAGTCCTCAGATCAGTTCTAGCACCTCTTTATGCCTTGCATTACTGTTGAGGAGCCGCTGCAGATGTAGACCACTTTGGAGTTCTGTGATCGTTAGGTGCTCAGGTATATTCCCAGTGTCACTGGCACAATTAAATCCCTTGTGTAATGAAAACACTTTGCATGAGTGAAGTATAGCCCTGAAGAAGGTTTAAATTGTGCTAAACCAAAGAGCCCTAAGATAGAGTAGGAAGAAGCAGCTTAGCCAGGCTGCGTCAGTTAACAGAGAGTATGTTTTGATATGTGTCATATGTATCTTACAGGTATTAAATACATTCGTGGTGTTAACTGCGTTTTCCCTTGGAAATGTGATTGGCCAATTTTAAAACATGCTTAGAGGAACTGATGAAATACGATAAAAATGGTGCTGTTTTAAATGAATTCAATTCACATTTTCTTCCTAAAAAAAGACTGCCTGTTGCCATTCTCCGAAGGCGCTTGTAGTGGGATGAGCAATATGAATAATTAAGGAAAATGGGCATGTGTGCTCCAAGAGGAGACAATTTTGGTATTGAACATCCTTTATTCTTACATTTCTAAGATGAACTAAAAGGACTTTTCATTTCTCTAGATTTCTCCAGATTTCCCATCTTTAACACTGTACAGCATGCCTTTTCTCCTGTCTTAATGACATCCCAAACTTTTGTTGAAAATAATTGATTGAATTTAAATTTCCTTAAAAGTTTAAGAGGTAATGTTACAGTATAAATTTCCTACCAAACACTAAGTAGGGAAATATCCATTAGTGAAATTAACTACAGTTTCTAGGTAGCTAACAATGTGCAGTATACAGTAGGGCATGGCTAATGAACACTGCAGTGGGTGATATTTCATTATACAAATTAATGCTCACATTTTAATGGGAAAGTCACATAATGAATCTCAGCTTCAGTGACAGCAATTAGAGACACAGATTGTCCCCTTCTGGACAAGGCACTGTTTAGCAATAAGCAGCTGTGTAAAAAGTCTTCGGTTTTACAACATATATATATATGCTTTGGGGGAATTAGTGTACAGTTTATATTAATGTACTGAATCTTTGCTGCAAAGGAACAACTGTATTTATCTCTCTGCGTTTTAACTAA
This sequence comes from Alectoris magna, assembly GCA_030625065.1. Classification (NCBI taxonomy): domain Eukaryota; kingdom Metazoa; phylum Chordata; class Aves; order Galliformes; family Phasianidae; genus Alectoris; species Alectoris magna. The sequence goes on along the minus strand of CM060571.1, from coordinate 11,157,394 downwards.
GTAAAGACATGTAAAAAGACTAAATAAATGTTGTAGATGAGATATAAATAAATGAGAATATTCAATTACAAAACTTTATAAAAATTAAAATATTTTATTGTAATACCTCATGCAAAATTGGAAAATATTTAATACCCTGAGACAAAAGCATCTGTCCTCTTAAAGGACAGGACAGTTTTATTGTATGGAATAGAGAAAAAATTAGCTGGTAAAGGAAAGAGGTAAAGAGAAGTAGTTAACCAGTATTTCTGACAAACAGATTAATTGTGTGGTGAAACATGTGCAGGATCCAAAAATAATCCTACAGAACCTTTGATATTCCATTTGGTTTAAAAAGTGTGAAGTGAATGATTAGAATGATAAAAGAAATTACCATGTAAGAATAGGCATAATAATGAACTAATTAAACCATACAGCAATTCATTTCTAAAATATCTACTGCGCAATGGATAAAATAGGTTATCAATAACTGCTTCAATGGTAAAATAAAAAATGCTATAAAATGTTTTCACTATTTTCATTAAGCAGTATTCTCCAGAATTATAAGATGTTTGATTTCATTTGCTTTGCATGAAAGAAAACTATCTTGTTTAGAAATTTATAGGATCCCACTGAGACTTCCCTTGTCCCTGAGCGTCCATCAAAACCTCCCTGCTGGCTGCTGGAGCTTTAGGTGTGGAGTGCTAGTGCTGATGCACGGACTTCACTGTGCTGAGGCACAGTGCATAGGCAAACTCCATTAGAATAGGGTGTCTAAAAACAGGGGGAGGGCATTAATTGGGGAATGGATGTGTAGGCATTACGGATTTTTTAAAAGACGTGTGTTGGCTATTAAAAGAGAGATGAATAAAGAAGCTCATAGCAGTAAATGTAAATGGACAGTTAAGAGGTGCAGTAGTACTTGGTAAGGGAAACTAGAAGTAAAAATACATGTGTGTGGATATTAGGGTTTCAGAGAACAGGGTAAATTCCGTAGATCTGACAAGTTTAACGCTTGGCATCTTGCTAATACTGGATAAAAAAATGGATAAAAAAGTATCAGCTATAGTAGGGAAGACTGAATACTCTTCTACTGTGCTCTCAGAAAAAAAGCATCGTGGGCTTTATAAGTATTTTCCAGTGATACAGTTCAGCCATTAAGTAGTGAGGCTGTTATGCTGTAGCCCACTACATTTTAATATTTTCTAGAATGAATGAGACTGGATAACTTGTAGATAAAGCTTTAAAAACCCTGGCTGAAGGGCCCTCCAAGTTATTAAAATTCATTAGGAAAAGAAAAAAGTATTGGAAGATGGAACAAGTTCCAGAGCTATTCTGGTTTTTCCAAAAACAGACTAGGGAGGCCTTGAAATTCTATGTGCACTTACCCTGATGTAAGTTTGGGGTAAAATTACAGAACAAATTTCGTAAATAATAATTAAGATTTGGTAACATAGTTTATGCCGATCAAATATATTTTATGAAAGTAAGTTTTATCAAGTTCCTCGGGTTTCTTGCAAGTCTTGTGAAAGCAGTGTGTTCTATGTGACATTCCCCTAAAAATCAACAGTGTACAGAGGTGAAGTGGCATATAACCCATCAGTCCCTCAGCAGTGCTCTCAGCTCAGTCTATTTGGCATTTCATCATTATTTGGAAGAGCGTATAAAATCACTGTTGATAAAATTTACCAATGGCACAAAAATGGTAAAATGCTAAAAATGACGGAGAGGGACTGATTAGTTGCTTAGTCGAGTGGGTTCTTCTCAATGATATGAATTTTAAAACAGCAAAATGTAGAGGAACAAATACTAGAGCCGTTGATGAACTGGGCCTGGGATTATGGTAGAGAAGCAACAGAATGTGAGCTGTTAGCTGATTGCTATAGCTATGGATGTAAACAGTCTTTGTGTAAGAATAATATCAAGTTGAAATTTCATCAAAGCTTTAGTGGGTACCTATAATTTAAAAGGACATTCAGTAATTGAAAAGGGTATTCCAGTCAGGAGCAAGAGAAGTTGGTGAGATGAGGGCAAGTACCTTTCCCAGGGAACAGATCTTTGATTTAAAAAAACAAATCATTTAATGTTGTAGGGAAAAGATGTTGTGAGGTTCAGTACAGGAAACAGACTTGGGACAAATACAAACTAGAAATAAAGCAACAGTGAAAATAATTAGCTAAACAGTTTACATCAGGACATGCTGAACATGTTCATCGCTGTGAAGAAAATACATTTAAACTGAGACAAGTATGGTTTGTGTCAAACTGCAGTTGTGACTTTGATGCAGGAATTATCATGTGAGGGTCTTTGGCCTGTTTTGTACAGCACATCAGACTAGGAGATTGTAATTGTCCCTTCTAGCCATAAAATCTGTAGATGTATTTATAATCAGTCTGTGGTCTCCTTGCACAGTTAATTCATATGACTGGTGTTATTGGGCTGCATTTTGAGCAGGACTGGTAGTAGACTGAGTACTGCATTGTTTATGCAACCTGCTATACTGAAAGGCCTCGTGCTATTGGGTAGCAAGTCTGTTTCCAGTTATCTACCAAGATTTTGTGCAGATTTTACAAGCAGCATTGAATTTTATAGTTTTATTGTATCCTGATACGAAATAGTTCTTGTGAGATGCCTTGTGTCTTGTAAAATCAGAGTGGTAGATAGATCAGAACTGTGATTATGTTGCCTAGATAAGTTACTCTCAACGAGATGCTTTCTTTTTATTGTACATATTGGGATATTCACTCTTTCTACTCCACTGTGAAAGGGTTTGCAGGGATGCAAACATGGCCAGAAAATTACCAAGATTAGGATGATCACTGCCTTTGCGAACAATGAAAAATGACTCTTGGATATGAAATGCAGAAAACTATTTTGAAGAAGTCATGTTCCCTCACTCTTACATGGCAACCTTAATTTATGTGAACTGATAGTAAGTGTTAAATAACTCATCTAGACACTGCTCTTGGCAGTATTACCCGGGTAGTCATTATACAGGATGAGTTCTCTGAAAAGTCTCCCCCAAGTGCGAGATACAAACAGGTTGTCTGACGAGAAGACAACCCCTGCTGTCTTATCCCTTTAGTATTCTTCAGACATACACCATTACGATTGTTGATAGTGTCCTGGAAATTAGGAGTCCTTTGGGTTTTTCCATCAAAACTGGATTGGTTTTTGGTTCGTTCACTTGAAATTAGGTTGATCTTTTTTCCCGTTGCAGTTTACAGCCCTGTTTTGTGGTTTGTACAGTGACTTACGTGAGCGTTATTAACCTGAATGGATGAAATAGTGCAAAGTATTCTCTACAATTCCTGAATTTAGGAAATAGTGAAACAGTAAATTTCAGAGATGACAGATGATTTACTCAGCCCTTCTCCCTTCTGCTAGTGCCTGCCCTTGAAATAGTAACAGTTAAGATTGCTTTGAAGTACACTAATCACTGCCAACATTTTGATCTAAAAGAGAAAAAAAAAAAAAAATATAAAAGGTTTGGAGTACTTCCCTTTATTTGGCCAGTGCTGCAGTGTAAAGGTGGCACAGTGTGTTGCTACATGTTGAGTCCAATTGCAGCCCTTCAATGTTAGATCTCATTTCTAGCCATGCAAGAGGTGGGAGCACCACAGAGACAGTGAAGCAAGGCAAGGAGACGTGCTTTTTATCATTCCCCCTCAGTCTGTGGCTTATGTCAGTCCCGTGTGTGTGGCATTTGTGGTGAGCTGTGATCTCCTCTACTGAAAGGAGGCTCACTCAGTGTAGACGCCTTCAAAAGGAACATGTAATAACTTCAGGGCTCTGCAAACAAAAGAAGAGTGCGCTGCTGTGCCCGGTGCTTCAGACTGGGTGTACTTCACATATGCAACATATCCATAGTGTCTCTAGTTAGCTTATTTTAACTCACTGAAACCCATTTTAAAACACACCTATTGCCTTGAACAGCTGCTGCATGTTTTTAGCAGCATTAGCAGGTTGGAGTAGACGATCTCCAGAGGTCCCTTCTAACCCCTATGATTCTGTGATTGAGTGATTAGAGCAGCTTATATTACGGAATTCTGCTCTTTGCTGTAGATGCATGTTATCCAGCAGTTGACATAGCACCTGCAATACTGGGACACACTTATTAGTGGTGTCACTTGACGTGCAATGCCAACACACACCGAACTATCATTAGAATAAAAGGAAGAGATCAATACAGTTGTGTTAAAGATTTCCACGTAGGGGATGCTGTGGAAGAGCTTTTCAGTTTAGAGGAGTGAAAACTCAAATGTGAGAGCATTTAGCCTTATAAAGTCTTCTGTTTGTTTTTTACCAGTCTGACTGCTTCTCAGATGGTACTCGAAATGCCTAGGTTGTGCCAGAGGTCACTAGTGACTGTTGTGTCATTGGCGTTAACTGGTGGGACAAACAAGCAGCTCAGAAACATTGCAGTATGTGCATGCTGTAAAAACAGCCTTAATATTTGTCCACGTTCTGACTGGCAGCACAGCTGTTGAGGTTTACACGCTCCCAAACAGTCCTGCAGAAATGCAAACAAATAGACAGCCGATGTCTTCTGGCCCTTCATCCCAGCCATGGGGCTGTATGTGTGTATGCTCACCTGAGCAGAGAGAGGCCCAAGCAGACATGAGCCGTCTCAGGTTAGTGATTCCTGCCCACCAGGAGTTTGCCTTTGTGTGGCTCCCGCTGAACACAGCCGTGCATCTTCTTGATGGAGCACAAGAACTTAATTAGGTGATAGCGAAAACCTCAGAAGTTGCACTGAAATGTTTAATCCTGATTTCCTCCGTTAAGCTGTGTGGACCCGGGCCTAACCCTGCTAATTCCTACCTCTGCCTCAGCTGAACACCTCTTGTTTGAGGTGCTGCACTTTCCTCCTTGAAACAGGTCGATTAATGTGGTTGATGTAAAGCTCTCATGTCTCACCATTTAGCTTTGGGATTACATATGGATTTAGGATTTCTACTCCTTATAATTCACTTGAGCCTTGTCTGAGTTACAGCACGTAACCAGCCACTGTATGGCCAGTTTGAGGGTTTTGTGGTGCATCTCATTAGTAAGTTCCTGTGATCAGTGCAAGGAGCAGCTTCCCAAGTATCCAACAGCCTTTCAACTGAGCCTGCAGCTTATACAAATCAGAAAGTTGGGAAGCCTTTCAATTTTGTTTTAAGCAGATTTTGAGGTTATTTGAAAATGGGTGACTTTCCAGCTGGTTTGGTAAACTGCAGAATATCATACAGCTTCTTTTTCTGTTTTTATTTTTTATTTTTTTCCCTCTCTGTAGAAAGCTTTTGAAGCACGTTTTTCCACCAGCATTCAGGAGAGGTTGGTCATTGTCTTTTGGAGAAAAAGCTATGTAGAAAAAACGATTTCTTCTTCTTGTTGAGCTCCCTGGCAGAAATAATTGTCAGTATTGACAGCTTGCAGTTCTTTCACATTCCTGGCTCTTCCAGTGAGCATCTCCAAGCTCCCTTTTAAAGGAGCTCTGTGTTGCTCACGAATGCTCCACACAAGCTTTTATGTACATTTGCTTAGGCATACGTTCTTTTTCGGATATATGTCTGTATGTGAATATTTATTGTGTGTGTTATATCTTCTACCTCTTCTAAAGCATAGGAAAAACAGTAAAAGTTTATATGGGACTCAAACACTTATTTAATTCATGAAAATCACCATATATGTTTTAAACCTCTATTCAAAGTAATCCTAGGAAAGCACTTATGATAGGTAAATTACACATTTTACTACTTGAGCATTAGAAGTACCATTAGTACAAATTTAAAGGACTGCAAAAAACCAGTAGACAGTGCTAATTTCAAATACAGAAATGAAATGTTTTTTTTAATTTCTTGATTTCTTTTTCATTTTATTGACTGCTTTTTACTTCATGTTCTTACATGCTGCAATCATAATGTAGTATAATGATATTAATATTTTATAGAATCCGTATTTATAGTTCTTTATTTAGAAACAATGCAGTAGGTCTGCAGATCTTTGAATCCTTCTGGAATGGTGCCCTCCAAATAATGATAAATTACTTGTGCAGTATGCCATTTGCTAATTATATCCATGATTTACTGCAGAGCAAGACTTAAATCATTCATTTCAGTCTTGCGTAACAGTGCCATAAAATTTTTAGGTTTAAAAATGGTTTCCATGTGTATAATTTAAACAAATTTTAGAACAATTGTATACACAAAATATTGCAACCATCCATTTGTTACATTCTTCATCTCTCTTTTTTTAAAAAAAAAAAACCTTGTACTTTTAATGATTACTGTGGTTGAAATTGTTATGCTTCATTTTCATAATCATAGCTTTTAATTCTACAACAGTTTTCTACATGTTAGATTAAGAAGAAGATGGCTAATTGTGTGTAGTTACCATGTCATTCCAGAATGGCCCCACATTCTTGAAACTCATTTTAGAAATATTCAGTTTTTGAATTAGTCTTCAATTAAAGGCATTTCTTCTTTAAAAATGAATTATTAGCTGTAAGATCTTCTTGTTTTCAGGAAACTAATGATGATTTTTTTTTTCTTCACTCATCCATGCACCAAAGTGCAGTTAACTCTCCTCCTTTATATTTGTCTCTTTATGCATACACATAGGTGAGAAGCCTTACAAGTGTCCGCATTGTGATTATGCTGGTACTCAGTCTGCATCCCTCAAGTACCACTTGGAGAGGCACCATCGGGAAAGGCAAAATGGAGCGGGACCACTCTCTGGGCAGGCTGCAAGCCAAGAACACAAAGAAGAGGCATCAAGTAAAAGTTCTGTGTTTATTAGACCAGACATACTGAGAGGAGCCTTCAAAGGGCTTCCTGGTGTCGATTTCCGAAGTGGCATGGTCTCGCAACAGTGGACGTCAGGAATGCTGTCTTCTGGAGATCAGCAAGGACAAGCAGCTGGCATGTCGTCTGAAGCATCTTCGGAAAACATGAAGGGTTCTGACATATCTTCCAAAGGAACACACTTCTCTGAACTTGGCCGTGCTTACCAGAATATGGTTGGGAACGGCGTGAACTTTCAAGGGTCTTTGCAAGCTTTCATGGACAACTTTGTCCTAAGTTCTTTAAAGAAAGAAAAAGAAATGAAGGATAAAGCTCTATCAGATCCACTTTCAGCAAAAGCTCTGGGCTCAGATGGAGGTGAGGAAAAGATCAATAGCAAGTCCTCCCAGAGAAAGACCGAGAAGTCGCAATATGAACCTCTTGACTTATCTGTAAGGCCAGATGCAGCCTCCCTCCCAGGTTCATCTGTTACTGTGCAAGACAATATTGCTTGGCATGGCTGCTTATTTTGCTCCTTTACCACTTCATCTATGGAACTAATGGCTCTGCATCTCCAGGCCAATCACTTGGGCAAGGCTAAACGTAAGGACAACATCATAGGGAACAACAAAGAGCAATCTAGAGAAGCTTCAGCCTCAGTTAACAAAGTGAGCTTGCTCTCCGCTTCTGTGCAGTCCAGCAAAGAGGCCGTAGTTTCAAACATGCTTAGCCAGCTGGACTCAGCTTCTGAGAAAATGACCCAAGGACAAAATAAAGAGACCCTGGGAGAGCAAAAGAGCGCTGCCTGGCCCAGCCACATGGAATCCACTTTTTGTAATTTTACAACAGACTTCTATAAGCAGTTTGGTGTTTATCCTGGTGTTATTGGCACAGGAACACAAAATTCTTGCACCAGTAATGAATCTGAAATAAAACCACAGTCTGAAGATGACCCAAGTATTCTGCTCTCTGACTCTGTAAATAAAAGTGCTACTGATGACCTTTCTGACATAGCTTCATCTGAGGATATGGAATCTTCCAAGGAGGAAAACATTGAAGATGAGGACATTGAAACAGAACCAGATATTATGAATAAGCAGTTGTCTGCCCTAAACAAGGAAAGCAGTGAAGGAGGCGACAACATACAAAGTGCAGTCACCTCACAACCAGCACAAGGGCTCGTATCACCACTGCCACAAGCATCAGAAAAGCAGTGGCACAGTCAGAATCTTCTGTCCTCCCATGAAACTGCACAAGGAGTGATGAAACCCGAACAAGTTCAGGGTCCACAGGTCCTGGAGAAGCAGATGAACATGTTGTCAGTCCTAAGAGCTTACAGCTCTGATGGCTTAGCAGCCTTTAATGGACTTGCAAGTAGCACAGCAACTAGTGGATGTATCAAGAGACCTGACTTGTGTGGTAAGTTTTAGACCTTCTTTTAGACCATTTCAGAAAACACTTGTGCAGAATCATGAAGCTGCTCTTTAAATATACTTAGTCATGTTTGTTAGTAATACATTTTTTTTTTTTAAATGTTAAACCCTGTGGGCCAAATTCTAGTCTTACATGTGGTCTACTCCATTGAAATCAGCAGTGCTGCATGCATATTCTTACACAGAATTTTAGAAAGAACTTGCTTTTAAACCATAGTAGCGGCAATATAGACTATCTGTGCTAGTGGCATCTGAAGGGGATATTTACTGCTTTAGCATACTCAAAGGAGGAAAAAGCTTTTAAAAAATCACATGGTAACTTGCAAACTTTTCAGTATTCTGTTACAAGTAAGAACCCAAGACAAACACTGGATGCTTTGCCAGGCAAACCTTGCGTGCTCTCTGTCTGTCTCTGTCTCTCCCCCTCTCTGTGCTTTTACCTGGGGTGCATTCAGTTTCCACGGTATCTGTTAAATCAAAGGCCAGGCGGATGGAATGCATCTACCTTTAGTGAAGAGGTATTCTTTTCCTTTATCTCCCCTTTCCCCCCACCCCCCTTATTTTCAGTAATTCCATTTTTCTGATTTGTTTCAATGGCAGCTGTGCAGTAGTTGCCTTTGACAATTTTCACTGTCCTAACAGAGGTTGTACAAGCTGTGGTTTGCCTAATTAAGAATATGCCTCTGAGTAATTAAAACAACGCACCAAACAAAGCCCCCCCCAGTTTTTTTTTTTTTACCCGTGTAGTCTCTGATATAGAAAACTGACAAAAAGGAAAGCTCAATCTGCTTGGAACAAGTGAGGCTGAGGACTTCTTGATTTATATCCTGTTTTGTAAGCATAGAGCTTGCTGGGTAGAGATTTTACAATGTAAATCCGTTGAAAAACAGTATCACTTTAAAAAGCAGAGTCAGCAAAGGACACAAAAACTTCAGTAATGCTCTTGTTTCATTTAACCTTCAAATGAATCAGAAAACTCATTGTCAGAGCTGAACGTGCGTAAGAAAATGTATTCAAGTTAAAAAAAAAAAAAAAGAAAATGTGATCAACAGTTATAAAGCTCGACAATTTAAAATGAAACCCTAAACCTGCAGCCGCTTGTGAGTAGTTACCCTGGTTAACTTCAGGTTTTTAGGAGCTCTGTTTGACTGCACTGCTTCTTCTTCATGCCCCTGCCTGCTTTTCCAAGTGTGTTAGTTGGTCTGATAGCAAAGTACCATTTCTCCCAGCAATGTTTATCTCGCTTGTATTTTTGGAGAGCAGTTTGCCTTCACACGACTGTCATTACCTAAACTGAACCCCAGTCTCAGGTGTTTGCCTGGCCGTACTGTAAATTCCTGTGTCTCTGTTCACTAAGAGCCAATGAAGAGAGTTAGGAATAGTTCCAGATTCTTCAAAATCAGTAGTTAGATTTCTGGTGTTTTAACATAGTTGGTGCTTGCTTTCAGTTAGCAGCTGGTAAAACCCTTGGATTTTTTTTTTTTTCTCTGTATGTGAGGATTATCAATTGGGTACCAAAAACACATCAGAGATAACAACAACTAAACAACAACAACAACAAAATAATGGAAGAATAAGATCAGTTTTGCTTTGTACCAAGTATCACAAAATATCTTTATACTTCTTCTCAGACATAAGATTTTGAAAATGACAAAAAAACCCTCTCACAGTATTATTGAAATGAGGTCATGTTACTTCCATTAGTTTTTTGTTTCATCTTCCAATCAATTCAGCAGATGTTTTATGATGGCTAGAGTTTATGTGATTTTAAAGTCCATATCCCTTTCACAAGCTCTGCCCAGTGATAATGCGTTTGACTTGAAGTACGAAGGAAAAAAAAACCCAACAGAAGCTTGTCTGTTCTACTTTTTAAGCCATTTTAAAATGGAAAATGCAGCGCGAGTCCTCCTTTCCCCGCCCTCCAAAAATAGCTTCTTAAAATTCTTACTGACATTCTGTTGATTATTTGCAGAACATAAGTATTAAGGTTGAGTACTTAAGTATATCATTTCATTTTTCTTGATATCTCCCAGCAAAAAATGGATGAATATGAACAATCCCTGTGCCAGTAGTTCTTATTTATTTCATTGATTTAGACACCACCCTATTGAAAGTAGTGTTTTTAGGGAGTTTTCATTTTCTCAGTGACATTTTGTACTGTGAAATCACACTCCATCTGTGCACGCTAGTGTGGGGAATCTCACCTGATGTTTCTGCACTTGCAGATTAGCCAGCAGGAGCGCTTTGCTAATTTATTAGCCTTCCTTCCCTCTTGCACAAAGCCCGTGACCCGAGTCGTGCTTCCCTTTGTCTCTCCTACTCAGAGAGATCAGGAAGCCTGAGACCCACTTCCAGCACCCGGTCCCGGGGCGTGATTCTTCTGTCTGTTTGTGTTTTGGGAGACTCTATGCATTTGCCTTTCTTTGTACAGCCAATGACGGGTGGGTGTTGGCATCTCAAGAGAAAGCACTGATACCCTTGATAACGTTCCCTGCACAATCTCTGGTGCCCTTTCCACAGTCAGAACACAGTTGAAATAAAATTCTCAGTCAGCTGAGATTGCATCTTTGTTTGGCCACGTTAATTGTACTAAATATCTGACTGCATTACAACAAGCTGGGATTTTCAGTGATCTGTGCAGATCATTTTTAGTTGGCAGATTTTACCTTTTAAGAGAATGGGTCCATTTTTAAGCACGAATCTCGGTTTAATTTCTAGAGGGCAATTTCACCAATACACGTTGTTGTTCTGAATAGTCACCACTCATGGGGGAAGCAGTCCTCAGTTTCCCTGTATATAGAGTGAGAGAGATGGGTGATGTGCCCATAATTTGTTTCTTCTCCTGTCATGCTTTAGGCTGAAAAGGGGTGAAAGACGCAATTAGAAAAGAAAGAACTAGAATTTCTTTATAATACAGAAGTTTCCATGCCAAAATGCTCCTGAGAAAAATCACAACAAATCTCCTTTACGTGTCTAGCAGAATAGGAAAGAACAGAAGGAAAATAAAACATATAATTGATGAATTTTTACTTTCTCCTGACCTTTTCTAACTTAACTGTATTTGTTTCCAGAGTCTTAAGTGACTAAACCCAAGAGCTGATGGTGTTAATCTTTGCTACCATGCAGTCTGTAAGAACAGGGACGTGCCTTTCGCTGCTGCTTGCAACCAGCAGCCCAGGTCAGGGAGGAAGCCCAGTGTGATGGCTCTGGGTTCGGTAGCTGTCTTGAGCATCCATGTAGTCTGCTTTCACAGCTCTTGCTGATTCGAGAAGTAATGCTTGGAGGTTGTAGATCTACTTTCTATTTAAGATCTAGAAGATATTTTCAATTTCTTCTCTTTCTCTGCCTGGCTTCTGTTATACAAGTAGCTCTATTGCAAAGATGTTCCACCTCCTGGTCTAAGTTGCTAATTTATATGATCTGCACAGCATTTGTTTATGACAAAACTCTTTCTTGTCTCTCCTTCCCTTTAAGTCTTCCTGCTTTGTGGCTAAGACGGTAAAATATCCCTAGCATTTTCTGCTTGAGATGTACCTAGGCTTTCAAAGAACTGCCGGTGGACTACAGACCTATTGGCCAGAGATGGTCCAGAGCATTAGCTGGTTGTTTAATGGATTAGTGCTATTGAACCCACACTTAATGATGACCAAAAGTATTAGTTCCATCTTGTCCCTCTAAATCTAATTTGCTTCCATTCATGCTTGCTTTCCTCTGCAATTAGTGCTGTTTTCTCCGCGTAGGCTCCACCTCCCTCACTTCTTTCGCTGTATGAGAACAGGGCAGGGCCCTTCTAGTGTACGGCAGCAGCTCTGAAGTTCTTCTCCTGCAAAGGGCTGAGCACTTTCAGTTTCCTTTAGAGCAGAAAGTGTTCAGCTTTGCACAGAATCGGTGAATTGTTCAGCATTGTAACTTTCTGAAATACCTTCCAAATGTGGAACTGTAGCACAGACAAGAGGGCTGGGCAAGGGGAAGATCGACTGTGGCAGATTATTACAGTTTTATTGTCACATAATTATAGTGCTGTACCCCAATGTTGAAATAGTGAATTTAGTCATTGTAAATTGCTTCTTGCCACAGGTGTCAAAACCAAAAGGATTGTAATGCTAACCCCTTCAGAACTACCACCAACACATAACATGCAGAAAAAGATTTTTAATTGTTTGTGTGCCTTCACCTTATTGCAGCTCTTTAAAATTATAAAATCTGTCTTAAACAGTTGCAAAAGGCCTATATATCTGAGCTGTAGGACAGCTCTGTGGTCACGGAAGGTCCTCGGGGCTGCAGCAAAGTGCAGTGCTCAGACCCATTCAAAGTACGCCCTAATGCAGTGAGTCGAGTAACCCAGCATTTCTGCCGTTGAAGGGGTAACCAGAATATTCTCCTTCAAGGCAGAAGGAAATGCTGTGGAAGCTTTGCTGTGGGCTTTTCTGTAGCCCGTGTGGTGCCTGAGGAGGTTGCTTCAGTTGCAGCGCAGGGCCCGCTCTCGGTTTGAGGCACAGTGCTGCAGGGATCTTGCTTGCTCTCGTGCCGGGCTGCAGCCATTTCTGGAAGTTGCGGTGCCATTTGCATGGCAATATCAAACCAAATTCATATGGCTTGCTTCCTTTTTTTAATTAACTGGGAATGCCAGTGATCCAGTGAAGTTTGTGTTGCTGGATAAAAGGGCCGGTCTGTGAATAGCATTGTATTTGCCAAATGGTTCGCTAGTCATTTCAGTACAAACAAATGGATGGTGTCTGTAAGTCTGCAAACACTGTTGACATTTAGCCTTGTTTATGTTACTTTCCTTTTGCTGCATATTTTTGGCTAGAAAAGATACTGTCTGAATCAACATTGACTTCCTAAGCAGAAGCTAAGGACCCAGTCTTGCATCCCTCATTCTCGATGAGTGGGACTACTTACATGACTAAGGATTGCAGAATCAGGTCCTGTGTTTATTTGACTTTAAATTTTGTTGCTATATTCATGTAATTTAATTTCATTGTATTTTTTTGTGTGTCAGAAATTGGTCCGGCGATAAGTTCGATATCACTGTTTTGTTCACTGTTGGAAACTTATGTCTTAGAGTTTTTTCATACTGCGGTGTAACGCTCCCATTCCATTCATGTTTCTGGAAGTTAACCCCTAAAATATCTGATACAGCTGAGTACCTTCTATTCCCAGTGAAAGTGGAGGCATTCAGTCCCTCCCAGCACCAGATCTGAAAGGGGGATTGTGTTTGCAAAAGAAGGCCTCGGAATGCGCCTCGATTTCAGACATCAGTGGCCAGCCGCACCAGGGCAAATCCCCAGCACAGAAAGGCTTTTCTTTTCTTTGCAGAGACAAAATAATGATGTAAGCTTAGAGCCGTATGATTTTGCTCTAAGTTTCATCTCCCGAGCAATATATTCTTATTGTTTTTGTCGTATCCTGGTCAAATTTAAACTATAATTTAGGATGAGGCAGAGGCATGGAGGTGTTTCCAGATCTTTGCAAAGTGAGACAATGCTCTGGTTTGCGTTTCGGTCAGGAATATTCATGCTCGTGTCGGAGGTGTAGCGTTTCCTACATCTACACGTCCACATGAACAATTTAGACGTCCTTTTGAGTCAAAACTAAGCGTACGATTAATACCTATTACGAGGCCAATTTTAAACAATTAGTTTGACAGCAATTATAATTTTATTTTACAGGCTTTCAGAAATAAATAACCAAATTCATCTTTGTGATCTAAAGAACTTAGAATATCTTTATGCTGAGGTGATCTTGTTATGCATAGTGTTGCATATCTGGGATTTCTGGGGTCTCGTCCCTCGTATCTAGATACTTGTAATGCCGGGGATGAATAATTACCTGAGGCTTATTAATTGTTTCAGCAAAGAAAAAATTATATACCTTAAGTGTAAGCATTAATATATGTATACACAAAACATCCACAATATATAACAAACCATCGTAATAGTACAAAAATAGAGGTCCTGAGTATGTTCTGTTATTTATGTGTTTGGCAAGCTTAGGGAATGGACTTTAGTATGAGTGAAAATTCTCTTAACATTTTTAAGGTTATTTATTGTCATTTCTATTTGAGTTTTTAATGGTCCTGTATTTTGTAATGCTTTAGCAGGAAAAAATACTGTAGTTATCTTTTTTCATATTCTTTAAGCAATATTTCTAGCTTAATATATTGTGCCAGGTTTTCCAATATTAACCAAGAAAGACAGTAAAATTCAATGAACAGCACTCTGACATCCACAATTTAAAACCTGTGACTGAAGTGAAATGTGTAAACTTCTAGTGGGTTATCATGTGCTTTGGAATAGAGTATTGTTGGAAGTAATTAGAAAATATATTAAGGTTTCCTGGTAATGAAGGTATGTAAGTTTTAATAATTGTTGCTTTCTGAATAAGTGTCAAACTATATCTTTAAATGTATATGGAGTTACAAGTTAGGTCACTTCTGAATGGAATGTAAAACAATACTAAAATGCTTCAATAACTTATCTCAGTGTTGCTAATAAAAGAAAGCTGTTAACCATTAGTGCAGTTTTGAGTCATTTTGTTAATTCATTCAAGACAACTCTGCGCAACCGTTTTATCTTTCGGTAGACCGAAGACCACTCGTGCAATCCACGGTTGGCTCATGCTGTGAGAGGCAAACTCTGCAGAGCAGCTCGCTGGCCTTTTTGAAGCGTATTCATTAAAAGTGCAGTCTGCTTATACGTGGTTTGCCACCAGAAGAACACAATGCGTGGTAGACAGGCTAGGTTTGTTTCCTTCGGCACAGAAAATTCCTTGGGAATGCGGGAGCTGTGCCCCCTCTCTCGCAGGTGCAGTGGACATTTCCACAGAGGCCTGTGGGTTAGAAATGAGTGATGCTGGATGGATCAGGTGTGTTAAGTCCTGGTGCCTGGCTGCTTGGCCCGTGTGTGGGCCCAGTCCTGCAGCTGGGAGCCAAGCCTTGGTGAGGGACAGACGCTGGCCATCCCACGGGGCAGTACTGTGAGCACACAGCCCGCCTGCCACCTTTCTCAGTTCATCTCGCCCGGTCTTAACGTTGTTACAGGCTGCAGTACTGCCCTTACTGCTTAACTCTGCTTTTTATTTCCCATGGAAGGAATGTGCGGTAAACGTCCCAGGACTAGCCTCACTGCTCTCCTTCATGTACAGTGCACCCAAGGTAAAGGGAGCATAGGATAACAAGCAGCCAGTCGCATCGGTGCCAGTAATATCGCTCAGGCCTCTGGTAAGTGTCTCCAGGATGGGACCCGTAGGAGGTGGCCTATTGTTTGCTGTGCCAGTCAGTAGGCAATGGAAGTTAAAGGGGGACATGGCTGGGGCTCCCCGTGTCACATCTTCATTAATGCTGTCAGTTTGGAATAGCATATCGGTACTTTTTATTTATTCCACCAAAACACCATGAGTCAGGACCTGACATTTTAGCGTTCTGTGTCATACTGAGAAAAATCTGTAGTTCAGCAGTAGGACAATTATATTATTTTGGAAGGGCTAGAAATAATACAGCATTTGTGAGACAACTGTAACATTTATCCAGACTCAGTGTGAGATTGTTCTTCCTTTTATTTGGAGAGCACTCCCAAAGAAGTATCAACTGGGAGCAAAGAAAAAAAGACATGAAAATGTGGCAGTTATGGATCCATTTAACCCCCATAGGGTATAATCTCGTCTTGTGTAATACTGCTGGCTGTTATATGCCGAAACTTCTACACAGTGAGCTGTGAATATAGTCCCTGTTGTCCTGTGGGCAATATGACTAAGGAAAAAATATCTCTGTGATACAATGGAGCATTTGTCTGAACTGCATAACCTAAGGTCCATAACATCTAATCTAAAGTTGTAATTATACAGCTGCAGTCACACCACTCAAGTGAAGGCTGTGTCAGCACTTGTATTATATAAGAAATCCTGTTTTCAAGGGTTGATGAGTCATATGCAAAAAACATCTCTCACTAAACAATTGTTCTGGTTGTTCCAAAGCAATGTTTAGGTACCGGCCTCCCCCCGTAGGATGTCGTCGTGCATTCTGCAATATGCCATGGTTTAGCTTGGCACTTTATTTTGCTAATGAATGTATCTCTTCCAAGCCAGGAAAATGCCTGAAAGGTTCTGGTTTCTGGGCATTTTTATTACTGTCAAAACACAAACTAAAGAGCAAAGAAGTCCAGGGCAGGCTAGGTTTTCACTGGTGAGGATTACAGTAGGTGAAAGTTCTTCCTGAGAAATGTAGAGTTAGGATTTATTTTCCAGTTTGTCGTCCCCAGTGCTGATTTAGGTCTCTGGTCTGAACAATTTCCTACAAGACTCCTATCGCTATTTTATTTCATAGGCGGGCCTTAAAATGGAGCCTTTCAGGCTAACAGGAACTTGTGTTGCCATTTGAAGCAGCCACACATCTGCTGGCAAAGAGCAAAGAGGAAAGAGGTTTGTTTACAGCAGCAGCATGGGTGGATGAGGAGCATCCCTCCAGCACAGACGTCACAGGAACACTCCTAGGTTTGAGAACAGATAGCAGAAATCACAGCAGTTTTCCGAATCCTTGAAATTTCTAGATATGTATTCTGGATGAGAGTGACCTAAGATAGCAGATGTATCTTCCTGGAGCATTTCCTCTTACAAACTGAAGGAAATGGAGCTGCTCCTGCGCTGACTCTGCCACAATGTCTGTGTTTCTTTCAGCCAGTCTCCAATGCAGGGCTTCTGTAGGGCCGCTCCCTACATGGCATACAACGGCCATTGTTCAGCAGTTCAGAGAGGGAATTGTGCCTTAATTATCTCTTACGGAAGGAAAAACCCAAGGCATATCCCAATATGTGCCATGAGTGGCTGGACACGAGTCTTAAAGTAAGGTTTGAGGAGGGGAGCTCACACAGAGTCTGGCAGCCTTCACTGTTCTGCAGATCTACCTGTGATTCACGCTCTGACAGCGGGGAAAAAATAAGTTTTCCTCTTTGGATTCTCCACTGTGAAATGGAAAATCATAGTACTTATCTCCCTGATAGGAGTGCTGTGAGGATAAATGAATTAATTAATGTTTCCAAAGCACTTTGGTGATGAAGAACGTTTATAGAAGTCCTCAGTGTGTAAATGCTTCCTTCCCTGATACTACAGTAAGTTATAAAAAGATGATGAAAATGAACACACATAGAAAATCCGCATTGAATGTGGATGTCCCTGACCTCCTGCCCTCTGCAGCTCCTGCTCAGGGCTGGGGGCCCGTCGCACTGTTTGCTGCTGCCTGTCCCCCCCGTGTCATTGCCAGTGTTACCCTCAGTACCTGGCTCTGCTGTGGGCTTGACGGATGCTGGGGCATGTAGTCATGCTCGTGGATCTGAGGACTGGAAGTGCCTGTTGTAAGGTTTTATCTGAATGGCAGTGACACCAAATGGCTACTTCTCAGTTCAAATTCTTACTGTTTGTTTCCCAGCATCACCATCCTAGATTAGGCCATGCTCTTTGTTTTGTTGTGGTTTGGTTTTTTTGTTTTTTTGTTTTTTTTAAGTCGGGAAGTGCGTTTGGTCCAGACCAGTTCCTGTGTATAATGAGAAGCGTTGAAGGGATTCGGGGAAGGAAGACAAACACCTCAGCCATGTAGAGATGTGACATTTATCAAGAGAGACATATAAGAAAAGCTTTATGCATTAAAATGAACAACTTACAGACCAGATCCAGGCTTTCTGTAGGGCCACGTAGATGAGTTTGTGAACCTTATGAGAAAGGTTCGTTATAAGACACATCAGCACCAATTGTGTCTCATTTTACTCATCCCCTTTGTACAGCCAGCCCCACTCCAGCCAGTGCATTGGCTTTGGTTTTACATCCTCTTCAGACCTCTGTGGTAGGTTTCTAACCGGTTCAGCAGCATGAGGGCCAGCCCCACTCCCCTCTGCTCTGCTCATTGCCACGTGCTGCAAGGGGCAGCTCCGGCTGGGGGAAGCCAACGGCTGCTGGCACAGCCCTGTGCCTTCAGCTGGCAGCTGTAGCCATGCCACGTTCTGGCTGACATCGTTCTGGCCAACAGTGCTGGGCGGCTGATCTTCCCATCCTCTGTCATGGGAACAGTTCAATAACTGCAGGGTTGATGGGTGTATCATGAAGTGTAACGGTACATGGAGGTGAAAAAGAGAAAAAAACAAAACAGAAGGGCTTTCCCGAAGGATAGAGGTGGCAATACCATTAACATGACGGCTCCCTCTTTAGTTTCCAAGATGACTGACAGCTGGATAAGGTCAGAATGTGAAAACCCAGCCATCGGGGACAGAGCGGGCAGGGGAGGGGCCCAATCAGTTGAATAAAAAACGAAGTGTCAGTGCTGGGGAAGGAGAAAACCGGCACTCCCATCAGAAAAATCCTCACCCTCTGCTCCCCTACTGTTTGTTTGGGGAAAATGCTGCAGCTTAATCAGAATTATTTACAAGATAATGGTCCATTGTTTGTAGTAAGACAGATGCTGTCTGTGGGAATTTGGTGTTTTATGCTCTGTGCATTACAGTGCCATTGCTGTGTACAGATGGGATCACAGTGGTATTGTTGTTATCCACTTTTGGGAAATTTGGAAGATCCTTACCGTGAAAGGAAGATCCTTAAATAGGAAAAGAGTTTTCTTGGCTCCAGAACTGGGATTTCTCTTAAGGTAGAATTGTGTTCTTACATGTATGGCAGAGGAAGAAGATGAAGAGGCAGAAGCACTGTGCACAAGGGTCCCTAGGCTAGCTTGTCTTGATGGTAGTGGGTGTGAACTCGGCCTGGGGATGGAGCCCGTGTTCCGGCCCAAAGGGAAGAGGTTCTGGTGGGGTATGTATGCCAGCGTTGCAAACATACGTAAAAAAAATCCTAGAGAAAGATCTCTATTTTTTTATCTCAAAATGAGAGAATTTAATTTACAATTTGTTTAATGCCAGCAGAAACTCCACCTCCCATAAACATCTCTCTCTGGCCCAAGCAAACAGTGCAATGTGGAGAGGCCCAGAAGCCGGCAGAGGGGTCCTGGGCGGGTGACCCATGGCACATCAGGATCGCTGCGCACAGGGAGAAGCATCCATGTGTCTGTCCCACCAGCTCTGTCTCAGCACTGCACTGGGAAGAGCAGCACCCACAGACCTGCCCCACGCCTGGGATGAGGGCACAGACAGCACAATGTGGAGCTCTGCAGGCCGTGTGCTCCGCGGGGCCGTGCCCGTATCCCACCCTTTTCCTCTCTAAAACCACCAAAACCGGTGGGACAAGAAGTTCCTCTTTGGGTCGCTGCACTCTGGGGCAGGACCTGCTGGCATGGTGCAGGACAAGGGGGTGGAGGGCTGTGTGTATGCATGTGTGTGTGTGTGTGTGTGTGCGCGTGCACTGCCTCTCTCTCAAAAAAATCTGCTTTTAGTGTGAAATAGCTCACATATTACCTCGGCAGAGACCGGTGTGCGCCAAAGGCAACCAAGAGACGACAAATCACCAGAAAGGCTCCAGAGGGGATTTTGAACATCCACGTCTGGTATTCCAAGATCCATTAGCTTTCAGGTAAAACGGAAAACAATGACCGTCTTTTTTTGTGTGCTAGATAATTAAGCTGTCTTTCCATCACTGCAAAATATTTGAGTTTCCCTGGAGAAAGCAGAGGGAGTGGGGATGGGGAGCGAGACAGGGACGGGAAGGGAAGGGCTCAGTTGCACTCTTCATGGCACTGTACCCATTTTTTGTGAAACAGAGCTATCCACGAATGCCCTGAAGAGCCTGACTGGCCCGAGATGTAATTCGGACTCATTTCATTTTTCCCACGTGGTTCCAGTGGGATCTGTGTGGGGAATTCCATGTGTTTTTTTTCTCCAAGTCAGCATTTATTTGCAAAATCTTAATGTTGTATTTCCCGACGTTTAAACTTTTCAGCCTTATGTTCCAATAAGGATTCTGTCTATCTGTCTAAATAAAGCTTTGTCCTAATGAGGACACCATCCATCTCCCCAGATAGAGCCGTAATGACTTCCAGCCTCTGTGTAATTTTAGCTGTGCTCCTTCCCCACCCTCAGCTCCCCACAACTTTTTGTTTGGGGTGTAAATTATCTGTTTTGGGACAAAGTTGTACAGCATTTCATTTTGGGTCAAGTGACCGAGCTATTGTGTGAGCCTCTGCTTTCTCTCTGAAGAGGGGTTTTCGCTCGCTCCCGGTTGTGTGTTCATTGCCTGCTTACTTGCAATTTCTGTTCATAAGACTGTGGGTTTTCATGCCAACGATTTTCTGTTTGAGTTATTGGAGTAGGGAGGTTGTGGGAGCATGCCAGTGTCAAAGGTTGTCGCTTGAATGATAATTAATAACATTATCAGACTGATTATGTGTTTAGATGTCCAGAATCAGGAGTGAATTGAACTTGTTAAATTTAATTCCTACCTCCGAATATCTGACTGTTTTCTGGGGCTGGGAGACTGGCGTGTTCACAAGTCTCACATTTGCATAAAGGACAAAATCGTGAATTTAAAAGGGCAACAACTAATGAGGGTTGCTGAAATTCTGAGCTTCTGGCTTGCGTAGGGCTTCTCCTACCGTGTTGCTCGCCAAGCTTTCACTGGGGAGAAGAAAGCCCAGATCGAGTGCATGATAATATTTACGGACCCCCGCCTCATTGTGTCAGCCTCTGACTGCGACGTTGAGTCGTTGGAGATTGGAGATTATGTCTTTGGAGGTCTCGAAGAGCCGTCTCACATGTGACCGATTACCTCTGTCAGAGGAGGGAAAGCCGGGTCCCACCTCGGTGGGTGGGATTTGAACTCGTGCTTTCAGAGGTCAATAACAGGGTTTTTAGACCTTTGTGCCTCTCGGTCCCTTATAGCCAGACCTTTTCTGTTAAAACTGTTTAAATTACAAACCAGTAATAAAAGGATCATATGTGTTTCCCACTGAACAGGTTCTTTAAGGCTATTATGATAATTAAAAACATATGGTGCCTACACAAGTCAGAGGGAAACCACAGATGTACAAATTAGGTATTATATAAGGTTTTTCTTTTTCTTTTTTTCTATCTTTTTTTTTCTTTTTTGCCCTTTTAAAAACAAGCCAGAGAAGTACAAAGAGAGGAAGATGGGGATTTTTCTGGAGGTGGTGGGTAGAGCTTCGGATTTTAATCATGAAATATGTAAACGTCTTTTCTTATACATAATCAGAGCAAACTCTAATACACAGGAAGAAAAAAGCAGTAGCATAAGACTGCAGTATTTATGGAAGGAATAAGGAAACACTTTGTTTCATGCAAGTTATTGGAGACCAGGAAACCTTTTGCATTTTTTATGATGTTTCCCTGCACAGACATGGAGGATTATATTTATTAAATATTGAATTATATTGAAATTGGATTGATGCAGCCAAAGAAGGACATTTCTTTGTATTCCATTTTTTTTCTCCTTTTTAAAAGGGAAATGTACTAATATTGATTGCAGCACGAGTAGTCATTTGTTTTAATTTAAAAATATAGGATTGATTTTGAGAAGGTGATAAATACTGCTAATAAAAAAACTCAAAATGGGGATTTATAATGATTCTCTGTTAAGTCAATGGTTTAGCGAGGCTAACTTATAATAAAAGTAGAGACGTGCTGAACTATCCAGAACTAATGGGTTATTTGCCATTTGCTAGCGCTGCAAACTTCCCCTGGCTTGCCGGCTCCTGCTGCAGAAGGCGAAATTTACCTCACCTGGCGCTCCTTCTTTGCCTGCCGGTGGGGGTTCGCCCCCAAAGAAAGCCTTAAAAGGGCAGGAAAGAGTGGTGAGGAAGGGGGAAAGGGAAGAGCTCCATGCTCGTCCGTCAGGATCCCGGCAGCCGAGCAGGCACTGCTGAGGAAAGGCTTTTCTTTTATCGAGTGAGTGATAGCAAACTGGGTGTTATTTCGCATGTAGGTATTACCATTTTAACTTTTACTGAGGTAAAATAACACCTTGTCACTCAGTGCAAATACCAATCACAAAATGAATTAATTGTAATAACTGTTGTCAACAGAACAAAAGACTTGTTGCTTTCCTAAGCAGATTTCAGCGCCACTGATAACTATATACAGGGCTTCCCATTGGGCTTATTCAGTGTAGGTAGTCAGAACATAATTTCATCTGTCTTTCTCGGCACTTTGTTGCAGAAGTCTTAGAAATTGAGTTAAAAACCTGTATTTTTTACATTTTGCTAAGTATGTGTTTATTCAGTACTTCTGCTTCCTTCCTTAAAACTCCCTATACATTTTTACTAGCCAGCTAACGCTTGTTCTTGCCTAATCGATTACAAATTAAGGAGCTTCTAACAGGCCGCAGAATCTGTTTGGTCACCTCCTGCCTCGAGGGGCAGTTGCTTTCAGTGAGAGTACGGGCAGTGTTCTTGCCACACAACATGCAGTTGTGCTGGCGTTTCCTCTTTAGCCAGTTGTCTTTCTCCAGAAGGGACACTGCTGTAGATGGGCGACGTTTCTTCTTTTTTTTTTCTTAAAAAAAAAAAAAAAAGGGAGGGGGTGGGGGGGGAAGGAGGGGTTCAGGTGAAAAAAATGGCCAAGAAAAGCAAATTTCCTCAGTCTTGTGTTAGCCACAGGCGAAGTTCAGAGCGGGCGGGGGGAGAAGTAATCAAGTAATTTCACAAAGAAGCCTCAGTGCAGCAGGAACCAGTGCCAATATGCTATACTCCTTTTACATGGCCATTTTGCTTATTAATCAAAAGTACTATAGCATATCTTCTGTATTACACTGCAGAAGCTGTGTGTTTTCTTAAAGAAACACACATTAGTATTACAACCTGAGATAGTAATGAAGACCAAATAAAAACTAATCAGGAACTGACCCATAGAGTGAATGAAGGTCCATTTTGCAGCCCTGTTTTGACAGAGTAGGTACTTTAGATTGTTCCCCCCCTGCTTTCAAGCAGTCCTGACATGCTTCTGTACTTTCTGCCCTGCTCGGGGCACGATCCTGAGCCCGCATAAAATACAGGGAGAACTCATTATCCGTGCATCTTCCCCCAGATGCTGCCCAGGGAGCAGAGCATTGCACAGAGCGTGGCACGGGCAGTAGTCCTGGATGTGCCAAAGGGATTTTTCTCTCATGCACTTCCCGTAGCAGAGGGGTCTGGAAATACCCGTGGCAATGCAATTGTGCTGGAGCTGAAGCTGTTTTGTTTGAGCAGCCCTAGGCCAGAGTTGCGGTTGCTCTTGCTTAGATGCACAAGAACATGGGAACTATGTGCAGGAATCTGCCTTCTCTTGGAGCCACAGGTTCAGGTGCTCAGAGAGAAGGGGCTGTGGAGGCAGTGAATTGGGGGCAGTGAATTGGTGGCAGCTCCTTGAGTCTGATGCAGCAATGACGAGGGTGCGCTTACAGCCCTTGGGCCTGCCTAACTCTCGTCCCTCTGGCCAGGCACTTTCCTGGTTAATGAAGTGTTTCCCTTTCCTCTGGAGTGGGAAGAGGCCACGGCCATCCCTCTGTGTGGGATGGAGCAGCCCCCAGTACCAGCCGGTGGGATGCTGGTGAACCTCAGTGTAGGGCTGCCTTTGGGTAGTGCTAATGCTGGTGCTGGTCTGCAGGCTGTGTGCCTCCCCTCTGGCCTCTCCTCCAGCATCCCCTCCAGCAGCAATGCCCACACTGATGGTTTTACCATCAGAAGAGCTGCTTTTGAATTTGCTTCTCAGCTTCATTGCTCTGTCTTTTTTGTTTCCTGCTCCTTTTTGGGTGATTAGCTGAGCAAAGAGGCATTTCTCCTTGCTGCAAGCCACTCCTCTCCCTGCTCCAGGCACTAGTTGCTACTCCGAACAGGACTGCGATAACTGGAAGGCACTGGGCTGAGCCAGACATGGGCTTAGGCATGGGGCTGCTGGCCATCGAGCGTTTTATTAACGTGGGGCTTTAATGCAGGTTCATTCGCAGCGTGGGGATTCTGCAGTTGATGTTCAGCAATCAAATTCTGCACTGCTTTGTTTTATTTAGCATGAAAATATTCTAGGGTGTGAAAAGGCAGTACTAACTGTGCTCGGAATCGGTGTTTGGAAGGATTTCAGAAGTGTTAGTAACTTTCTTCTTTCCAGAGCTGAGGTGTGTTGTCTGTCATTTTATGAAGGTGCATGCTTAAATAATAACAATCCCGCAAACACCGGCCACAAAACATGATTTAAAAGGTCAAAACACGTTTGTAAAGTTAAACAGGTGCAGAATTCTGAACTAGGAAACTTGTACAGTATTTGTGTCGTTCGCGCTCATGCAGTACCGGAATATTCCAAGAGACATTTGGGGGAAATTTGTAAAATAAATGCGCTCCTGGCAGAGACCTTGTGTGCCAAGTTTTAGCCTGGGCTGCATTTTTACAGCTGAGTTATAAACCCCTGAAAAACAGGATTTATAATGGAAACGCTGACACAACCTTAACCATAGCGGTGCTACCCAGCGCTGCGATAATATACTGTACGAAGAAATCAGTTCATTAGTTAGTTATAAACAAAGGACAGAGATAGTAAATTACAGTAGGTATTTCAGCAGTTTTCTATATATTTATGACACAAAAATATGCAGCTGCATTTTATTTCTTCAGACAGTATTTAAGGATTTCAGATTTAATACAGATGAGTTTAGTTATGCACGTCGTGCATTTCGGTCTTGCTGTTCCCTCTCGTAGTTTTATTCATGGTATTTTCTTCTTTCTCTGTTGCTCATTAGAAAAATGTTAAAAATCCATTTTCATCTGATTAATAATAAAGCTGATCACATGTAACCTAATTTTCATTCACTGCTGCCCCTGTCTGTGGAGTCATATACAAAGTGACCTTTGAATCACCACTGGGCCCATAAAGCACAATAAGCACCATTGTCCTGTCAAAAATTGAAGATGTTTTACATCATTACAAAATTTAATGTTCCATCTTTTCAAATGCACTACTTTTCAAAGGCCACATTCCAATTGAAGCTCATTAAAATCAGACTCAAGTTTCCTGTGGTGGGGATGAGAAAGAGTTTCTCATGCATTCGGAGTAATATGAATCACTCTTTTAAAACAGATATGGTTACATATTAGTTTTGAAAGGTACAGTAACTGCTGAGCCTCCACTGTCTGCAACAGTGAGGCTTTTGTACTTATAAATCTAATAACTGCCTCCTGATCCCTTGTACTTCATCCACACTGTATCCTATTTACTTATGAATAAATCAACTTTCTAAATAAAATTGTTGTTCAGAAGTTCAGGGGTTGAATTATAGGAGTCTCTGGCTCAAAGCTTCTATTAAGGTTTTAGCAGACATCTGTGAGACTCTTGTTAAAAGTCAGCTTCTCTCAAAACTCCTTCTCCCATACATCGGGCTTGGAGGACCAAATCCTTCCGTGGAGCAGTCATTTAAAGTCTGCTGAATCGCACGGAGGGTGAATTTGCCTCCTAGTCTTACGGGATAATTTCTCACAGTGTTTTATTTATAAAGCAAACAGAGCTTTGATAAACTGACGGCTGAGATGGGCTGAGTGCTTGCGAGCCCATTACCATGCTCAGAGGAGCTCGGGCTGCCGGCGGCGCCCAGTGCTATGGAAGCCTATGGAACTCCACTGCCACCAATAAAAACCAGCAACAAAAAAAGTTATTTCAAGCCTTTCAACAGTTAATGTTGCACTGCTGTATGCGCACACGCCTCAGTCTTGTGCATACGGGTGTACAGACTGATACCCTATATAGAAAGCAGATGTATATAAATATTATTGCACATTTTGTTTACTGTAGCCATTACGTGATCTCACATTACACGGTTTCATATGTTGGTCACGTGAAATATAAACCGCGCTGCAAAACACAGAGCATTAAGCATTTTATGAAGAAGATAGACACAAATGTATGGTGAATACTATTTTCAACTGTTGACAGACCCTGAACATGTTTCCTGTAAGTTTATGATCATGAAAATACAACTATAATTTGCCAGGCACTGTTGCAAGTGAGACAGAATGAGCGGGAATGACAGTCTTTTATCAATATTGCATTAAGATGCTATTGCATTTTCAATATTCCTCGTATAGCTCATTAACGTGGTATATTAGCATAACACCACGTGATGAAGGCAGGCACATGCAGTTCTCGCATTTTGAGTTGTAATGTTTTTAATGCTTACAGTGATGTAAAAGAGTGCGAGCCCAGTCTGAGGTCTGCGGATATCAAGAGCTATATAAAAGGGATCTATGATATGGATCAAGAATACGGGATACCATATGCTGGCATTCCTACCGATATCCCATTAAGTACTGAGATCTTGCCAGCTACAATTCAATCGTATTTTTCCTTTAGCATTGTACAACGCCGCATATTCTCAGATCTCATATTCAGGGTTTTATCACTGCACTGCGATAATGCCGAGTGAAATTCATTAATTACCATCATAATAGTGATCTTAACCTCGTTAAGTGCACAGCTAGAAGCAGGTTTGGCTGCTTCATACAAATACGAGTCACTGGGTAAGGCTGCTCCCCTTCAGCCAGGGCCTGCTGCAGAAGCACGTGGCACCTTTCCTCCCTGCTCTATAAAGTATATACTTTCTGCAGTTTACAACTCATATGGAAGCGAGTAAACTTTGTGGCCTGCTAAGGGCTGCTTTATGAAGTGCTAAAAGGCTTTAAACCTCACAGGGCTGCCAGGCCGAGGGCCCTCCTGACAGGACGGGAGGCTCTTTGGGGTGAGCCTTGGGCAGGTTCTTCTCCAGGGCGGTGGGTTCTGGATGGCGGTGCTATTTGAGCTCCCTCAAGTGGCCGTGTCTTCGGCCTCCCACACCTCTTCCCATTCTGTAAAGAGCCGTGTATCTCCTCTTGGGTCCTAACTTCATTTTTTGACCTCCAGCCTCTGGAGGTGACCTCAGAAAGCGAAGAACAATAGATTGTATACAATAAAGCTTGAAATGCTTTGCTTGTTCTGTCTGGCAACTGCTAAACCGTGCCTCTCCCGCTTGTGGGATCCGTAGCGCAATCCCAAAGAACAGGAGTTGACATTGCAGCACCGACTGCAGTGCAGTTCTCAGGTCAAAGTCTCAACTACGGTAATTGGCAATGAGCATCTGAATCTACCAGAGATAAGGGGCCGCTTCCAATTCTTGGGTAATCCTGGGAAGGAATGAGAAAAAAAAAAGAAAAAGAAACAACACCCCAAAAAGCAACAACAACAAAAAAAACGGAAACCAAAACCGGATTGCTTTTCTCCTTTAACCCAGCTTGTACTTACTGAATCCATAGCTGATATTGAAAGTACTTGAAAGGATTAGGGTAGGTTGTGAGGCATGCTGTGGCATAACAGTTACTGAGCAGGCTGAACAGTTACCATACATCAACCAGGAGAAGAAGTGGAAAATACTGACGGCAGAACTCTGGAAAGGTCTCTTGCAGGGGACTTTCCTTAGCCATTTCTCTTACCCTCTGGGCAGCCCAGACTCGTGGGAGACCATATTCTGGTTTGCATCTTTATTCTGCCCACCTTTGCTTTCTTTGCATTGCTGACTGTTTTGTAGACTTCTCGCAGTGTGGAAATGCAGGAGGTCTGCACTACTACGTTGAGCCAAAACTTTGTTTCAGTCAATCCACAGCTGTCTTATTTTAGGATGAGGCATTTAATCTTCGTTTTCTGAGAACTTTATATTTACATACTTTATTTGCCCCCATTTAATTTTCTTAAGCAAAGTCTATAGACAGATATATCTCTTAGGACCAGGTCTTTATTATTTCTCATTTAGAACATTCTGCTGCCTACAATGGGCACCATTAAAAATTCAGCATTTGCCCTCATCGGTAATTACTCTGAATAGGAAATAGCATGCTATTGTATAGCAGGATACAGTGGTTACAAGAAGACTAAGAGCATGGCATGGTACTCCTCTATATATACTTTTAATAATGGTAGTTCTGCATCTGCCTTTAGTCTGTATTTTCTATCTTGTGCACTTTCATAACAGGGGATGCAAATGCAGTCAGGCAATTTCTTTCAGCTTTAATGGGCTTTTCCCTGGAAAACAGAGCTTCTTACATTGTGTTAGCTTAGCTTGCAGTAGGTGCATTAACAGGGTCAGTAAAGGTGTTACGTCTACAGAGTGCATAAGAATAAAGTTCTAAAATTCTCTAATAAGCAGAAAAGTTTCGGGTGTTATGAATGGAGATTTATCTTGATGAGCATAAATACATTTCAGAAAGAACTTACTGTGTGATTTATGTGTCAGGAAAACAAAGAGCTGGTATGCAAGCAAAAGCGTGTTTTGGGAGAGGGTTGGTTTGCTCTTGTTGTTTCATTTAAGGAAGTTTTTGCACCTCGCATTGTAGAGGGAAGGAACTGGCGTTTCAAACTTAGGATTGTACATAGTGGAATGGGTGGCAGAAGAACTCGGTAAGCATTGAAAATACAGACTTGCTAGCTTGAAATCCAATACCAGAATTAGATTTGTAACTGTGTAAGGCATACACTGAAGTATTGGTAACTGAGATCCTTCAGGTATGCAGGATTTTGAAACGACAGGAACGGTGCTGTTTGTACACCATATCTCTGACCGTGTTTCTGCCAGAGAGGAAAACAGTCTACTGATAAATGCTTCAGTCTTCCCCGTCTGTTCAGGATCCCAGAAAATGCTCAGCTCCTCCTGCCCATCCCATATACCCTGCTTATTTTTTAGCAGAGTAAACCGGCTGGGGCTTCCAAACTTCAGAGTCCATGCTGGTGAGATGACTATGGCTGCTTGGAGCATGGAAGTTGCTCTCAGAGACGATGTACTTTCTAACAAGAGATCTGGATATGCAGGGAAGACTTGCATAAACTGGAAGTGAAAAATCCAATAGGAATTGCAAATGTGGCCCCCACTGATGTTAATGTAATGTAACTGATTAGGGCTGACTCATAGGCTTTAAGGAGAGTTCAAATACAGAACAACTGCTGAACTGAGTTTTAAACCGAGGGCAGCTGTGGTGCAACAGAGCAGGAGGGGGTATCTGTGTGTGTATGCGTTAAGGGCAGGTGGGAATTCTGCAATTTTCAGAGAACATAGCAGACATCTTTGTCAGTCAAATCTTTTCTACAATTAATTTTCAAGTTCTAAAGTTGTGTAGCAATTAACTGAGCAGTGCTGTCCAGTTAGAAGCTGAGAGAAACAAAGGTTTATTGAACAGCAAAAATGTGACTTTTCAGAGAAAAAAAAAATGGTTCCATGCTTTTTCTCTGCGTATAAGAGCATCCAGCTTAAATAGAGTATTCAATTTTTAATGAATTGGGCTCTTAGTGTCCTATGATCTATGGATGAGGAGCTAAAAAATTACAAATGTGCACACACAACTGGTTGGATTATACATGGCGTAGTTCCTTTGGAAGATATCCTTGTTTGTTTTTTCAATTTTCTGGTTAGATGTATTCTTGATTATGGACAGAAGCTGGTAAATGAATTGCAGTACTTTTAATCATTTTCCCAAACATCTTTACCTATTTAAATGAACTGTATTTTAACCCAAGTAGATATGCCTCTCTCCTACCCATAGAAGAGTGGTAGGTTTTAAAATGATCAAATATGGGACGCTATTTAGCATTTATTTAGCATTAGTATTTTCTAGCCCAAGAAACATTATATAATAATCTATAATCAAAAACACTAAAAACCCGTTAACTGCTAAAGTCTGTTTCATTCTAACATTACAACTAAAACTCATTTATAAGTAAATGAAAGTCAAGAGGATTAAATTCAATTAAAATTACTTTGAAGTATGGGGGGAGAATGTTTCACGGTGATATAAATCAACATATTGTTATTGCCTTCTTTTCCTTATCCGTTAAGGGTCTCTAAAGCAAAATGTAGTCTAAATTATACATGGAGAACAAATAGAGAGAAAAGAATGCCATGCACCCACAAGCACAACCAAGCCCAAATGAAAGGTTTGGGTGTACTTGCGGATGAATGGGGGGCTTTTCTGTAAGCTTCACAAGTCAGAATTGTGGAAGGTTTCTCCCACTTGCAGCCTCCATACCTTTATTGAGTGCAGTATAAATAGAAAGCCAATTAAAGTACATCTTTGTTAAAAGAAAGGGAGAGACAAACAAAAAAACCAACATCATTTTAGTGTACATGCATTTTTTACTGAAAGTAGGATCTCAGCAGAGAAATTAACTTTAATAATCTATGGATTACAAGACATATCAAACCTTCAAAGCGTTGCAGTGTTAGATCTATTCTCAAAAGGGTTTAAATTGCTTTAATAGTTAATAATAAGTGATATGACTCATTTTTCCAAGTAAATCAAAATCGTTTGTCATTTGTTCATCCGGTCTCCAAACCTCTTAATTAAGGCGAAGAAATTCCTTAGTACCTATTGAGCACCTCTGGGGTGTGTAATGCTAAAATGTACTTAGAGGTTTTTCTACTTTTGCTTGACATTTTACTCTTAGGACATAAACCTAATGAGGAGCAGAGAGCAACGTTTTCAGTACCTCTGTAATCGAGCAAAAGTCAGGCCCCACATGTGTCAGTCCTACAGCCTAATTCGGTGCACATCTTGCACTGTCAGTTGATTTGTTCATCTTAAACACATACGGAGCACTTGGAAATCCACCCATGTGTGCACAGGGATGCAATTCTCTAACACCGCCTTGAAGAAGTTCTTATTGAAGTAGGGCCCAGTTCTATGACCATCTTGGAAAGTGATTTTGGTCATTCTGAATCAGCAGCCGAAAAATTCACAAACTCCTTGCTTAGCAAGTTTACTCCCATGAGCAAGATGAGGATCGTAGGAAAACAATGCTATTGTTTTTTAAGAAAAGAACCTCACTGTCTGCTTTAAATCATATATTGTTCCCACAGGTTTCAATTACTTCACATAATGAGATAGTGCCAGTTTTGAACAATGGCACAGCTCTCTGCCTTGATGGCTCTGGTACAATACTTTTAAATGAATTATCAAACGGATCAAAACAAACATTGTTCCTCTCATTATTGCACTGCAACTTCGTCATTAGCAGAGCTAGCGTCCGCACAGCAAAGTATCAGAGGACGCGGATGCTCTCCATGCCCGATACTCCTCCAGCAGGCGCAAGTCGCTTCTTGGTGAGTCCCACCAGCAGTGTGTGGTGCTGGCAATGCTGCCTGCTCCTCCTGGCTCAGTTTCTCAGGGCAGGCAGGGTGCCCTACAGCCAGCCTGAGCCCTGCCTCAGTGCATGGAAGTGTGGGAAGACCTGGGGTATTTCCTCGGCAACGGAGATTGTACAGGATTCCTACTACTTCAGCCATTTCTAAAGCGGCCCAAACCCCCTCAATTTTAAATTTGTAAGATTCAATATAAACACATGGAGTGGACAGGGTGAGAAGGCTTTGCTTTTTGATATATTTTCAAGAAGAGGTTTTAAAGTAGAAATTACTCTTTAAACCTGATCATCTGTCATACGGATCAGTCTATAGAAAGCATCGCTAACACTAACAGAACTGAGCAGCAAATTTAAACTGTTAAACTATTGAAACCGTCCCTGCAAAGTCCACAAAAGATACAGACAATTCGCTCTTAAGCTGTAGTGCAACCCCTGTTGCTTTTCTGTCCCACACTGAAATCAATAGGGGTTTTACCGCTGAGTGTAGTAGGGTTGGGCTGTCAGTGCCAATCTCCTGCTCAATTGGAGAGGTATTGCTGGTAGAACCTTCTAGGGTAGCGTGAACTCCTGCAATTTTGCTGTTGCATTAATTACATTTTGCAAGTATTAATTTAGGCTAACTGCACCTTAGAAATAATTTGAATACTTATAAATTTAAGTATTTATTTTCAAAGTAAAATTAAGACTCTATTGTCTTGCAACTAACCCGACTTGTTCTAACCCTCCAAAACCCTGAATATGATAACCTTTATTTATAGATAGCAGTAAGCATATTTAGCAATTTTATTATTCATGACCCTTGCACTAAATATCATAATCAGAGTACAGATGTGTGAGCATTTCTATATGGAATTCACTGCAGTAATTCTTGTAAAATATAAATAGCATTGTATTCAGAGGAATAATATGTCCATATTTAAGAAGTGTGTCTTAGTATAAACAAAGAGACCACACAGTGGTTTTTTGAAAAGCCCTACGTTAATAAGGAGCTTCATGAATAGAAACAAAGCTCTAAAAATGTGATTTTTAGTGTTAACATTTATTTTCTGCTGCATGCTTATATTCTTCCATATATAGTCCTTATATTTTATTACAAATAGGAAAGAGGCTGCTGCGTTCTTTGTGTGAACACATAATCGGTAAAAGTGCAATTTGTTGAACCAGTTGCTCCCAAGAAGTTAAACTCAATCCTTTGTTAATAGCCTCTTTATTTGTGCCTGCACCAAAGATGCAGATTATCAGATAAACATCATATTCAGACTTCGCTCACTAATTGACTGAACAAGAATCGGTCACACTTTACGTACCATTCCATAATGGATTTTCATGTTTGTGAACCCTAACTGGCTGTGGAAATGGAAAGCAAATGTCGCATAATCACAAATAACATCTATTTTTTTTTTTCCTAAGAGAAAAAAGGAACAACTTTTTTCTTCTCAGTTTGTCACGGGCCCATCATTACAGGCAGGTGATGAATGAGCGCTTAGCGGTCAGATCAGCTGCCGTGCTACTGTTTAGAGAATTTTTTAAATGATTGCTAAAAGTCACATTTTTCAGTTAGATTTTACATGAATAATTGATACAGTAAAGTGACAGTGAAAGACACAGGTATAATAGCTGAATCATTTTTTCACTTTTTAGAGGATATGTACCACTTATTGAGCATCTCGCTATCACCGCATTAGGCTAGGTTTCCTTTTACTTGTATATCTGAAGCAGAAGCTCTCATTAAACATATTGTAAAAAGACTCTTTTATGAAAATGCTATCAAGTATTTATAACTACAGCACCGAAGATCAGAGGAGAATATTGTTTAAAATCTATGCAACATAAAACTGGTCAGAAATATCAACATCAATCAGTGTCAAAATTAAAACTGACTCGAATTTGTTTTCTTTTTAGTTTTTTTATTTGAGTGGGTTATAACAAGCACATACTCATTTTGACAATCTTATTTGCTGGCCCCACATTGCAATAAATCAGAAATACGCTGGTAATAAAGGGAAAATGTTGACACTACCAAACTAGCAGGAAAAAAAGAAAAAAAAAAGCTGTACTAGAAAAAAAATAATTAATCAAGCACCCCCCACTAATATGCACGAAATAAGAACCCTTCTCTCACCTGGAAATGAATATGAAAACTGGGGAATTGTCTATGACCGGTTCTAATGCCTTTGGCTTTTTGAGGAAAAAAGAAATCCGCTCTGGATTAAAGGTTATTAGATACTCCCAGGGCTGAGCAGTAGAAGTGCAACTGCGTATTACATAAGTGGACACTTCTTCCCGTACTGTAGGTGGAGAGATTATCTCAGATCTCTCGAAGCCAAAAGAAGAGATAACATATATTCTTCTGACATTGGCACTCTTCCAAGAGAAAGTTGTAACACGCCTAACAAAAGGGGAAAAAAAAGCCAGAACAAAGGGTGAATGGCATATGGTGGTTTTTCTACAATATGGTCCTCATCCCTTTTAATATGTCTTTGGAAGACATAAGCGAAGCACTGTGATGTTGTTTTCCTAAGATATGACAGGTCTGCATTATACCCTAGGATGAATGACACTTTATTAATAGTATTAATATTATTATTATTTATTCATGAGTGCTGTTGCTCCTGGGAATGCGCATCCAGGCTAGATTCCTGCACGAGAACTTTATGCCTCTCTGGTCGTGTGACTGCTCTGTGCTAGCCCTTCTCTGCACTGTGCTAGCCCTTCTCTGGGGCATTTCATCATCTTAGTAGTCTCTCTGGCCACCAAAATAAAACCAAAACCAAACCACAAAAATACCCAAAACTGATGTGTTTCTGCACGGGCAAATTCAGACTGGAAATCAGTAGTCAAGCTCATGGGCTGACCGTGTTGTGATGGTTGTGTCTCACCAAAATCTGATGTCCAAAAGGACAGGGGTGAGCCTACCTTCTGCCGAGCAGGGTCCTCACTGAGATCAGGCAGAGTGCCTTGAACCCTAAGTTTTCTTGCTTTAGCATGAATATTAGCGATTCAATGAGATGGCACTCTGCTTTCTCCCCCTGTACCACCACTCTGTGCTGGACACGTCATGCACACCTTGTAAAGCCCCATGCACATCACCTCCCTGCCTCTGAGATTTTCTGGGTGAGATCACAGAACCCCAACATGGATTTATTGTGTCAAAGCCCTCACTCTGAACAGTGGATACTGGGGAGGAATACCTGTATCTCATTGTTACTGGCTGCTCAGGTATTAAGAACAACTAAATTCTCTCAGCTGAAAGAATACTGGGAGAGGATCCTCAGATATTCTCACTGTGGGATACCAGATCACATTTTATATCTAATTCCCCTGACTGCAGTAGAAAAAAAAAAAAATAGCATGCAAAAATGTACAGTGAGTATAACAAAGTAAGTGCTTTGACAGTGTTTTAGTTAAAACATGATCTCAGGAAATGAGTACGATAATGAGCAATTGGCTAAAAATTCCAACATATTGTACCAGGCCCTGAGAAATAATGCAAAAGCAAAACCCTTTGTAATATAATCGCCAGTTCTAGACTGCTGACTGCTTATTAATTGTCTTCATGACACTGGAATTGTTTGACCAAAAACGAAGCTGAACTCTCTTAGCCATTACTCCTGGCCCTACCTCTGCAGGGGACTGAGGAAGGTTTGGGAGATGCTACACTGCTCTGAAAATGGCCTGCTCTTTGTACACTGTACTAAAAAAATAAACCTCTTCCGACTAAAACACTTGTAAATAAGTTATTACTTTTTTAGCCTCCTTAGTGCCGCTATACAGCGATGCTACTGCAAATTTAAAAAAAAGAAAAAAAAAGA
The DNA here is from genome assembly GCA_030625065.1 of Alectoris magna. NCBI lineage: Eukaryota > Metazoa > Chordata > Aves > Galliformes > Phasianidae > Alectoris > Alectoris magna. The sequence goes on along the minus strand of CM060571.1, from coordinate 11,122,349 downwards.
AAAAAAAAAGCCCAAATCTTTGTTTTACTGTTTTTGTAATGATATTATATGGCTCTTGAAGCTCTTCCATTGAGACTCTGCTTGAGAAACCACAAAGCTAGGGATTTGAGAATGTATTTAGAGGATGTTGACTTTATTTTTCCTAAATCTATCTAAATAACTAAAAATATCATAATTAATTCAGGAGTCTACGACTGTCTTTTCCTTCTCTTCCAAAAGAGCTCTATATTCACAGCATTTGCTCTGAAATATAGAAGAAGTCAGGGAAGTTTTGAAACTCCCTCTAGGATCACAAAAAGTTGGCTGTATCTCCTAAATCGTGTACAATTGCAGTACCTTTGAATTATGGTTGATGACTGAAATAAAAAAAATAAAAAAAAAAAAAAGGAAAAGAAAGGCAAAGGATGAAAATGCTCATTTTGCATCTGACTCCAAATATGTAGATTTTATCCATTTGAATGTAAAAGTCCTTTTCTGCATTAACCTATTAGGATCTTTCCTTGGGACTGCACCCCAATTGAGTCAGATAGTCTGCTTCAGATGAAGTTAACTAATTATATTACCCTTTTATCTTTGCCTTCAGGTAACTTCTCATACCACCATCACGTAGAGAGTGGTAAAACCTTTTATAGTAGTATAATTTATTTGGAGCCTGCTACTAAAGGGCATAGCAGCACCTGAAAGAGAACTAAAGCCAAAATGTTACTAAAGATTAAAATCTCATGGGGAACTGTTTTTCCTCTTGATGAGCATGCTTGAGAATCCAGGTGGGAAGGATGGACCTAGGCCCAAGTAGTAGTGAGTACCATGCTGTTTCAAACACATGCAGCTGGGAAAGTCAAAATACAGGCTACGCTTTAGACATCTTTCTTTCATGTTGCTCTCCCTCCCCCCCCCCCCCCCCCCCCCCTCCCATTTTGTTTTTGTTTCTTTTTTTCATTTTTAGTCTGTATATATATAGTGGATCATGGCTACGTGGATTCAGGAATACAGTTTGCCCTTTCTAAGAGGATGCACGCTGCATATCAGCTATCATATAGAAAAGACTGTATTTGTTGCCTCTCTATTCTATTTATGTATGGGTAGAAAAAGGAAAGCCCTGTCACGGGCCGTTTTAGAGCACTTGACTTCAGCTCTGTTCAGATCCTGCTGGTGGCAGCACTGCTTGGTCCCTTGGCATTGGGTTGGTCCCCACTTAGGAAGGAGATTTGTTAATGATGAGCTGGTTTTTGGTTATTTTCTATGTTCAGTTATTTGCTGTGTGCATTTGGCTGCAGCTGAGGTAGGTCCCTGACCTGTACCTTCCTGAATGTACAACTGAAATGTGGAGGATTTTCCAGCATTATTCTGTCTTAATCTATATCCTAAAATACAAAACACAAAGGTCACTTAGTTGTTATCTTTAGAATGTTTATTCAGTTCCGCCTGAAAAAAAATTAGCAGTTCGATACTGAGGTGATATTAAAACTAACACTGAGGAAGGATCTGTAGAAGTGCTGTGAACCTGGGCCATCAAACATTATCAAAGGTATTCATAACCTCAGCAGCTGATGCTCTGATCTTTCTTCGTGACTTTTGGCAAACACGCCTTCAAAGACAAACAAGCACATCGGCATGGGCTGGGAGGGAGGCCTGTGTCTTACCTCTCAGAATCAGGTCAGCTGGTGGCTGTCTGCTTGCTAAATTACAGCAAGCTTTTTTTCCTTCAACTTCCATCCCATGCTTAAAATACCACCAGGATTAAAAATTAGAAGCTCTGTCCCATTATAGACCAAACTGACCTCTATATTTCAGCCGTGCTGCTGAGGTTGGTGTGCAAATGACATTGCTTGGATCTCAGCACAATTCAGCAGTCCGTGTTTTGCATTAGTGAGCCGCTGCACCTGACACCTGACTACTTACTCTAAAACGTGCTGTTTTTACACAGGTAACCCTCTGCCACCATCCCACTTCTCAGGGATTCCTCTCCTTTGTGTGCAGATTGTGCATGTGCTAATGGCAGGCAGGGTGAGGCAGTGTGGGGCAGGCCTCTGTGCTGGTGCTCTTGGGGGGACCTCTGAAGGGGCGTGTTTGGAGGGATGGTGCTGCAGCCCACCAGGACACCCTGGCTCACCAGGGCAATCCTTGGCCTGGCAGCCAACAAACTCCTGGACTTGTTAGAGTGCACCGTGCTGGCATAGGCCGACAGAAAGGCAGCCATGATGGCGGCTCCTTCTGGTGGCTGTGAGGTGTCTCCTGAGCTGAGAAGGACAGGGGGCCTTGCAGCAGCGTGTACCCCAAAGCCTCACTGAAGTAAGCCTTGTGGAGGCCAGAAGAGGTCCTACAGACCCTACCGCTCAGTGGTGCCTCTCCTCTCCTCTCCTCTCCTCTCCTCTCCTCTCCTCTCCTCTCCTCTCCTCTCCTCTCCTCTCCTCTCCTCTCCTCTCCTCTCCTCTCCTCTCCTCTCCTCTCCTCTCCTCTCCTCTCCTCCAGATATCTCAAACTACTGCTTAGAGAGTTTCCAAACAGTTAATTCCCTGTTTCCCTAATTTCTTCATGCCTTGCAGCATTTAACAGCACTATTGTCATCCCAGAAGACAAGAGCATAGAAGTAGGAGTTTCCTTTCTTTCTAGTGTCTATATTTAATTCCCTCTACGGTCCATTTTAACTCCTTCCTTCCTGGTCAGATGTTGTCCTCTGTGGAGAATGGCTGTGCCATAGCCCTTTCCCTCCTGCCTGTCCAGGCTTCTTTCACCACCCCAGAAATTACATCTTTCTTCTAATTAATGTCCAGAGCCCGATCTTCCTTCACGTTGTCCAGGCTGTCCCTTGCAAGCAGAGCAAGGGGCAGTGGGCTGGAGAAGACTGGCCCACAGGCCAAGCTTGAACTCACAGCTCCAAAATCTGGTTCTAAGGTCTGTGCTTTGTGCCCTGTGGGTGCCTCGCTAACCACAGTGCCATGGCTCGTGCCGCTGCCCTGCACCAAAGAGAGTTGCTGAGGATGACTGCTGTGGATTTGAAGATGCGTGTGTGCATCTTGAAGGACCATGAAAGGCCTACAGATAGCTCACAGGGAATCATGTTAAGATACTTCTCCCAGTGATCCCTCTTAAAAAAAATCCCTTTTCCTTGATCCAAAATGCTGTTTCACTAACTCCAAGCGTCAAAAGGATTTTATTCTTAGTCTTCTGTTTCGATCAGTTAATTCCCACCAGGGCTGAGGTAAAAATTGTCTGTGGGACACACTGTTCTTTCTTCTTATACACCTAATGTTGCTGTGCTATTTTGGGCAACCATTTAAATAAAAGCCAATTTGACTAAAGAGCAAATATATTCTGTCGAATGACGGCAAAAGGGCAGAGCTTGGGAAAAAGAAACAAGAAAATGCAAGGCATTCATTTTTCCTTTGTACTTTTTAATAAAAGAAATTCTCTTGCAGCTTAAAGTGACACATTAAAAGATGTATGTATCGTGGCTTTTAAAAACACAATTAGATAACACCTTGTCAAATACTTATATTCTTTGTTGACAGCCTTGAGTACAATCACAATAACAGCACAGCTATTTCAGCATGTTTCTTATTCAGTTGCCATTGGCAGAGTCAGCCATTTTATAAAAATGTTACTGTTTATCACTTTAATCATCAATCTACATCTAGTCAAAACAATAAGTCAGAAGGAATAGTAAATTATACTTGTGTAGCCCTGATAAGTTTGAACTGTTTTGCTGAAATTAACTGCAATAATTATCTATTTTTCTAAAGCTGTTAAGAAGTTCTGGATTAAAAAAAAAAAAAAGAAAAAGAAAAAGAAAAAAATTGGATCAGAGGGGACTTGGCTTTTGCCTGTTTTATAAAAAACTTTTTTAGGCTCAGAAAAAATCAACAGAGAGTCTTGCTTTTGCTAAAGGTGAAAGAAACAGCACACACAGCTCCCTGTTTTGGTGCAGGGCAGGGTTTAAGGGCTTCCTCCTGCAGCAGAAGGTCCCCCCAGCCCAGGGCAGTGACAGTCACTAAAGTGTTGAGTGTCACTTCCCTGTTATCAAAGCCTCTGCGTTTTTTATTTCATGCCTTTTATGAGTTTGAAATATTTTATTTCCTTCCTTCGGAAGGACATAATTATCTCTTTTTTTAGCTGGATCCCAGCTTCTTAGGAATAATGTCATGAATCCTATGAATGCATTTTATATGTCATGTGTGTGTGATCAGTAGGTTTTTTAGACTTATATACCATAGACTATCAATATTACATTTGCTGCTCCAACCAAGAGGCTTTAATAATACAGATCTAACTTTTTACTCTTCTACAAGACAAGGCAGCAAATTTAGATTCCTTTAATCACATGAAGAATGATGGATATAACTAGGGGATTGAATTTTGGAAACAATGCGAGGACAAAAGAGTTCCTGATGGGATTCTATAAATATTAACAAAGAATATTTGTCTTATCTTCTGCTAGCAACCATTAAGTATTTAACCCTATTCATGGAACATTTTCTATGTTAAGAAAGCTTTAGTTTTTGTCTCCCCAAAAGGTTGTCTGTCTGTCTATCTGCCTAACATAATAGCTCTACTGCATTGCCATCAAACTTTGACTGTGATTGTTCATTAATATACAGTGATTTACCGAGCATTTATTTAAAATTAAAACAGATCTTTATGAATTTTTTCTAATTAGTTACTAAAAACCCCAGAATACTTGAGAAACCAGAATTTATCAAATCCACTATCACACCCACAATCAAATCCCATGCATAACATAACTTATTTTTGTGGGGAACACGGCTGAAATACTTTGGAACCCAAAGCAAAACAAAAAAATCAAGTGGTAAGCTTGAGGCATGTTGCCAGCTTTGCATAGGTGTGAAAATTTCTGGCTCTTGACAAAAGTTTGTTTGCAGCTATTTGCACCCTAGACTGCTTTTCCTGCCTGGTGTGTAAACAGTATGTATTTTTTTTCTTCTTTTTTCCTTTTTGGGCTCTCTTTGCTTTCTTGCTAGCCCAGGTTTCTGACCTTATACAATTACTCCCAGAAGCAAAACACCTGCCCTTTGGGCGGAGGTGAGGGTTCAGCTTCAGCTGAGCTCTGCCCCATAGGCTCCTCAGGGAAAGCAGTTCTCCCTACATGGAATGACTGATGGCACTGGAGGGGAATGCCACCTCTTCATCTTCAGCACAGCTTAATTTCCCCCATCTGGCAGCATGAGCCTGCTGGGAATGTCACCAGACGGAGCTCATCCGTGCACGGCAGCACCCGGTTGCTCTCCAGGAGCATGGTTTCCACGTGGGGTTGCAGGCAATGGCACACGTGGGCCCACACCCATCCTGTGAGTACTGCCACGCTCTCGGGCTGTCCCCTGGGGTGTGTTTAGGGTGTTCTGTAAGGCACCTTGCTACAGCAAGCGTCAGGGTCCAACTGCGGTGCAGACAGAAAAGTAAATACATTTTGTTAGTGGACATGTCTTGTGCTGTATGATTCTGATAAGAAAACTGAGTTTAATTAAGGACAGTTATTTAAAAGGAAACTGTTAATTCTTTTAGGCTGAAGCTGAAAGATTTGTTAAATTCCTCTAGTGATTGACTGGGGAGCAGAAGGAGCGCTCCCCACCTTGCCTGAGTGCTGGATTGCAGCTAGGAATGGGGAGGGACCTTGCCTGTGCTTCAGGAAGCTGTGGGATCTACTTCAATGGCCAGAAATAATTTCAAGCACAACACATCCACATACGACAGAATAATTCTTGTTTCTCTGCTGACCCCCCTCTCTTCAGCTCAGGAAAAGGGAGAACTAATTTAGCTTCTTAAACGTAGGTGTTGTAATCATTAATAAGGAAAGTGCCAATAAAAAAAATCTGGTGATACTATAATGGGGGAGATAAAACACTGCAAAGAATAATTAGATGCTAGCATCAAAATACTGCATGAAACAAAAACAGTAGGGTGTTTCAGAGAATCAACATTTAAAGCATTTTTGAATTTTATCTTTACCTGCACTCCTTAATCTTTTATTTTGTCTTTTGATTTTCCTGCTATGTGCCATGTTCCGCTTTTGTTTTATTTTCATTTGGCTTCTTTTTATTACACCTCCCTCTAGCTTAACCCACCCCTAAGATTTTTGTACTTTCAGCTCTTTCTTTGTTAATGTTGAATGCAAATGTAAGCCTGTTGACAGATTTTTGGGAGTTGGGAAAACGTCTGAAATCCTAAATAGTCAGGATCACAAAGCCGAGTGATGGGATGTGAGTCGCAGCAATTGGAACCCATCTTAGTTGGCTGCGTGGGTTGCACGAATCGCAGCAAGCTGTGTTATTTGCCTGGGCATCAATTTTAACTTTACTGGGAATAATCATGGGGGAACGTGGGCAGAAGAAGGCATGACCAAAGCTGTTCTTCAGGTGAGAGGTGAAGGGTAAGGTTGGCAGGGGACTGTTCCTGCAGCAAGCCCTGGCCATTGCCTATTCTATGCAACTGTGCATGGCTGCAGAGGGTGGGAGAGCGACCGCAGTCTTTGCTGCCAGCTTCAGTAAAGAATGGGAAGAACTTGGTGCTTCTCTTTCCAATGTCATGCTTTCGATTTTTGGGGGAAGGTGTTGGATGGTTCTCCCTATGGAGGTGACTTTAAGATTCTAGGGGTTTTTTGCTGAGTTAGAAGGCGAGTTCTCAGAGCTGAATTACACTGCAGTGTTCCTCATCCTGAGGCTGGTGAGATACTGGAGATGATGTTCATCTCAGTTCATCATCAGATGATGTGGCAAACTGCAGAGGAGGTGCACATCTGTTTACTATGTGGTGTCTAACCAAAGACCCTGTGGTTACATACCAGTGTTGGACCAGGCTGTCCTGGGACAGAGGGAGACAAGTAGTCAAGCAAGCTGTATGAGACTGCTGTGAACCACGTGTTGACTACAAGCTCCTCATCTGTAGGGGGGTAGGTGGGCACTGGTATGGGTAGCCCTGGAAGCAGAACCCACACCAAGGTATTTGTGAAACAAACTCTTGCCACTTCTGAGACTCAGCGTATCCACGTTGCTGGACTTGTGCCAGATGGACAGACCTGCTATGCCATGCCTCCTTTGAGTGACAGTCACTAGTTAAAATATTTCTGTTATAAAATGGAAGTTGATAGATGCAGATGGGGCAGTGTTCTGAGGTTTTTGGAGTCTGGTCAACCCGACTCAGAGTGCTCACCAAGAAGTTAGAAAAGGGATCTGTTGCCATGGGGTGAATGTGGACTTGCGTATTTTTATCCCGTTGAAGGAGAAGCATTCTGGTCTTGTATGCTGGCTCTCGTGCTGAAAATAAAACTCACAGAATAGGGCATCGTACTAATTAGAAACTTTGAATGGAAAAAGATCATCAAATATAGAAACCTCCTGAATATGCTTCTTTACATGCTGAATGTGTTGAAACAAAGCAGAGAACTTTGTCTTTATGAGCATTTCTACGTGCTATAGATAAAAACTAAGCTTTCAAATAAATATTTGAATGCGATTCTTTTATATGCAAACTGTGTGAAATACAATCTCTAGCTAGAGGAAGAGATCTTGGTGTCCTGTAGCAATGTGCTGCAGAACAGAAACTTGTATTAATGGTCTGGTTATTTAAATGCACACTCATAAGTCTGTGTATGAGTAAAATTGTGGTCTTTGTTCACTCCCATTTCAGCAAATGGGGTATCTTTCCATCACTGGTCCGTGCAAACACTGCATAGATGCGTTATGCACCAAACCAGTTCAGTGGTGCGAGAGAGCATCTAGAGCTTGAAAAGAGAAGCCAAGGGGAAAGGAGAACAGGATGGTCTGGATGAGAGTGTGACCAGCAGAGCTCAGGTTCTGGCTGGAGATGACACGGTGTGCTGTCAGTTGTAGAAGATGTTCTCAAAGCTCCAAGAAAAGCTGAATATCCCCCAACCTGTTAAAGGTGATTGAAATAGAGTATTTAAATCATAACTAGTCCCTTGTCTATCTGTAAGTAATAAACCTAAAAGTTAAGACAAGGAATTCATTATCCTAAAGCTATCACCTGTTTCGTTTCCTGTACTCCATTTTTTCTGGTGACTGATCTTTTCTCCTGTTCTCATCACACTTGCCACATCTCCGCTGCATGCCAAATAGGGATCAGTGGCTTTATTTTTAAATGTAAGCTCCCTATCAGGGCCTACATTTATTATCCCTGTAAAAAAAAATATTAGAACTTTTGGGGAATTGGTGACCCCCCTTACAGAGCTATCTGATTTGCTCACCTGATTTTTTCAAAAGTGCTTTTCAAACTGCTACTTCCACATTAAATTATGACAGTCACAGAACATCAGAAAGTGCTGATTTGTTTAATGTTGCTTCTGGAAGTAGTTGCTGTGCACTTATGCCACAGTACGGGCTTCTGCTCAGGAGCCTCTGCATGCTTCAGAGCAGAGATTCAATGTGGGACCACCAATCCCAGCAGTCTGCAGCTGGGGCGTATTACCTACTGCATAAATCACAGGCTGATGTGATTTTTCACATTTTCAGTGAGGAATTATTCCAGGCTTTAGACTGTGTACTGTAGGCCTTAGGGGTGAACTAAGCACGATAGGCAAAAGGCCAAGAGCAAATGCTGGAGGCCTCTGAAATGTCCCTCAGGTGGGCGGCGGTTGTAGGCACAGCCGTGCCTCTTCTCCAGCCTGCCTACATCATGGGCAGTCTCCTAGGGAAAGAGCCCTGTGCTGGATTTTCTGCTGAGCTTCTTCCAGTGCTATTTTCTACCTCGTTTTGGCAGAGCCTGCATGGTGCAACGTCAGCCCAAGGCAGGACTGGGGACTGGTGCCTCACCATGCAGGTGGGAGATGTCCTTTACTTGCTTGTGGCACAGAGAGGTTTGGGCTTTTTGGCCATCCCATATCCTGCAAGTGGAAACTTCTGCATTTCTAAAGCATGCTGTGATCCTTTGTTTTTCCTCCTTTTTTCCTGTTGCTGTTTTTTTCCCCCTTAAATTGCAGTAAATTGTTGTTGGTACAATTTTCCTTTCAGTTATATTGAAAATAGCATTTTATCATTGTCAGATGATTTCTTTTTTAATTGAGATAAAGTTCACAGATTTTGACAGGAATGTTACTGGGCAGTATATATTTCATGTTGTAATTTAAATCCTGAACCCTTTGCTGTGAAGCACCATTGTCATCTGTTATGCTATGTGGGGTGCTAAGGCTGTGGTCAACTTTCTCTATAGCAAATACATGATCTGATAGTGATAGCACAAAGGGGAATGGTTTTAAACAAAGAGAGGAGTTTAAGGTTATATGTTAAGAATAAACTTTTAACTCAGAGGGTGGTGAGGCGCTTGCACAGCCTGCCCAGGGAGGTTCTGGCTGCCCCATCTCTTAAAGCACTGAAGGCCAGGTTGGATGGGGCCCTGCTGGCAACCTTGCCCTTGGCAAAGGGGCTGGAGCTTGATGATCATTAAGGTCCTCTTCAACCTAAGCCGTTCTATGAAATATTAATGCATAGCCTCCATCCCTCTGCTTGCCCCCAGGGAGGCCACAAGAAGGCTGAAGGCACGTTAGTACCCAGCCTTCCGCTGGTGGCAGCACAAAGGGCAGGTGCTGTCTGTGCAGTGTGCTCTCAGTGTGGCTGTGTGCCCTCCCATAGCTCTGTGTTCTTGGCAAGAAAGGGTGCAGAGCAAATCCACTGCAAAGCAGGTAGCTTGGTTACTAATCTAAGTCTCAGTAAGCTTCAGTGAGGAGGCTTACCTGGATACCACCCTGCATATCTGTCCACTTTTTCCATTCATTTACCTCTTACCGTGCAAGCCTCTCCTCCAGCATCTGCATCATGCTGTCTTCTGCAGGCATGGCCCTGATGGAAACCCTGCTTAGCCCCACAGCAGCAACGATGACAGTGTGTGCTTACAGGACCCCCCCGTCAGGCTGCCATTAGCTCGGTTAAAGAGTGTAGGACCATGCAGTGAGGGTGGAGTGGGGATGAGTAGAAGAGGGAGAGGACCTTGGGGCCAGGCGGTTTACAAACAGGCATCACAGCCATGCTGTCCTTTGCCCCCTCTTACATTTCTTATTACAGTACATTAAAACCCTTTGCTCTGTCAAATTGACAAAGGCAGCTATAAAAGGGGTCCTTTCTAATACGCAGTAATATAAACTATGTTTGTACACTTACCACATAATCCCTAATTACTTCCATACTTTCATGTGTAGAGAGCTTTGACGCTCGCATTGCTGGATACTTAGTGAATGAAATAAAATCAGAAATTATTTCTATATAAATATGGGGTAGGATGTGGTATGCGGATTAGCTTCTAGGCTGGTGACACAGCTCGCATTTCAGAATAAATATACTAAGTGTCATTGATCCACTAAGTGTCAAATAAAAAAACTGACACCAACAAAACTCTCCTATGACCCTGACATTCCTCCAGTACTTAAAGCAATTACCCTACTATTTAATAACAATGTTTATGAAATTGCTTTTTGATTGGCTATCATCTATGTCATACCTATGTCAATAATTCCCAGTGAATGCCTGCGTGTGACCTTTAACTTTGTGTTACAAATAATTTCCATCTCGTAATAGCAAGAAGACTCTTTTGGCAGTTGTAATGGAGTCTTCTCATGAAGACTCATCACTTGCTCCTTAGGTTGGCTGCATGCTAGAAGGCAGTGCTTCTCCTCCTTCCTAAAGAGCTGCACAGCTTACTCCCTCCCAGGTCCATGTAAGGCTCTGTGAAATAGGAAGAATGAGTTGTCTTTCTCTGGAAGTACCACTGTATGACAGCTGATGTTGTGATGTAAAACCTACCTGACGTTTACCACTGTTTCACCATTATCCTTAACCACAGTGGGTTGTTGCGACTTTGACATTTTTTATTTTTGGTGTTTTCCCTTTTCCTCTGTATTTCCACTTTTCAAGCAAAAGATGGATCTAAGTGATGCATGTTAATATAAGCTTGAAGCTGTGGCATTGTGGAAATGGTGAAGAAGGGTGTTCTCTGGTCCTGTGAACCTTGCCCAGCCGTAACATCCCAGCAAAGCTTAAAGTTCTTGAGGTATATTTTGGGGACTGTTTATTCACCTGGTTTTGCCCTAGTGGTTGTGATATCAGAAAAAGTACCAACTACATACAACACAGTTCTGTGTGGGGAGAACTGCCCCTGTCTCAGGTTCTTGGTCTCAGAACAGGTACGTGAGCAATGATGGATGCTTCAGAACTTCCCATAACCATCAGCTCTTCCAGCTGGAGGTAGATGCCTCCTAGGAGTGACGTTTCCCAAATGTCACAAAATCAGAATAGCAAGATGTAACATGTGATTCTGTTCCCATGGTCTTTGCCTAAAGCCATAGAAAATGGTATACTGCTCTTAGCACAATTCTCAGGAAGTATCGGAGGTACTCTTTTCTGCGTGGGAGAATTAGGAAAGTGCATTTCTCAAGCACCAAAGAGAGGTGCAGTTCTACTAACAGTGTATACATCAGAGTTGGCTCATGATTTGACCACATGTGAGACAAAAAATGCTCAAGGATCTTACTAAAAGTTACGGTCATACCTGGTCTGCAGCTGTGCAAACCTAGAGGCTTTCTCCTGGTGGGAAAACTAGAGCCAGATGAGAGGCTTACTGGGGCACGTAGAGGGGAGATGCCTGTGATCCCAGAGAGGCCTGGCACTGGCAGAGGTATCCTCTCTGCTCAGCCAACCTGTATAGATGCCTGTATAATACCTGCTGTATTTTCAAGGCCAGCCTCGATGGGTGCTGAATAAGCCTGGGGAATGTGCTCTTTCCAGACAGCTTCAAAAACTTAATGCAATCTGGGCAGAACATCAAGAATATCAGAGAAAGGTATCCCACTCCTCACCGTTCACTAAAATGAATACAGCCAAATCTATACCTGCCCAGACTTAAAGCAGGTATCGAAAAAGCTCCTGCTCTTGGACTGAAGGTATGGGTCCCGTCAGTCTGCCCGCGGAAGCAGCACTCGCCAAAGCCCCAGGATCTGGCATGGTTTCCTGTCGAGCTGTCCAGGAGCCAACAGGCAGCTCTGGAGCAGGAGTGCTTTCGTGTGTGACATTAAAACTGGTTTCATTTGATTGATATATGGAGCTTGGAAGATCAAAGTTTGGAGTGTGAATGGTAACATCTCGAGAGCTGTATTTTTAGTAACGATTCCCCCAGCACTCAGGAGAGAAGGCAGGCTGTGCTGCACATGTGGGGGCAGCAAGAAGGACTTTGCTTTCCTGTACGTGTCTCCTAAGCGCCCACTGAAAGATGCTGGGTATCAAGGAGAGCAGAGCAGGAGCAAGCAGGTTGACCCTGAAGGAAGAAGGGCTGTGTTTTAGCTCTTTGCTTGCCTCAGTGTGCAGCCTTGATCTCCTGCTAATAGATTTTATTTCTGGAATATGCATGTGCTTGCAGATTTGCTCTAAAACATGATGGGTCTCATGATCCACACCGACTCTGTTTACGTTTCCCAGTAGATACGTTTTGTTTGTTCGGAGGGGCAAGTACTTCTTCTGATCCTCTTCTGGAAATTTGAGTAGTTGATGAAGCTTTTTCCTCTTCTCAGTTAACTGTTCTCCTAGATACTCCTATTAATATGCCGTGATGTGTTGATGTAAAACACTTAAATATTTCCATATGTAATAAAAGGTCAGGGATATTATTCTTTCATTACCGAGAGTCATGTATCAAGTACCTCGCAGGAAATCCTACTTTTTAACAAAATAGGAAGGTAAATATATTGATTACAGGTTATCTGTCAAACTAGCTTGAACCCTTTGTTAAGAGAATTTTGTTGTTGCTGTTCTTGTTTTGTTTTTTGGAAACTTACAGTAGCTGCACGTAACTCCTTTTGTGTGGATTTTAGTGGAGATGTTGTGGCTGCTTTCTTGCCTTTGCCTCACTGGGGTAAAGGTCCCTCCGTACCTCCCTCGCTGGAGGGCTCTCCCTCTCCCAGGGCCCAAGAACTAAAGCAAAAGCTCTCAATAGCAGTGGTTTCTCATGGAGAGGGAGCAAGACCTGCCCAACACCCAACACAAACCCAGCCGAGCCTTGGTGCCCCAGCCAGCACTCATCTTCCACCACTTAAAAATAACATTTCTGAAAAGTTACAATTAGCTCTGTACATATCAATCAATCATCAAACAGGCTGAAGTTGTAGAAATCCAGCCACCTCTGCAAGGGGAGGATGCTACAGCTGTGACATAATTACATTATCAACTTAATTAAGGAAGTGAGTGGAACGAAAGAGAAAACAAAACAGCCAAAGAGAAGGCTAGAGGTGGGAAGGAAAGGTGGGATGGGTAGCATACGGAGGATGTGTTAAATTTAGCTCTAAGTGGTTTAAAAAGGGATGTAAGATATCATAAAAATCCGTGGGTTTTCATCCTGTGCTCCTTGCTTCCAGCGTGGCTGCTGGGAGGAGGATGGGGGCTGAGGCTTGTCGGCACCCCTGGATCACCACCGTGGCCCCAAATTCCACAACCAGCTGAGCCATGTGCCACAGCAAAGCACATATGCCTTAAACGTGTTCGTGTGTCAGGCTTCAGGAAATCTGGTTTTGTGGAATACAAGCTCAGCCTTCTTAGCTTTGCAGGGTAAAATCCCACATTAACTTCTGTAGGAGTTCTGGGCGCGCGGGTTAAAGATCCAGGCTCCTAATCTGATTACTCTCACCCAAATATATTAATTCTACAAAATCAGTGATGCTTTTCATAGGCAGGATAACAAAAGCATATCACTGCTCAAAGTACACCCTTCATCTTCAGCATTCAGTACCAGTGTACTTTTCACTATCAAAAAAAAGGAAGAAAAAAATTCTTTGAATCCTTTATTTGATTTCATTGTACAACTGTGCTTAGTTTAAATGTCACCCATATGTAGAACAGTGGTTGCACCAGAGCAATCATGGCAAGATGTCTAAAGGGGTGTCAGCAAATTGGACAGGGTATAATTTCAGTCAATGTGTTCTTGTCTTATTTTAGTTCAACATCATTTCCCAGTTGCAATTCTTTTGAGTGACACGTGGAATGCAAAACAACATAAAAGGTCTGCCCTCAGGCAGATATGTGTCCATGTAGGACTTTAATTATTCTTTTTGAATCATGTGTAATATGCAAGCCCAATTTTGTGCATAAAAGTCTGAAAAAAAATGTGTATCACCTGTATAAGTATTTTTATGCTAGTCCTCATTTTTAGAAGCACTAAATTCTGGGAGGGCCCTTATTAATCCGTGTTCCCTGGATTTTTCAGGCAGCATTTGGGGGAGAAAGCAATCGCTCCCATGGTGTTTTGCGCTTACATTTAAACCATTGTTTTTTCAAAAGGCATTATTGTTTTATTCATTCAACTGCTGTGTGCCTAAACAGCGCCTGCGATGCGTGCATGGTGCGCTACACATGTACGAATTTGTGAGTGTATTTCTTGTACTCTGTTGCCTAACACCTGTAAGCTGATCCTGATCTCGTTTATATCGCTTTTATACCAGCGTAGCTCCAGTGGCTTCATGGAGGTGAATTCTGATCAGCACCGGTGTGAGTGAAATCAGTCCGATCTTCCCCTTCTAAGAAATAATATTAAACTGGCTTTTAAAGTAGCACTTGGTGTATCGCTTTAGATTAACTGATAAAAAATAATGAAAAAGATGCGTGTGAATGAAAATGGAGATGGTAATGATGAAAAATGTTTCTCATATTTAAAAAAAAAAAAAAAATAGAAAAAGAAAGCTGGTGTGAAAGCAAATTAAGGATGTCCTTGCATTCTTGCGGCAGACTGTGGGCCTGATTGAAAGGCTCCTGAACGCAGCCAGCAGCCTTTGATGGGGAGCAGGGAAACCTGCCGGGTGCTGTGGGAGCCGAGGCTCAGGCAGTTGGTGAGGGTCCGTGCGCACGGGTGCCTTCACAGAGGGGGAAGCGCCTTTTGGTGCAGATTGGCTGTAAAATGAGCTGACAACTCGTACTGAGACAGAAAGGCAATGGTGTGCCTGATGGTGTGCCAGCACCCTGCGCCGTCCCGTGCGCTGCGCTCCCTGCTTGCAGCGAGCCTCCAGCTTGTCTGGGCACTGCCTGAGGGGCACTGTGGTCGCAGCACTAACCCGTCCCCACATCAGGAGGATGAAAAGCTCCTTGTCTGTAAGTGTTACTGCTTGAATCGTTGAGGCTCGATGAATTTGCACTTCCAGTCCTGAGCGTGCTCTGATCTCCCTGCAAACACGTGCTGTGGGATTTGCATTGTCTGCAGTAGGAGTCGCACAGAGGGAAGGGAAATATTTTTGTCTTTTTTATTATATTTTATTAGTTCCTCAATTTGCCACATAGAAAAATAGGCAAGTAGAATAGCTGCTGGATTTTAATGATGGGAAAAAAACATATCAAATTATCCCGCCGCATATGAGTGATGAAAGAGGAACCCAGAAAACAGCAGCTCGGATCGGGTTTCATTCAAACGATGTACACCAACGTTGTTGAGGCAAGTTCAATTTTCTTCTCAATTGTTTGGTCACTGGAACGTACAGAGTTCCGTGCGTGCCCGGGAGGCTCTGCTGGCCCGCAGCCCGCGGACTGGCAGTGACCTTGTGCTAACTGTCTGTCAGAAATGGTCACTCACAATTCATCGCTATGAAAAATAAGCATTTGGTGCCTTTCTTTAGAAACATAATAGACAGCTTTGCTTTCACACCTCCTAATAGCCTTTTTTAAAATAGTCTCTCTGGCAGGATGCTTTTTTAGAGCGTGGAGCTTTGCATTTCTACATTTTCCAGAATTTATTAGGATTATTTTCACATTGTATATGTTTTTATCTTAAATTTCCCGACGCCATGCTGCGACGCTGCCAGTTTAGCAACTCCAGCTGCTGCGAGTCAGGAGGGTGGGCTGGCAGTGGCAACTGGTTTGCAAAGACAGGGGAGAAGATGTTTGTGAATTCGGGGCGTTAGCCCTTTGGGGCCAGCTTGCAGCGCTGCCTCCCTGTGAGAACAGCTGCACGGGCATTTCCCATTTCCCTGCCCTCGGAGTGGTGCCTGGGTGCTCTCGGGTGGGCACCTCTTCCTGTGCCCATAGATGGTGAGACATGAAAACTATTGGGTGCTGCTGGACATATGTGGCTTCAGCAGCCACCTTGCAGCGAAGGGGCAGAGCGAGTTCTTTATCTGCAGCCCTGAGGCCTCCAAATTCCTGCTGCCCTTCAGGAAAGGAGTGCCTTTTTTTACAGGAGCCCAGTGTTATTCAATGGAAAGACAGGAAAAATTTTAAGCTTCCAGGTCTGTATAAGCTCTATTGAGAGTGGAAATTAGTTGGGGCTCCCCGTGGTGTATGTGACTATGGAAGCTACAATGCTCATTTGTCCTGCTGAGCAGTTCTTGTATGTGCTTTACTGGCTGCAGAAGTTACTTTTTTTTTTTTATTTTTTTATTTTTTTTTTTTCTTTAACATTGCAAAGATCTCCAGTGGAGAGCTATGTGGTAGTAGTGAGGGTTACTTTAATTCTCAGTTGTGGCACAAAAATTCTCTCCCCAAGACGGGTTGGGAGGGTTTGGATGTAGACTGAGTTAATGCTGTTGCAGGGTAGATTAACTATGTGTTGCAGCCAGGAATCACAAGTCTGCATGTCAGGGTCTTGCATCAGGAAGGGTGGGGTGGGAAAAAAAAAATGGGGTGGGGGGGAACAATTCACATTCAAGTAAACCCTTTATTTTAAAGCCACTTTTAAAATGGGATTAATGGCTCTATCTCTTTGATTGAAGGCCATGCGCGCAGCTCGTCCCTCTCCGTTTCTCAGCTACATGCGGGGCAGGTGGGGCATCCCAGGGCTCCGTGCTGTGCCGTGGGTTCCTGTCCCTCAGCAGGGGACAGCCTTGGACTGAGACCCGCGATGTACAGCACAGGGTGGCACTGCTGAACAAAGCCCAGGGTTATGGCTCTGCTGCACTGGAAGGCTTGTGCCAGCCAAACGTGTTCACAGCGTCATCCCTGAGCCACCCTGGGTGCGGAAACAGCCAGATCTTTTTATTTGTGATTAACTGACTCACGCTTAGGCATCGTCATCTTAAACCCATTCTGGGCAAAGTTACTGGAACATTCTTTGCGTGGACGCGGCTGTGTGTTTAAATTACAGAAGTCCCCAGAAGGTGCCTAAAACATCCCTAATAATTTTCTAAGGGTGTAAAAAATTTGGTGCTCATTACAGTTATTTGCATCCCCTTCTCCCTCCAGAAAGGGCCTCTGAGAAGTGGAAGGAAATTTGGATACATAATGTGCACTGACAGTTCCTACGGTGTGATGGGGAGGGACAATTTCAAACTGTCACAGGGCTGCGTTCGGCTTCATAGAGATGGGATTTCTCTACATGCTAAAGGATGAGGAAGGCTAAATAACTCACAGGTGTCAAAGGCACCAAAGAATTATGTGTGTCTGACCTATGAGAGAATAAATCTCATTTCCTGCTCAAAGCTGTGAGACATCCCTTTAAGTGCAATAAAAATTTAACATTTCCCCCTGCTAATTATCTCTTACAATTTTCTCAAATTTATAAAAACAAGATTTTCCAATTTTATTTATTTATTTTTTTTACTGGTAGATTGTGCTCTTTAGTATCATTTTACATAATTTAATACAATTTGTTCCATCCATTGGTTTTCATGGAGATACAAGCTGTTCGTTTGTGAGAAAGCTGGCATAGGAGTGAATGTTGGCAAAGAGTCACCTCCAGGAGTTTATTCAGATTTCAAAGTTGCATGGGGGCACCGGCCATTTTGAGGGAGATAAATGCTAAGGTTGCTTTTTCTTTTTTTCTTTTTTTTCCCAGTAACATTTATTTGATTATTATTTCCCTTTAATGATAGGGTTGATAGCCTCTCCCCTCCCCTCTTTCTGCATCCTTGGCAAAAGGAGTCTGTTATTTTGTCAGCTGAACTGCAGTCATAGAAAATAGTCTAAGCTTAAAAGAGCGGCTCTGTTTGCAACGTGCGTTACTGAATGGAAAGAGCACAGGTGTTTCTTAATTATTTGTGCAGAAGGAAAAAGTGATGCTGAGCGGATGTGCCGCGGTGATTAGCACGTGGGCGAGGAGCAGCCCCGTCGGTGGGATCCTTCCCTCTGCTTCTCAGGGAGATGGAAGGCACTGCACCTTACATACAGCACAAATGCAGTTAAATACATTCTGACTGCATTGAGCGAGTTGAATCAAAGATCCATTAACCTGTTGTAGATGTGCTTTTTTTTTGCGGAGGCTGGAAGTGTGAGTCTAAGGTTATATTTCTGAATGTGGCCTGGACCTGCTGCTTTGTTTGGCCACAGGGGAGTGGGTGACTGGAAGCTGTACTGAAGTGCTAGGCATAGTTACAGACGTGGCTATATCTTTGCCACGTGTCTCTGTAGTGCATGGGTATGATAGAACCAGCCCAGTCATTTGCATTGCACGTGAACACACAGGCTTCTGCCTGTGTGTCGCTCCAAAATACTGGGATGGAGTTGTGGAGAGTAAAACACATAACCACAGCAATAGCACAACAGGGATTGGAGCGGAAGGTTGGCCAGGATGCCTGGCCAGAGCCTGCTCCTGAGAAACCTGAGCCACGAGGAATGTAGGCCACAGCAGGCAGCCATGGGTCCAGGCAATGCTGCCAGGCTCTGCACACCACACCGATAGGGTCATCAAGGTTAGACATGCATCTTTGACCCCTGGATTGCCCAGCTTGATTTTATCTGATTGTCAGGGCAAAACAGAATCAAATTCTTAGATTTCTCGATTTTTGTCCTATGTTGTATGAAGTTGAAATGCTGTTTCTTAAAACCTTGCCGCTGTCTTCCAGAATAAATGAACAAAATGAGCGTTTATTTTCCTGTATAATGGTTCTCTGTTACCAGATGATACTCTGTTACTCCTGGATGCTTGCAGAAGAGCTTGTTTGGAGGCCCACAGAAAGGCATATATTGACTCCCATGTGTCACAAGCAACGCATCCAGGCAAAGCCTCCTATGAAGAGAACTCTCCAAACAGGAAAATCCCAATAATAGTAGCTCTCTTTTCTGCGTAGTGGAAACCTTTATCTTTTATCTTTTTTCTTTTTTCCTTTTTTTTTTTTTTTTTTCCCCGAACCCCATTTCTTAAAGCTTTGCTGCTGATATTTAATCAAAAGCCTGATTCTGGGACTCACCTCCCAAATCAAGTGCAAAGCATGCAGTGTTTCAGTGGCCCTGTTGATCTGATACCTTGTGCAGTCAGGGAAGCTTTCTTTTTTTTTCTGTTCCCTGGTTTTGGTGCTTTTTGTAACCCTATCAAAGCAACCATGAGCCTTGTTCTCTCCTCTCCCTGGCCATCTGCTTGAAGCATCTGGTAATCAGGTGCAAGCCCCCACATCCAGAGCATTCATGCTTAAATTTGCAGCTACCTTGCCACCCACATTGGCTTTTGTTATACTGCCAAGATGTACCTCTTTGTGTACTCGATATGAGAGTGCGACTTAAATTCCACCATCAACGTACTGAAATGGTGATGGGCCAGGGTGACATTATCACCTTTGAACATCGATATGTATCAGCCTTCTCCCATTTTTCTCTGCTAGAGTCTCCAGCTAATCTCTGTTCCAATTGCTCAGCATGCCCAAGCCAAGGTATGGCTTAGAGTTGCAAATAATTTCTCAAAGAAATATCTCGTTTTAAAACATGATGATGCTTAATGTGTTCTTGTCATTTCCGGGATTCTTCTTATATCCCTTTTTCCATCTGAGTAATCTCTGTGTATGTGTCTCCATATAAGAGACAAATAGACTCATTGTTCTGCTCCATATTTTAATTCAATATCTGTATTTTAGGGACGTTGCTGCCTTCCCAACAGACTGACTAAGTATTACAAACTGCCAAATTTAGGCTTTGGGAAGTGACTGCAACTGAAATTGCCCATTGAATTTAAGAGCAGGCAAATAATTTTGTCAAAAACACCGAAACCGATGACCTTGAGCACTCTCCTCCTGTCCCTTACAAAAGGATCCCAAAAGGAGAAAAGCTGTACTGCTTATGATTTGTCTTTCTGCAGATCTAGATTAAAAAAGTGAAAAATGTCTTGATTTCTGGTTTTGCAGCATAGCACAGTCTTCAAGTGTATCGATCTGTTACAGGAGAAACATCAAAGTGAGGTCCCTCATTGCCAAAGGATAAGGAAATGTAAAATGTTTACTAACTCCTGCATTTGAATGGGAAGAGTGCCCATCTGTTTGGACAGAGTTGGTTTAATGACTCAATAGAAGCCCCGTATAAAAGTCATGGGGCAGGTGAGCCCTCATTTTGGAGTCACCTCGTATGGTGCCAAGCTAGGAAGTTCTTCCATTCATTCCAGGGCCAGCACCCTGAGTGGTGCTGAGAACACACTTCACAGGTGTAAAGCACCTGCAGCCCCACCCAGGGGATGTCCAGGATGGCTTTTTTGGTCTCTGGAAGTCACCCATGATGGGCTTGGGATGCTGTCATGTCCTTGGTGGGATCAGCTCAAGCTTGCTGTTGAGCACTGGCACACCAGTGGCAGGGGTGGTCTCTAAAATTTGGTGCTGTGGTTTTCAGTAAACAGCACATAGCATTGACCTAATGGTCTTACCTATATATTAAAAAAACTAACAAAACCAAAGCACAAATAACCCAAGATTTCTTCAACCTTGAAATTGTTTTCTGAAATATGCTACATTTCACCAATTAACTCCTTTGAATTATTTTGAAGATAGTATTGGAGATAGTAAGCTTTATCTTTATTTAAATAATTGGCATATTAGAACTGTTGGGGCTAGGATTTTTTTAGGTCTCTTTCATTGTGTTTCCTCCCAGTCACCTGAAACGCGTTCTCTAGCAGCTATTTGTATACCTGAACAGAACTTGTTAGATCCACGTCTGATTCCTCATGTTCAGAATTGTGCTGTCATCCATTTTTGCTGTATGTAAATGCACGTGCAGTTGCAGATTGAGAAAATAATGCTGTGGGGTTTGGTGTGCTTTTTCTTTCCTTTTTATTTTTTTTTAAACAAAATTCTAGAAAAGAAAACAGTAAAGCGTTAAATATGACATCTCAGAATTGTCTAGAAAATAATGTATAAAATTAACCTAGCTGACTTAAGAGAGATCTGGGAAGCCTTTATTAGCTGTTGCAAAAGTCAGAAATAAATCCTTAGGGACCTTCCCACAAATTGACAAAATAGAGCAGCATTTAGAAGAGGACTTATTGGCTTGAGTCATGAAGCTGGCTTTCTCTGAATGTTGTGCCGTAAGTTTAGTGGGAAAAGTTTGACAGCAATTTAATTTTCATTGACAAATACTGTCATAATATTGAGGGAAACTGTATCAACAGTAGTGGTCGATGCTCAACCAGTCATATGGACTGGACGAGCTTACCATATGCTTAACTACAAACTTCTCTTGGAAAGCTCCTTTAAAACACTTGACAGGCTTAAGATACTAGTCAGTAATGAGCTTGAACAGAACATGTGAAGTTTTACATTTTGTGTAGAAAATGGATTAGTGTTTATGTATTTCCTGTAAAGAAGAAGAGA
Organism: Alectoris magna; assembly: GCA_030625065.1. Taxonomy (NCBI): domain Eukaryota; kingdom Metazoa; phylum Chordata; class Aves; order Galliformes; family Phasianidae; genus Alectoris; species Alectoris magna. The sequence continues at coordinate 11,100,865 of CM060571.1, read as the reverse complement.
TTTGTATGCTCATATCTGTGTAGCTACAATGCCTGTGTGCATTTCTATAGCCCGAGGTTCACCTACTCAAAGGAAATTTAAAAGTGAAAATGCAAAAAAATTACAAACGTAAATGAAAAGATTCTCACCTTAATACTGTGCAGTAGAAATAAATTATGTTGCACATACAGTGTTTGAATTTGCAGCTTCTGGTAATAATAGAATGCAAAAAAACCACAAACTAAGGCATCCCTTCATATTAGCATGATAATTATTGCAGCAGGTGATAGGTCCAGGCTTTCATTAATGTACGGTATTAATATCTTCTGCTGGCAAAGAATCTTTTGGGCTGATCAGTGCCTCTACGATTCTTTATTTTGAACCTATAGATTTCTGTCTACAATTTCACACATCCTCTGCATATTTGAGCAGGTGTCCTGTCTGCCTGTTGGCAAAATCAGATATCTGGAGTTGTAAATGCTTCATCTGCATCCCAACTTTTTTTATTTTTTATTTATTCATTCATTTATTTTTATTTTTGTGGGCCTGACCGTACCTACCCACAGTAAAGGAGTGTTGGTCCAAATGTGTCCCATTTCCCATTGCTCACCCATCCCCTGGCAGTATACTCTGTGACACTTAAATTTCAGCTCCCACGTTTCTGACCTTTTTTTCATGTGTTTGTTCACACATTCATAGATTTATGTATGTGTATGTATGTATGTGCTTGTGTCTATGCATTTCTGACTGTGGCCAAATACTGCGCCAGGTTAGAGACTCAGTTAGATAATTCAAACAGAAGTCTGACCTGATTCTGTCTTAATTTGCTATGTTTTGTTAGCATTGAGCCATTTGTAATTTAGTTGCATGTAGAGCAGTTCAGTGATGAACACATTTAAACAATATGGAAGGCATAATGTATGCTTACATGAAAAGCATATACAGCCTTTCATTGCACTTTGTGCTTGGGAATCATTCTCTTTTTCTTTTTGTATGCTTTTCTCCCAGTAAAGTAGCTTTCCTCATTAGAAATAATTTAAAAATGGCTTTAAAAGCAGTCTTTCTTTGTATAAGCAGTTTGGAAACTGGTTTCATTTCCAAAGGTTAGTGTTTTAAAGACTTACATAGGCAACAAATGTAGAATCAGATTTGACTTGGATTGCCTTTACCCCTCAGATGAGGCTGCTTTCATTGGGTCAAATTCATTTCTGTTGGCGTATTGGTTAGATCTCCTGCCACAAAGTATAACAACTGCCCCTCATTTTTCAAGTCTAAGGAGTAGATGATCCCCTCAGTCTTCTCCAAGTGTTTCTTTTGCCCCCTGTTCATCACTATTAAATTTTATTTCTTTACTACAACTGGGATTTAGATTGCTTGGCCCAGAATTGGATGGGTCTAGATGGTACCATCTGCTGAATGCTCAATAGCTATTAAGATTCTTAGTTTTTAGTGTGGGTTTTTTAATTCATTCAGCTGACGAGGAAAAGAAAGCAAAAATGGTGTCCAGCATTATTCATTTTTATCAGTTTGGCAACCAAAGGCATATTGGCATGGGTGCATCCCTTGTAGTGAGTGCCTGAGTGTAGAAGTGTTAAGACAGCTTTGAAGCTTGCCATGAGATCATGTTTTATTAGCCAAGATGCATGAACCCACCTGCCACAGGCTGGAAATGTTTAAAATAAATAAATAAATCCTAACTTGGTGGCATGAGTTGGCCAAAACAGCAACCACTGTGATGGTACTTTGGCTGGGGTCTTTTCCTGGTATGTCAAATCACTGTCCTGCTTTCTCTTGGAAGTATTCATTGTGTTTTGGCATTACATCCCTTACTTTTAACACACTGTCACTTTAACAATCAAGATGTAAAATCTCATTAAAGAAATGTAAAAGGATGTCCCCACTGCTGTGCCGTATGAGGTGAAGGTACCCATGTTCCCCACTGCCCAGCCACTGCCCTTCAAGCATCCCAGTCCCAGCAGCTGCCCTGCATGAGCGAAGACTGCCCATGTGCTGCAGCCTTGCCTTATGGAGACCTCATGTTGCATTAAGCGCTCCTCCAATTCACCAACATGGCACGGAAAATAAATCCCACCATTTTCTTTGTCTGCTGTTAATATGAGAGCAGTTCTTCAAAAGAAACCCGTAGGACCCTACTTCGTAAAGCTGCCAATCTGTTGTGTCACCATCAGGTTTTTATTCATTCTGCTTGAAGAGAAGCATTTATCTGCTGGTTTTGAAACCTCATTTTGCATTTAAAAGTGCAATAATTGGATGAAAGACAATGCTGGTATATGCTTTAAAAAAAAGAAAAAATTAAAGCCAAGTGAAGATGATCTTAAGTGGGGGGCTGAGTGACTGTGGGAATTTGTTTTTTAGATGGAATGCATCCAAACGCTATAGTCATGATCTAGACTGTTTTGGGTGCTTTTCAAGCGTTTATTTGCATTGATAGGATCAAACACCCAGTTCAGAATGGCTTCTTTAAACTCAACAAAATGAACATGGGGATTCTCTGAGGGCGAATCCCAAATCGTGTCTGGAGCTCTGTGTCTCCTTTTTAACAAGACCTTTCTCTGTGTTCACTTTTTAAATGATGACACCATGCCGGGGGTTGTCGTTCAACAGATTGTTGGTTCTTTTAACAATTCGTTCAATGGAGGAGGAGGAGGAGGGAGTAGAGGCAGCTATATTTGTCACTACTGTTGTTCAGTAGAATAATTGATTTTCCAGTTTGGCAACCAGTTCCCATTTTCTGCTTCTTTATTTCCCCTAACCCCTCCCTTCATGTCTTCAACAAAAGACACTTTTCCTTCCAATTATAAATAGCAATTTGCAGTTTCAGCTTTTTTTGGTCGAGGATACTGTGCCCAGAAGAATGAGCAATATGCTGGCCTGGTTGTGGGGCAGCGTGCCCGCAGGCTGAGGCCTGCAGCCCTGTGTGTCCAGCCTAGCTGGAAGGGGAACCCTCTTCAGAATGGCTCTGCAGTGTGAGCTGTTTGTGATGTGCCTCTTCACACAGGACTGCATCTGACTCCTGATCTCAGCAGTTGTTTTGCAAATCATGCTAGATTTTCCCTTTAAAAAAAAAAAATAATAATACTAATAAAATGGTTTGGGGATCTTTATTTGGTTACTTCCCTTAGAGATTCCATTCTTGTACCTTATAGCATTGAGTTGGACAGGTAGGCTCAGGTTCTGTTGAAAGTCAGTTTTCCCAGTCCGTAATGGGATTGCCGAAGACCTGCAATAAGCAGTGAGGGAAGTGGAGTTGTATCAGGCTGGTAGTTGTGGTGATCTCTAACCATAACTGATAGGTCATCTGGTGGCAGGGGGTTTTTAGTCAGCAAGATTGTGACTCTGGAGAGTAGCTGAAACATCACCAGTAAGCATGGAAGGAGGGATGAAGGTATCATGTCCTAGGAAACATCTTCAAGCCAGCTAAGTTTGTCATGGCAGAGAGAATATGTCTAACATTTTTCTTCTAGCCATAGGGCTTCATACTCTGTCGATGCCTGTTTTTGGCCAAGGCAGTCATCAGCCCCAGTTGACAGGGTGGAGTAGGCAGTATTTAGCACTTTCATTAGCTTAGTGGACTAAAAAGTGTTTTTTGTTTTGTTTTTTTTCTAATTTTAGTAGTTCTTCAATCTTTTCTTTCTACACCTGTTTAACAATAAGAGTTTTTCACATCCAAGGTTTGGGTGGAGTTGTTCTGGAGGCAGAAATCCAAGAGACTCGCACTGCACAGTGCTGAGGAACTCTCTTTGGATCAAACCAAAGTAGAGGGGCGGTTCAGCCTCTAACTGAGGCACCCAGCAGATTCTCACACGGATGAGTGTAGCCAGCATCTGCTGAACTTGCTCCTTAAAATCCTGTTAGCTGTTGGTGTTCAGGCTGGATCTCTTTGGGACCGCATTGTCAGTGCTGCATGCCCCATTAGGGTGGCAGAAGGCTATTACAGGCCTGGTCACTGCACTGCTGCTTTTGGCAAGCTGTAGGGATGCAGTAAAGTCCATACCATTACTCTGCAAGAGTGCCAAAGTTCAGGCATGCTGGGTGCTGCACCCTGATGCTGATGGCTTGGGGAGGAGGGAAATGGAGGTGGATGTAACGTGTCTTGCATGAAAAGACAAAGTGAACAGGGCAGTCGCTCAGTGCAAGGAAAGAGACATGGATAGTCTTGTGCCTTTGTAGTCACACCGTTGCTCTCACAGAGAGATGGGTTGAAAACGGCTGAACTGAGCAGCAGCTGAGGAGATGATGCAAATGCCATGCCTCTATTACAGCCAGACGCTTTTTTTTTTTTTCCTTTTTTTTTTTTTGGTAAATAATTGATTTAAGAATCATTCCAGCTGGAGGCAGCACTCCACGTTGTATGCTGGCCAGGATTTTTCCTTTTTAATCTCTTTTTGGAGGTGGGAGGTGGTTCCCCACGCTGTTGCCTTTGATTCCCTGTCAGTCGGGCGTTGCCCTGGGCATCGGCTCGCTGGCCCAGCAGCATGGGAGGTTTGTGCCTCTGCTCCAGGCAGCTCGTGGGATATCTGCTGCCAAAGTTCGAGAGTCCTTTTAATGTAAACACATACAACCTCCCCTTAAACAGGCCTTAGGGCTCCTGTATGGAACTGTATTCACACGTTACACTTAAAATCATACTTTATGTATTACCAGTAATTGATTTAATATATATGCAAAACTAACTATGTATAAATTAGTAAAATACTTGCAAGAGAACAGTACAATAATTGCCCTGATTTGAGCGAATGAAGTGGTTAAGGCTTCTATTTACTAGCTTTGTTAAGCACAGAAGTCTAACAGCCAAACTCTGTGGATTTCTGCAGCACCAGCCCGCTAACAGTGCTCAACAACATGACTGAATTTTGCAAGTTACCGTAATTTGTGGAAGGCTTTCTTCAAAGCTTATAAAGTCAAAATAATAAAGGAATTTTTTATCCTCTCCTTTTTGACTATGGCAAATTGGGTTTAATAATCTTAGCTAGTTTGAGTATTAGAAAGGTGAACATGTGTCATTAATGACATGAGCATTTTTGTAATATTATGTAATATTTAAACTTGGTTGGTTTTTTTTTTTTCCCCAACTTCACATGTAGTAATTAATTTTGTATTACTGACAGATGATTCTCAATGACTGATTTTCAAGAAAAAATCCAGACAGGTATTTCAACCCTTTCTTTTCATTCCAGACACCTTGCATTCACGTGTCTGGTTGTAATTGAGGGGCACTGCTTTTGGCTCCATTGTACATTGAAGTGTAGCACTGTTTCTGTGAACACATGCATTCCCATAGCAGTATCTTCATGACAATCTGTTTTGGGATGGAAGGTGGGAGTGTAGGCTGAGGAGATGCCTGCTTAGCTGTAAACAGAGCATACCTGTGCCATGCGCTTAGCAAACCTTTCCTTCCCATTGTCGGTAACCAGTAACCAAGCATTGGTCACTGGTGAGCCCTTTCCTCAATGCAGAATCCCAAGTGCCCCTGTTTCCAGTTCAGAGATGACCCATGATATCCCATAGCGTAGGCGCAGGGCACCTGCCATGCTGTTGGAGTGCCCTGAGTTCACCTCTGCCCTCCTATCTCACTATTGATCCATGCCTTATTCATGCAATTTATATAGTTCTAGAATTCATTATGCTGTGCTTACAGAAGGTGACATCGTAGTTAAACATCTCCTGGGGCTTTCAGTCCAGTAGCATCATTTTTAAGGATGTGCCATGGAGCCGGGGGAAAGTGCATGCTGTGGTTATTTGAAGATAATCCTCTTTCCAAAGCAGATGCTACCTTAGCTGCTGCTCACTGGACTTCCATGTAATCTCTGTGGAGGTTCTGGACACTGTAGCTGAAAATAACAACTATCAAACTGTGTGCAGTGCCAGGTTTAGGACATTTTTTTAGATAGAACTGAAAGAGTAAGAATGAGCCCGTTGCTTGTTGGAAATCGGGGAGAAACTCTCCGTGGACTTGAGGAAGGTTCTGACTGCAAGCAAATATGAACATCTGTAGCACTGAGGATGGTTTTTAGAATATCTCCCCCACCATCTCCTCCTGGCTTGTTTTCCATGCTTCTCTTCTGCCTCTGGCCCCATCCAGAAGGCAAGCCCTGCTCATCTGCATGCACTTTCTGGAGCGTGCCCTCAGAGTCACATCTCTGCAAGGTTCCATGCCCATCTGTGAAACCCCTGAGCCCTGGGAAATGCAGTGGCATAGGGTCTCCTCAGGGCGAGGAGAAGAGCTAAACAGCACTGACCCCTGTGCTACTGGATTGGTTCTGTTTGGCTGAAAGCATTGAAGAATAAAAATGCACCATAGTGTAGTCAACGAGGGCTGTGCTATCTACTGCAGACTGTTGCACGACTGCTGCGCTTAAATCCCATTCCTTTCTGTAATAGTTTGAGAAATAGGATTTCTAGTCTCACGTTTCTGGTAACTTCAGGTTGGTAAGACTTGCTATGGTGGAACCATTGTCTTCAAGAATGTTCTCTGAAGTCTATTTTTGTGGTGTATGTTGGCTTGGAGAATAATAACAACAATAATGATAACTAAACAAACCAGCACTGCACATGCTCTGATTCATCTGTGCGTCCCAGCAGCTTGTCTTCATGTTACATGTGTGCATGCTTGCAGAGCAGGGCTGCCCCACACTGCTTACCTGCCCCACGAGACAAAAGTAGCACTGTTTTGGAAATTCACCTTGCCAGTGGCTCACGTTTTTCTAAAGTGCTGAAGGATGCAAAGCCAGGGGCATCCCTGCTTCACTAATTGTCTTCTGAATGCCTCAGAGTGCAGTATTTCTGAGCAGGTTGCTGAAGTGGCCGTGGATTGCACATCACAAGGACTATCATCTTTGTGTAAAGAAATTCCACTGAAATTCCAGTAGTGCCTGCTCTTCCTTAGCTCCATCTCACGCCTTTGTTGTTAGATACAGCTGTAACTTGAGGCTACTTCAGCAGGTCTGTCCCTTGCCTCCGAAAGGAAGCGTCCTAAAGAATGCTCATCTGGTCTGTTTGGGACTCCCAGGGGTAATTTGTCACTCAGCTTTTTGGATGTTCTTCACATGTCTAATGACAAAGATAGCCAAAGTTAGGGGACAGGCATATAAATAGTTCCTCGCTATCCTGTTACACACTGCAGGGATGATTTTGCACTCTATGCCTCCATTTGGAAATTCCAGTAATGTCTCTGCTTCTTCTATGCTGACATTAACTCCTAAGTTTAAGATGTTGGGGTTTGATTTCTAATTATTCACCGCCCTCCTGCCCCTTCTGTCTCTGTGAGGCGGAGCGGTGAGCGTTGGGTTCCTTTTGTTCTTACCACATTGTTCCTTGACGTTTCTTCTTTATTGGATTGCATCACACCACTTTCCCTGATCACCAAGAGGCAGGCTGGATTTTTTTTAATTTTTTTTTTTATGTGTATGCTGTCTCTTCATTCATATTGTCTGCAGCTTCTCCTCCATTTTATACTTTGAATAAATTTAATCTGCTTTTTGCATGTCATTGAAATAGAGAGGAGCAAAATCAGCTTTGCTGGGGATCCTTGGGATACAGCAGCTCCCATTGGCCACGTCTCCTGATGCTGACATGCTGAGCCTGTGCGCTCACACCCCGTTGGGCTCATTATATGTTGTTTAGGTCTCCCTCTCATCAAAACTTTGAACATTATAACCTGATGGTACAGTGTTAACTTGAGTAGGGCATATGCATGTCATATCTTTGGGCAATTTGGGAGAGTTAGGTGTTTTTTTCCAAATACTGTATTAGTTTTGTTGCGTATGATCTTCCTTTTTTTGAAACCATGCTGAATATCTTTAATTAAATCATAACTTTGTGTTTTGTCCCTGATTAAGTGTTTCCTACATCTTTCCCACTGCTGAAATCAGGCTGACTGGTGTTTAATTTCCTTAATCTTCCCTAGAGCTGTTATTATATATAGGTGTTCCTCCTCCTCCTTCTTCCAAATGTGTTTTGCCGATGCTTTCTATAGCATTCACTTCCTTCTGCCTTATCCTTATGCATTCTGGCCAGGATCCCACCTTTAGTAGCTTGGTTTGAACTTCAGATACTCAAGAAGTGGATTTTTACAGCTTCGCCTTCATCTCCCTTATTAATCCTTCCAGCCATTGGGTGTGTAGCCACCCGCACGTGGCAGCAGCAGCCATCAGGCTGCCGGTACGCGGCTTGGTGCCTGCTGTGCTGCTCGGCCTCTCATCTGCTGTGGCCTGATGCCAGCCCCTGTGCATGCCCCAGCCTCAGTACCTTCTTTCTGGGGGCTCAGGCCATGACCCTGCCTGCAGACCACGGGTCCTCCTCCTCCTCCTTCTGACTTGTTCTGCTCACTATCCTGGATTCCCCAGGATGGAGATCGCTCCTTTGACCAGCTGGGTATTTTTGTCAGGCCTCATGTGTATTTTCTGCTGATATGAACTCATCTTTGAACGTTTGCCATTTCCGTATAGAGTTGTTTCCTCCATTCCTTTATTCCATTCAGGGTCTGCTCCTCCTCTCATTGAAGTCAGCTGGGAGTTTTGCCATTGCCTTCCTCGAGAGCAGCAGGGACTGCGATGCACTGACGCTTTAAGCACGCTCTCTGAAATCAGCCCTGCTGAAATTGAACATCGATACTGAGCTTTATATTTTAGTTGTAAATCCAACTCTAACTCCTTGAATGCTTTTTCTGTTTGAAGAATGGCTACTATGAAGAAGGCCATTAATTTTAATGTAACTCTCCATACTTAGTTTTGGGTCATAACATTTCCACTGTCATGGCTGCAAAAACAACATCAGTAGAAAACTCAGGTTTCCTGGACACCGCATCATACGCATCGGCATCTACTTGTCCTTCTTCTCTGTCATTACAAAACTTGTGCTGCTACAAATCCTGCTTGAGTCGAGTGTATATCTTCAAAAAACAGATGCAATTAAGTGGTAAGAGGTAAAAAAGCTACGTAAGCCAAGTACAGTTTTTTTAAGAGAAGCGTGAAACTTTTCTTTCCCATTTCCCTTGCTAATAATGATGCGGGTCACATGCCTCTGTCCCCACAAACCATCGTGGAAATGAACCCACTGGACTCGTGACTTCAGCCAGAAAATAGTTGCTCTGTCCTCAGCTCACCCCGCTGTGACCGAGGCTGGTACCACATATGGTATGTAAGCTCACACTTACTTCTCTGAGACCATGGAAACCCGAGTATGATGGAATACATCAGGGATGGAGTGGCAGCCTTGATTGTGAATATTTTTCGCTAAAGTCAGACAGCGAATGTTACTGTAATGACATTTTATATCTTTTCTTCTATATTCTAGCAGAGGGAGCCACAGGTGTTCCGCTGGAATTACTCACACATTTATAGAATTGGACATTCTGTCATTAAATGGACTTAAAACTAAAAAGCCTTTGTCTGTGAAAGGTGACCAATAGAAAGGGACTTCGGATTATCTGATATCCCATAACTTAATCATATGGCTCTTAAGAGTAGAGCATAAGCAGCTGTGTCTCACTAATATGCATGCAATATGTGTAAAGTGATATGCTTTAATTCTAAACTTGTTTTTAGCAGGAAGAGAAAAGCATTTAGATGAGGAACATAAAGATTCAGCATTAACCATTTTTTTTCCTCCGGGCAAAATTATTCATCACCTGATATTTATTAAGGCAACATTTTTATGTTATTGCTCTGCACTGTAAAGAGTCTTTCCAAACGTTCCCGAAGTTGCGTGGGGAAGTTTTATAGGCAGATTTGCAGGCAGTATTTAAAGTGGTTTTCGGAATGAATGAATTTGAGAAGGACGTTTTCCTCTTCCTAAATAGTAATGTTGTCAAATCTCACGGTGGAAATAACTGGGATAAGCAGTCGTTTAATTTATTATTTAATTTTAATTTTTATCCATCCTCCCACATTACATAAACTTGATTTCTGTATTGTAGCCTTAATTGTTAGTTTGTGTTGGTTTAATCTCTCTTATTTAAGTATGTTTGCTTTAATAATATTTAAAAAAACTAAGACAAAGAAACTGTAGATTAGAGACTTTATTTTCAGGGTAAAATGATACGGATAAGTGAGCGTCAACTGACCAGAAATTATTTGCTTCTGTCTGTTAGACACGTAATGGAGTCATTTAACTAGTCAAATTAGGAGCTGTAGAAATGCACCATGCTTCATTACTGAGTTCGAATGGGCACCATTTTACATTTACGTCAAAAATTATCTCATAGCAAATTAATGTTTTCATTGTGCCGAGCAGCCAGAGCTGTGCAGTGTTAGCACCACCTAGAGGATGCAGTACAAAAGGGTTGGGGATGTTTTCCATGGAAAAACCCGGAGAGGAATAAGGTTATCGTTAAAAAGCGAAGGGCTTCAGACAAACCGGCTCCGTCCCCAAAACAGCTCCGCAGGATTTGCGTTCCTCTGCTCTTACAGGTGGCACGGGGCCTGCGGCAGCCCTGCATTATGCAACCTGCGAGTGTCTGGGGCACGTCTGAGGTTCCTTCTGTAAGGTTATTCCCTGTCCGTACCGCTAGCTGTCTGTTTTCACTGCAAGGAGATGCCATTTAAAGCCAGAATGGTCACTTCAAGAACCCAGAGAATGTGCCCCCTGGCCAGCTGGGAAAAGCATCCAGGTAGCATTGGGTGTGCTCTTGTTGGGACTTCCCTGAGAAGCTTTCACCAAAGGTTCTGGAAAGAAGGAAGTTCTTATTTAACAGCTTTCATACTTACTTGAGCGATGGCAAGAGCTAGGGACATTAAGTGCAAGATAAGACGACAAAAGAGAGGGCAGCAAATAGACTTCCAGCTGGAAAAAAAAACTTCCAGCAGCAAATAGCTATGATGTGGGAACTGGAGAAAAATAATACAGCAAGCAAGAATAACGTGAACTGGGGAATGATAGCAGTGTGCTGCATAGACTGCCTCAGCACTCCTGTTCCCCAGGGGCACAGAAGTAGAGCGGAGTCACAGCTCAGCTCCAGGCGCCATGGGCATGCCCGGCATTGAGGGTTTGCAGGGCACGGCATTTTCATACCTAAGTGTTTTGTGATGAAAGACTGAGGAGGCTAAGAGCCCTCATCTGCCACAGCTGCGTGGTTTAGTGCTTCAATAAAACTCCCGGAATTCTGGAGGAAAAAAAGGAGAAAGTTATAACAGGTGGCTAATGGGAGCTGACAGCGGGCTGTCACAGCGGGCAGGGTCCCGAGCCTTCCTGGCTCGGTGGTGGCTTTTCAGGTTACAACGACGGTCAGCTCCTGCCCACACGCTGCAGCTCGGGAACCTGCAGCAGAGCAGTAAGGCAGGGCAGGGCCATGCGGTGGCATTGTCTGGGCTTCTGTCTGTATGGGCCAAAAAAATATCATCCAGAAATTCTTGTGAAGAAAGATTTTCTTACACATGCAAATATCCTGCAGCCGTGATGGCAGGATTGCTTTGGGAGCAGAAATCTGCAGGATTTGAGCCTCGGATATGATCTGCATTAAATATATTTTATAAATGGACTGGAATATCTCAACTTGCCTTCCAATTTTATTCAATGTTTTGTGTGCATAGCTGAATTAATTCTCCATATTAATATTCCTAGAAGACATCTATGGAACAAAACAAAAACATCCACAAAGTATTTTGACATAAAGCACAGGAGCTGGAGAGAAAGATGAGCAAAGAGGAGGAAGTGGACCAGAATTCATTTAGCAGTGCACTTATCTCTGGAGCAAATGATCACTCATTAATTAAAATGCTGCTGCCAGTTGTAGTTTGAAGACAAAAATTCTTCATAATAGTCAAGTGTGTAACTTTTGTTAGTATACTGTTATTTTTCATATTTCAATGAGATGCTCTTCAGGATCCTTTTGAAAATCGAATGATTGCTGGTGATATTATTTCATGGCTGAGTACAGTGTCTTAAACACATGCGGTGCTCTAAGCTGAAGAATTTGATGGTGACTTTAGGGCCATGGTTATGATAACACCAAATTGGTAGATGATGGAACACGCATTTGAGCAAGTTTCCTTTTGTTCTGGACAAAGGTTTTCTCTCTCTCTCTCTTTTGTTTTTTTTTCTCCTCTCTTTTTTCATTATTATTTTTTTTCCTTAATGGTTTAAGCTCATTTCAGAACAGGATTTCTTTGAAACACCAAAGAAAAAACGTTAAGAGCCTTGCTTACAAGTACCCTGGTGCTTTCTTCTTCTTTAACTGTAGAAGCACTTTACCTTTTATCATGAATCTTGTCTGCTGAGATAGTTCAGCCTTCATGTTATGTTTACCAAGGCCAGACTAGAGGATCAAATAATTTATAACCATTCCTGTTGGGTTTTATGTAATAACTTTGGAACTCATATAAAGTAATGATCCACAAACTCTTTTAATGTTCATTATAAAATATGAAATATTTCTCAGAACCATTGCAATTATGTGACCAGACATAACTGTTTCACACATGAGTAAATACAGGGAGGTTTAACATAACTTTATTATCTTCCTGTCTTTTCCTCTCATTGATGTGATAATACTGTTTTAATATTTTTCTAAGGAAAAGTTAAGTAATTTCAGACTCTCTGTTGAGGCCTAGTTTATTGGTTTTTGTAATAGAGTACTCAAGAATAATTGTATTTATGATTAGACCGATAGTAGTAAATGTTGTTGTGCTGAATAGGGGTAAAATACCCTGAAATCTTTGCATTATTGTAGATGAATATATATACGTATGTCGGTAGGAAGAAATTATTAATATCTGTCTGTCTGTCTTTCTATGCATTTACACTGTGCTCATCATAGAGTCAGAGCATTTTCTCTGGAGACTTTTGGAGGTTTAGTAGTTAATAAAATGCCAGTACATATAAGATGGCAAAACACATTAAGACTACATAAAAAAAAAACAAACACAAAAAAACATCCCAGGTCCTTGCCTGATACTTAGAGCTGCCCTTTAAGATCCCCCCGTGCTGGTTTCCCTGGATTTAGAGGAGTCACACAGTGGTGCGTGCCACAAGCGTGGCTCTGCTGCAGCTCTTCCATCAGGCCGAGTTCCCACTGAACCTGGCAGAGGCGTTGGTGGGCTCCTGCGGCCCTCGGGCTGGGACGGCTTCATCGTTTGTAGCACCGAAGGTTTCACAGCTTTTTATGGCTGTGCTGTACCTCTCAGAGGAGTGACAGACTCCTCAGCCTATCTCCAAGATCCAGTCTGCCTGTCTGAGCTACAGCATATGCAGCGAACATTTGGTGCTAACACAGGGAAAATAAGCCACCCTGGAGAGAAGAGGAGGCAGGGAAGAAGTCTTTAACACACAGGGGTGATCACCTCCCCGTGTTCCCTGGCACAGGGGCAGGAGCAGCCTCAAAACTCAGCCACATCAGTCCTGTTACTGCACTAAAGCCTGGTTAGGGGGAAAAAAAAAATTAAAAATGTAGCTAATTTACATTAGATGAGTATGTATACTTGATGCTGAAGCCCTTATCTAGTCAGAGGTGTGGTTTGCCTTTCTCAGACCTTAAAAAGTTGTTTGATGGGACAGCTACAGAGAGGTTTCCCAACACCCCCATCACCTCGCGGGGTGCTCAGACAGTCAGTTCCTTCATTCCCGTTGTGCCAGGAGGGTGATTTTCAGGGAAACCAGAAGTGCTGCTTTTCACAAGTCAATAATACTTTGTAAGATGAGTGCTGAAGCAAAGCAGAGCCATGAATCCGTTATATGTGGTCATTCCCATCAAGAAAGAGAAATTCCTTATTTCACAGAGTCCCTCTGCTGCATATTATATTTGCAAGGCATTCTATTCTCTTTAGTTTTAAATTAAAATGTCTTTATTTTTCAGCATGAAATGTTGGAACATTGAAGAATGAGTCTAGCATTTAGCAAAATGTGGTATAACTAATGGTATGATGAGAGGTGGAATGTTTGCAGAAGATGCAAAGGACAGCAGTAATATAACTGGGTCTCCATTCTCGTATTTGAGAATATGTGCAGAGTTTTGTACAGTTTTAAATATGAAACATTATTCTGGCAGGCTCTTTTCTCATGAAAGAAATGCAGTTTGGAAATTAAAGGATCATTTTTCTTTCCAATCACTTCTGGATTTTTATAACAAATACTTTAGGAAACATTTTTATAATTTCCTCTGGAATATTTTTGCCCAATCAGAGTTACGGTAGCTGATTTCATTGGCCCAGAAAACCAAACTTTAGCTTGTCTTTGGAAACCTGAAAAAAAATGACAATCAAACTGAAAGATTTTAGTTTGATGTAATGGAATACAGCTCAGCGTAGCATAAAGCTCCACACTTGCAGAGTCAGGAGGAAGATCTCCTGAAGACAAAGGTTCAGACAGATTCTGCTTTTGTCTGGGGCCTTTCTTTTCCAGAGTTCAAAGGACCGGGTAGGTCCATACTGGACAGGTTGGTCTCCGTCTTGCCATATTTCTGGATGTTGGCACTGAAAGCTTTATTTAAACCTTTATTTTATTTTAATTTTTTTTTTTTTTTTTTTCAGGGGGGCGTGCAATCCAGTTGCCCAGGGATAGAGTTTTTTTCATTCTGTACACTTACTTAAAAGCTTTAGCAAAAACTTTGCTGGTTTTCAGTGCGTTTAGGCCAACTATCCATCATACAGTTTGCTAGCGTGGGCCCAAACTGATGCTCCAGGTATGAGTAACAGTCACATGAAAGGTTTTTTACGTGCGTTCTTCACAAGGGATAAATTAAATTTGTGTTTTCAGACATGTCTCACTTTGTTCTTCGAAACTGCAATACCCTGAATATTCAAGGCATTGCATGAGTTAGTTCAACAAATAAATACATTTTTGGAACCCACAGCAACCCAAACCAGCGATGTTTTTAGCTTGCCTCTAATGATAAATGGACTTACCATGCTCACATTACATGTGCACTCTTAGTATATGATCAGAGATGTCTTAGTTTAATATAGCACTTTCCCTGTGATATTATGAGCTAGAAAAGCTATCTTCAGTCCTGTCAGCACAAAAACAGCACAGCAGGAGGTGAAACACATGAAGCAGTTTCCAGGCCTCTTAACATACACAATTCATGCAGCTGAAAAGATTTGGATAGCTTTTTTTTTCTTTTCTTTTCTTTTTTCATTGGGGGCAAAAAAACCCCCAATGACCTTGGATACCTGATGGTTGATTCTTCAGTACTAATTTGAGACACTGAGATTTTCTGGAGAAAAAGTTCCCTAATTATCTCCCCTCACCCCAAGTTAAATGATTCTTGTCTATTCGATCAGGTGTTAGGCAAGAGGTGGCTGGGCTGTATGCAGTTAAGAGCATAGCGTGGTCAGGCTGAAGTTGTAGCCACTGTTACCCTTGCTGCTGCCCCTAACAGTGATGTCCAGCTGTGTATGTTTCTGACATGGCACTTTGGAGCAAGAACGTTGAATGTGAATGCTTTCCCCTGTCTGAGGCTAACATCCTACCCCATACATCTTGAATGGCATACATGGAATGGCACCGTGAGCTGTCTAGAAGGGAGCAGTGTAAGGTGTATACTGCGGTTTGTTTACTTTCTGCCAGACTTGGTGTAGGAGGAAGGGGAAATTAATTTCTTCATCTGGCTTTGCAAAAAGTCTGTTTTCAGCTTTCCCTTCCTGGGTGAGCTTCTAATCTCTCCCTTCTTCATACTTCAGATTTCTTAGTGACCCAAATGCCCTTCTCATGTAAGGTTGCTGCTATTTCCAGGCTTTTGCTTCAGGGTTTGTCTCCATCTCCACTTTCCCTTGTTCTTGTCTCTTCCAAGGAGAGGCAGAAGCTAATTGTCCTTTCACCCCCTATTCCTGTTTCCCACTTACACTAATAGGATTCAGCTGTTGTTACTTCTGAATCTGAATGCGCGGGCTAGCAGCTGATCTAAGGTAATTTATCAGGAGATCCCCACATTTCTGTCTGGATTTTCAAGTATGCTACCATATTTCAGGATCACTGAATAGAGTAGGTAGGTCCAATAACTTACTTACATAGGACCTGCAAATAACATCTGCATGGTTGTGAATGTGGCACAACCTGTATAATGCCTTTAAAAATATATATATATATACAAACTGCTGATTTTGTAAAATGTTCAGAATATCTGAAAAGCGTTGTTGGGTGTGAGTGAGGTGAATAATATTCATGCTGTTATGTCCCTCCAGGATTTTGTTTACAAAACTGCCTTTGGTCATACTTAAAAAAAGGCTAATTTATAGGCCTTCAAATCAGGGCTAATTATTATAATATGTTCTTATTTTATGAGACAAATTCCTGTGTAAAGAATTTAAATGGTATCTTTCTGAAGAATTCTCTCCATAGAATGGGATGTGAACATGGAACATCCAAAAAATCAGAATTGTTGAGTACTTTTGGAGCCTCAGACCAGATATGAATTTAGTGTACTAACTTTGGTTTTTTTCTTGAAGTGTACCATTTGTAGTCATCTTTTGTCTGGCAGCATCACCTCACGTATGAAATCTGCTGTCCCTAGACCTCAGTGTCCTTTTGTGGTGGTTGTATGTGGAGTCGTTGACTGTCAATACTGGTGAGCGTACAGCTGACGCACTCCAGTTAGCTCGCCCGCGACATTGTCTCTTGAGATTCAAAGGATGTCACTCCTGTCTAAGTGGTAGAGAGATAATACATCTGCACTCTCTGGCTGTGACACCTCGCTGTCATGTGGCTTTGTCAATGGACAGCAATGCCTGTCAGTTTGTTATGAGGCCCAACATAAAGCGTACATCACCCTTGGCATGTTATAAAGTGCGCTGTGTTAAGAGGGTTATGCTCGGTCTCCACAGGGCCTAGGTGTTCTGTTTTGAAAGCTCCTATTTAATAATAAAATCCTCAAAACACCAGGTTCTGCTTGAAAACCCACAGTAGTTTCCAAGACCTTGGGAGCCCTCGATCTGACTGCAGCAGAGTGGGAGTTTAGGAGAGCAGAACCTGAAGTGATGAATTTCATCCGGGCGTTACCTTGAGGTCAAGGAGTGCAATTAATGAGATTTTAGCACTCTGTGGCCTGTGCGCACCCAGTCTTGTATCTGGCACTGCTGCTTTTATGCGGAATAAGAGTGAAAGGAAAACTCAGTGGAGCCTCTTGAAGTTTGGACTGATCTGATTGGAACCCTACTTTCTTGGAAGGATAATTCATGAAAGGTTTTCAGCACGTCAAGGGTTAGGTGTAGGCACTTAAAAAAGAAAAGTGAGAATCTGTATATTTTCTCAGTCTTCCTCATGCTTTGCACTACTTGTCTCTCCTGAAATGCGTCTCTCTTAAACATTTGTAACTAAAAGAGAGCATTCACCAAAATAAGATCTTATTGTTCAATGAGCATGTGAAGTTATTTTTCTCATCCTTACCACCACATGCTGTAATCTGAGCACCAATCAAAGATATTTGAAATATTTCCTTCATGAATTAGTTTTCTTTATTATACACCAGATATAGAAGGCTTCGCATTTTGAAGTGAACAGCAGACCTGTGCTCTAAAAGACAGGACATTTTATGTCTAATGCTGTTTAAACAGGTTTTTGTGGAAGTTATCCTAGCATCTTAGAGATGGATGCAGGAAAGAACTGAAAACATTCAAATCTACAGCAGAGGAAGAATGACACTTTATTATTTGCCTTACCATCTTCAGAGAAAATCAGCACATTGGAACAAATCTTACCTAGCCTTTAGGACATCTGTCACTAAATACAGTGCCTTTCATACATGTGTATGTATGGCTCTGTGTATGAGGAATGTGTGTATGCAGATGCGCACAGCATCTCTTATAATGGTATTTTCCCCACTGCTAAGAACTTGGATGCTGTCACTAAACAAATCTTAAACGATATTAATACTGGTAAGAGTTAACAGGAGTTTTCCAAGCAGACAGCTCTAAAGACCCACATCTGTCTGATTTGTTGTTTAGTCCATGTCAAAACACCCCAAAGTTCCTCTTGGCAGTTGCTGTAGGGGTGGAACTTCTATGAACGAGTTTGTATTTTGATAAGGGATAATATTCTGTTAAAAGCACACAAACAATACGTGTCTCTTTCTTTCCAAGGGCCATCCCTTCATTTAACTGTTGTGAAGTTCAGAGTTGATCAGCACAGTTAGTACTGGTTAACCTTTATTGCTACAAATATTACATGTTCTCTCTACGTAAGTGCTGTCTGGAGACAAAATCTGAGTACTTTAGTAAGGTGTTTATAATGCTGAAGTCTGCACTGAAATTGGCTGAATTGGTAGGTATGGATTTCTAGGCTAGTTTTGATAGCACTGTGGTGAAAAAGCCCTGTATATTGATTCTCACCGGGGACTATATTGTTAAAATATATAAATGTAAAAATTGACTTAGGAAATAAAAAATAAATGATAGCTATAAATCAGGGACAGCTGATAAACAAATAAATATCTATCACTATTATATCTCTGTATTTCCCAAAGATATCTGAAGAGCACTTAATTGTAACTGAGTAATCAATTATTCAATTAACCTTCTTCTCATCGAATATATATTTGATATAACTTTTTGAAGCTTGGGCTCTAAAAGGTTTATATTGATTGCAGGTTTCAAGGCCATATGTTTCAGTTATTGGATTTGTGCAGTCAAAATTGACATCCTAAGTTCACTAGAATATGTAAATATTTGGAAGCAATGAGTTTGAAGATTGTTGGAATTATGCAGTTAGTTTTCATTACTTGTTAAAACTACAATCTTTTGTGATTATGAAGTTCACGTCAGCAGAACACACATCATTTCAATACATTTGTTATTCGGAAGACAGGGACACAGCTTATTTTATGGTCCGGTTATGAACTGATGGTAACCACTTCCATAAATTCATTTTTCACATTACTTTGGATAGAATTGATTGGGCAGCGTTTCAGTGCTTTGTTGTAAAAGGAAAAAAACGGTGGGAATTCTTCAAATGGAAATCTGTCAGGAGGGCACTTCTTGATTTTGGTGCAGCCCTGCTGGGCACTGCTGCCATGCGGCACAGCTCTCGGTTGTGGTTGGCAGGGTGTGGGCATCACCCACCTGTACACAGCCTTGATGTTTTTGTGCTGCATTTTGAGATGGATCTGCCATTTTCTGGCTGGGTTTCTTGAGGCTCTTTCTGTCAGTTGATGAAATGGGCACCAACCGCTTTCAGAAATTATCCAGCTCTGGTCATTTATCAAAGTAGTATGAGAAAGCAAAATTGTGCTTTCACTGTTTACGAGGTAAAAATGGGGATATGAGATGTGGGGAATTTAACCCATTCAGCAGAATCCCGAGGAAAGGTCTGAAGCAGACCTCTGTTCCACTGTGCAGTGGCGGTGTCACAGGGGCCGACTACTCCTCCAGTACCACCCTCATCCTCCCAGGGGCTGAGCTACAGTGCTTCTGGGTCAGCTTCCACCAACAGCAGAAGCTGCCTTGTGTCAGCAAGCCTGGCTGCCATGAGGGGCTTCACTTTTTTACAGATGGCCCCCAAATCAAAGGCAAGAGGAAAACACAGGCAAATTGTTATTATTGTTATTATTATTGTTATTATTATTTAACTGGGAAATGAATGTTTACTTATTCCTTTATTTCAGTGAGCGATGGTATACGAGGTTTCTTAATACAAGTAAGACTTGCCAAATCTTTGATTGTTATCAGATAGGAAGAAACAGGAATTTTCTCAATGCTCCTTGGACTCTCACAGCGCCAAAAGTGAGAGCTCTGTTAAGCAGAGAATTTACTG
The DNA here is from genome assembly GCA_030625065.1 of Alectoris magna. NCBI lineage: Eukaryota > Metazoa > Chordata > Aves > Galliformes > Phasianidae > Alectoris > Alectoris magna. The sequence goes on along the minus strand of CM060571.1, from coordinate 11,081,188 downwards.
CATCTCTCCACTTTAGCTTTCTGATGTGGACACGCTGATTTGTAAGGGTATGAGGGACGCAGCGCTAAATAACCGATTAACATACGTGCAAACCCCTGCGGTGGCGCATGACTTGCTGAATTCCTTCTGATGGGCTGCGGTGATTCGAAAAGCAAAGGGCTATAACGGGTTAATAATCTTTGGCCTTCAAAATTTGTGTGATGTAGCAGCGCACCAACCTTTTTTTTTTTTTTTTTTTTTTCCTGGCAACTCTCTCGAGAGCCTTTTGATGTTTGGATTCTGTGTGTGTTCGGCGTGCAGTAGATTCACTTGGCGCTGCGGAAAAGGTCTTTATGGGCTCCTTAACTGTTGCGCTCATTATTGAATAAACAGCACTTTCTTCGTGCAAAATAAATAAATAAATAAAAAGAAAGATCTGCAGATTTCCTCCTCCTCAAGTGCATTCCTCATCTAGATATTAGCAAACAATACGTATATATATTCTTTTTTTTATTTTTTTTTCCCCTGAAAAAATATCACAAACGGTCTTGGTTTGACCTTGTTAATGCAGGACCACTTTAGTAATCTGTGCCTAATGATTTTTTACATTAAACCACAGCTTGTGTTGGACCCTTGTGTGTCACAGTAATTTAAGAACAGTCATTTTGCACATTCCGATCCCATTATGTTACATTGTTACTGAATAAAGACTGGTATTATGTTGCTCCTATAAAGGGCAGAAGTGGCCTGAATTTTATCTGCTGAACGAATCAATCTGGATTATGTCAGCTGAAAAGAATTGTGAACTGCAGTCTCCAGCAGATGGGGAGATTTTAAAAATGTATCTGTTTGGTTGTGAATACATCAGCTAAGATAATACCTTGCGGTGACTGAAAAGTAGTTTTTCTCCCTTTTTTTTCCGATGAAGACTGTACCAATTATCATTTCAACATAAAGTATTAGGAGATCAATTGGGAACTGACTGCCATTTCCTAATGTTAATACAGTGTTTTATTTAAGCTGCCTTGACAGGCTGTCTAGGCTGTGGGAAAAAGAGTGAGCAAATAATGAGTAAAGGGTTTAGAAAAAAGACAGAGGGCGGAGCTTGGCAAACGATGTGAGCTATTCATCAACAACTCAACAAGGATGATGGAAATAATAAGTACTCCTTAAAGAAAAGGGGAAAGGGTTGTTGTTGTTTTTTTTTTTTTTTTAAAGAAACAGTTTCCTTTAAAAAAAAAAAATATTTAACTCTAACTTTGTATTACTTTCTGATTAGCTGATTTTGAACTTCCTGAAATCGGCAAAAGCTTTCCTTTGAAATGGATAGTGCGCATTTAAACGGGGCATTCTTTAGCAATCAGTTTAACAAAAAAAAATAACCCAGAAACAACAGTGTCTAATTTCCTGTTCATTCGTGCAAATTTCTTACCATGTGGCATTGTCATTTAATATCTAAAGTACATTAATGCATTTCTCTAACGCCAAAAACCCTCAGACAAATCCCCCGTGGGAAATAATTTGTGTGAACTTTGAACTAATCATGAATAAAATCAAGATCTTATTATGTCCTTTATTTATACGGTAGGGAAAAGCTTTGAAACTTAATGCTGGCCCTGACACGATATGCACGTTCAACGCGATGCTTTTTTTTTTTTTTTTTTGCTTTTTTTTCTTTTTATTTTTCTTAAAAGAAAGAAAGAAAGAAAATACGACTTTTCTACATTTTGGGGAGTGTTGCCCACTATTCAGGTACCATTATGTTACTTCTGAAAATATTTGTCTTAGGTATCAATAGGCTATTCCAATGTTATTGCGTTCCGAGTTGCTAAAATTTCCATTCAGCGGATATAATTCCACCATCTGTAAATTTCTAGATTTTATAATACTTCTAAGCTGTTTTTAATCTATTTTTACTGCCGTGTTCTGTCCTGAAATGTCAGGGAGTGCAGACTAGGTCTCGAAATTAACATGACAGTTAAGAAACTTGGCAAGGTTTTACAGCAGATTGTGACATTAACAAAGTACAAAGGAGAATGGGGAAATTACCATTAATGTTTGCTTGCAGACACTATAAAAATCTATATGTCCATGATCAGGGAACTAAAAATAGGGATGTTTTTTATGTTGATGCCATTAAATACAGAGATCTACTGTGAAAAGAAATTTCCATATGAAAAGCAACTTACTAAAAAGTAACGCTGTAATCCCTCCTCTGGACCGAACAACAGGTCTATGTATCCTGGGTCAAGTAGGCATATGGTTGGGTTTGTTTTTCAATTTTGTTTGAGGCTTTTTTGGAGCTACGATGAAAAAAATTTATATATTGCTTTTCAACAGCTGCAAAATTTATAGCGTGATAGATGTCCTGATAGATGGGAGCGGTTATTAAAATCTGCAGATTGCATGGTGCCTGATGTGAAGCCCATCCTCCTGCACAGCCAGCAGCCCTGGAGCTGCGGAATGCTCTCCCCACGCTGCCTTCCCAGCAGGGTTCGGAGGGGCTGAGGCTGCTCTAGACATGTCCCTTTTGTGGCATTGGTGTTCAGGACGGGGAGCCCACAGCACCCAATCTCAGTTGTGCAGGCAGGCCCTCACTTGTCACCACCGCAGTTTGCCCATCCAGCCATGGAGCATGGGGGCATCTCAGGGCTGTGGCTTGGGACGGTGACTCGCAGGCACACACTGGCCACCATGGGTACCTGCATCCATGGATTTGGGTTGCTTTTCTTTAGAGAGTGGCCGGGGCTGGGGCTTGTCCTGTCTCTGTGCCGATGTTGCCCATCAGTCAGCACACAGAGCCCTCGCCGAGAAGGAAAGTCCATGTCTGTGTGCTGGCTGAGAGCCCTTCAGCACAGCGACGTGCAGCAGAGGCAGGACTGGCAGAGCAAGTGGCGAAGCCCAGCAAAGTTTGCTATCCAGAGCTTCCCCATTTTCCACACCGTGTCGTGCTTCTGAAGCATTTCATATATTTAAAAAGGACAAAACACTGTTTGCGTTCTCTTACATAGGCATCCCGATTCAGCCCGGATTGGACAAAGCGTGCAGGTGCCAGTTGCAAGGCCAGCAGCAGTATTCCCCTGTGCGAGTGCGAGTAGTCTGATGCAATGCAAACATTAATCTCTCAGCTACAAAGGAACAGCATGGATCCATCTGTTACTTTCTTTGCTCTTAATCAAGTTGGAGAGGGAGCAAAAGTTCACGTAGCAAATGTGTATGTGCTGGATTGGGACCTGAGCTGTGAGCTGAGATCAAACGTTGAGGCAATAGAGTTTTAGCAGGTCTATGTGTCCAAGGTTGCATATTGTTTTGGGTCCCTTCTTTCACCGAATCTGGAAGTGGAAATTGAGTTCTGGGATGCGGTATTGGCCCACTCAGCTCTGTAACCCACAAAGCTGAGTGCAGACTGCTGTCCCTATTATGACTGTGCTAACAATTGATTTTTTTTGGTTTGGCTGTCTTGCTTGGGGGGAAAAAAAGAGTCAATCCCAACCAAAAAGCATTTCTTTTTCTAGTGTGCTTACTAATACAAAACATAGAAAATGGTGTGTATTATATCAAATGTGACAATTGGAGGTGGAGGGGGAAGAAGCAAAACACAAAAGCCATGAAAGGCCAGGTTGTGAGAAAGGCAGAGAAGCAGATGGCAACCCCTTTACCTGCTGCAGAGCAGCAGGACCCAGGCAGGATACAGGAGCCCTGTCCCGAGCTCCCTGCCCAGCAGTGCCCGAGCCCTGGGTGCTGCAGCCAGGAGCTGCTGGGGCGCGGAATCCCCCCCTGCTGCATCTGCTGGCTGAGGTCCCTCATGGGCAGCTCTTGGGTCCGTTCCTCCCTGCAGCAGCCTGTCTTTAAAGTTCTGGAGATAAACTTGTTTTTCAGAAGGAAGCATTAGGTGAGCCAGTTGCGGCCACAACTGCAGTGGTTGCTGCTGTTGGTGAGGTTACCGCTCATTAAAATTATTTTGCCTGTTTCTGGTAACCAGAGTTTTTGGAAGGAGATGAGGTGAAACATTTTAATAGAAGCATTTCAGATGATATATAATAATCAAGTATAAGTATTTCTAGGCAGTTTGTGTTTGGAGCATCTTGTCAGGCTCTTTAGGATGTCTCTTTAGTGTGTTTTGGATAATCCTACAATCACCTTCAGGAAGATAAACGCTTGTTTACATGCTCAGGTGCAGGTCTGGGTGTCCAGCCACACGTACTAGCAGCTCGGAACCACTTCTGAAGTTGTTGCTCCCCATGTAGTTGTTTTCTTGCTCTGCTGAGGGTGTCTTATATCCTCCCCCACCAGGTTCTCTGTCGGCAAGGACAGAGATGCAGTTGGGCTCTGTGTGAAACAGAAATGTCTCTCCATAAGGTGATCTGATTTCCATATCAATAGATGTTCTCTCATTGCGTGGTGTCCTTGTTTCTTTACCGAGGGAGATGTCCTGTGTTTTGAGACTGTGTGCAGAATTCAGTGCACTGGGCAAGTATCCTCCTGGCCATCGGGCAGCTTTGATTTCAGCTCTGCACTTCTTATACACGTTGGAAGGATCTCTCCTTTGTGATCATGCGTGGAGCTGTACTCGATGGAATGAGGCAGCAGGGTGCAAGAGAATAACGTCATGAAATCCCTGGGACGTGGCAATGTTTTGCTATGAATTCCTGGTTGGTTCTTTCAGTTCCCTGAGACTTAAGTCACCTGAAGCTGGCAACTCACTCCTAGGCCTGCATCTTTACTGGGCCTGTAAGTGTGACCATGGGGTGACCTCCCCAAGGCCATCGCTTTTCTGCATAATTCTGTCTGTAGCTTTATTCCCAAGTTGTACTTCTCTCCTTCTCTCAAGGGCTTGCGAACAATAAGTGAGTGAGATCTTTAACCATAGGGACTGATGGCCCAGGAGATGCCTGGAAATTTGGTGTTCCTTTTTGTAATGAAATACAGTTAAGAAGTGTGTTCGGGTAACGTGCCCTGGATGACACTGGATGAAGGCTGCCTGAGGTGCCTGCCTAACAGAGCAAACTCTGAGTATCTCTGGGTTCCTCATAGGTCCCTGCAGTTAGGAGTTAGAGGAACACAAAAGGTTGAGAAGAGTCTCCCCCATTGTTCGCTGAGGCACCAGGGGCTGTTAACTTCTTGCCTGGAATATTCATGTGCTTCCCTGCCCTGTGGTTGTGGAGACTTTGTGGGCCTGTGGGAATGTTTCATCCTTTTGTCTTTCAAAACAAATAAATTACTTTCCTAAGACGGCAGTTTTATAAGTTTTCTTTCTTGTGAAACTTGAACATTTTGACTCTTCCTCACAATGCACAGCTCTCCAAATGCAAACAATGTACACACAGCCCTATCTCGTACTTGTGTCGAGAATGGATGTGTAAGGAGGGGCACATCATGTTCTAGTTTTAGAAATCAGAGGTTTCCTTAGAAGCTGCAGTTATTCCCTGGCTATTTTGAAGTTCCTGAAACTTCCAGTATACCAAGGGAGCTGCTCAGCCTGGGTGCTTCTCCTTTGAAAGATGCACATTCTTCATAGCCATGCATCCATCTTTTGTTGGTTAGCAGTAGTTTTCGTGTCTGAATGATGAGTTATGGATCTACTTTTACAAAGGCATATTTCTCTGAGTATGTGCTTTTGGAACCACATACAATAAGCGTTCGAAGGCACTCAGCTGTAGACCATAATATGAAGACCAAATTATTTATTTATGGTAAAAGAATCACGATTGCTTGTCCAAAAAGTGTTAATTTCTGCAGCATGTCTTGCGAAATTTCCCCATTTCTTCTACGTTTTACACCTCATGTTTTCACACAAAGCAATTTCTAGATGGGTATGTTTAAGAGATGAACCTTTGTCATAATTTTGGAGATTGAGCATCCCCAAAACTCAGCATAGAGCCATTTCTGTGTATCTGGCTAGAAAATGCCTTTCTTGCTGTTTTTTCCTCCATCAAGCCCACATCCTGCAACTTATATTTCCAAGGCATTCAAGTTGTAAGGTTGGGTGAGCAACCTTACACGGGAAAAACCCGTGTCCAGGAAACATGTTGTACTCTGCCATTACTAGACTGGGAGGACTCTTTTTAACCAGATTTATTGGAAGTGGGTGCTTTAGGGCACTTCACAGGTACCACAGTTTTGTTCTCCTCACCTACCTGCTGTTATTTCTCTGGTTTTATTTGGATGGAAGCATTATGTCAGTGGCAGATGTCCCCATGCCCTGCTCCTGGTGAAGTGCTCTGATACTGGCTGGCTGAGAGCTGCTGCGGAGGGGGGAGTTTGGGCTTCACCTTTTGCTTGAGCTGCTGGAGCTTCAGTGTGCATCGAGACCTGCGTTTCCTATCTTAAAGGTCTTAACAGAAATCGAGGGGTGAAACAACAAGTTGCTGGGACCAGAGATAACGGAGCTGAAGTACCGCTGGGTGCCTGGTCTGGTGTAGTGCTGCAGCTGGCTTCAGGGACTCCGGGAAATAGGTGGAAATTTGCAAAGCACCACAAGAGGGAGCTCATAACCCACAAACAGGAGAAGGAACAATTTATCCATCTATTCATTTATCTGTTTCTTTTATTCGAGGTCTCAGGACGGGCAGGTGGCCTCATGCTGAGGGCGTGCACTCAGGAGAGGTGTGGCGTGCTGCATTCTGCTCACTGGGGCTGGGGGCTCTGGCACTCGCGGGAGGACAAGCAGAAGCCCCTCTGACACATGTGAGCTCCTGTGCAAAGTGCATGCACCACAAACTCCTGAGCCTCTAGGGCTTTCTGTCCCTGAGCTATTTAAGAAGAGCTGCTCTGAATGCTCGCTCTGTTCTCCACCGTGTCCACATCTCGCACCTAACTGCTGTCAGGAGCACTTCTTGTTGTTTACACCCTGCTCCCTCCTCCTGCCATGGCTCCGGGAAGGCATTCCCAGTGCAGTTGGCTTCTCTCAGCCCTTTCCAGGGCAGCTCTGCTCCGCAGATGCAGAGGAAGGCAAGGGGTGCCATCCTTGTTGAAATGTGGCCAAGTGCTCCTTGAAAGCTCTGCACTGAGGTAGCGTTATTGCTACAGTGTCAGATGGGAGCACTGCTGATTTTACCAGGCTGTCCTCCATCTAGCCCCTGTTTCTTTGATGGCAAAGATAAATTTCAATTTACAATTCACACTGAGAGGCTTTTCTATCACGTTGAGACTTCCTACAAGGCATCCAGTAATGTTGCTATCATTTGCACTGCTCTAACAAAAAAAAAATTCTGTCTTCCCAACCCCATAAAACTCTAAACAAATAGCAAATAGTATGGATGTCTGAACACGCAATAGCATGTCATTTTTCTTCCAGCATTAGTGTATTTCACAGACGTTAAACTACTTCCCTTCTGAAGGGTTTGAGAGACTGTTACCATAAATTAAATTCAGTGCTGGTGTAAGTTGGTGTGGTGGGAATCACACACAAAACATGATGCTTCCTCTTTTCTGCAGAGCTGAGACCATCCCTGCACTCTGGCTGGCTCAGCTGCAGGCGGTGCTTGGAAATCCAGGAACAGACGGTGACACTCGTCCCCTCGGGGCCATCTGTCCCCACCAGCTGCCTGCTGAGCTCCACGTGTCCCCCGGCTCTGGTCACCTCATGGTCCCCCCCAGCCATAGGGGAGGATGTTCTGTGTTTCTAGGGCAGGCACAGCTGTTCAGTGATGCTTTCCTGGAGGCAGCATAAGGAAAAAAATGTCCTGGTCCTGATGTACCTTTGACTTCCAGCAGGTCTCGTGTTTAAGGCTTGAGGGTGTCAGTGATTTATTTATACAGGACTGTTCTAGGTTCATGCTGCTTTTAGCAGTAAACTGGAGCCTCCTCACAAAGTGCTACTGATGTGCAGGGATTTCATCACAGGTGTTTGTCACTTCAACAGGTGACAGTACTCCTGTGCAAGCCCTGTGTGTCTGCTTTAGCCGTTGCTCAGCACTAAAGTGGTTCCACAGCCAAACCTACAGAGAGAATGATGTACCATGTGGTGATGCCCTCTCCGCCTCTCTCCTCCCAGTAACTGTAACTCTCAGCAGACCCTTCCCTTTGAAAAGCAATGACCCTCTTCTGCATAGTGCTAAGAAGTTCTGCATACTTGGTATGCGGGTTTCCTCTGGGCTGGCTTTAGGTGTGCCACATGAAAGGTACACATCTCCCTGGGGTGCACATGAGCCCATGGAGGAGTGGGAGGATCGTGCTGGGCTGCAGGATCACATGTGCATTCCCTTAGCCTGTCATCAGCCCCAGCAGCTGGCACAGAAGGCGTTCGATCTGAAGGGGCAGTGTGTTTTTAGTAAATTAGCTGTTTGAGAGATGTTCTGCTTGCATGTTTATTCAATTTGCTGTAGATACTTGCTTGGTAACAGAATTGACTCACTGCAATACAACTTTGCACTTTCAACAGGTGTAAATATCGACTGCCAGTCAGCCCAGCCTGGTCTGCTTTGTTAGGTGAGGGAAGTGAGGAGAAAAGTTTTGGTAGAGAAGAAAATCACGAAAAACAGCGGAGATACAGTGGAGAATGGGCAACAAGAGAGTGGGCACCAGATATTCTGTGTGCTGTGTGCAGGGTAGGCACAGTCATGCTGTTGGGTGTCCTTGGGACGGGGTGGGGGTGATTTAGATCTCTGCTGGGGCACACAGCATGGGGAGCTGTCCCCGATGTGCCAGGCTGTGCCCATTGCCCTGCGGGGTGCAGCAGCGTTCAAGCACCCACATGTGCTGCATGCTCCCTGCTTTGGGGAACCATGTTCATTGCAACACCTGAGAAGCATCTGCTCAGTATTTAGCATGTGGAGGTACTGTATTCATATCATGTGGGGCTTACCACAGTGCTTCAGAAGCAGTTTGAGGTGAAGTGGGTTATTTTCTTTGCTTTTCCAATTAATCTCAAGCAGCCCCTGTTTTCTGGGGATAAGGCCACAATTCAGATTCTATTCATACTAATTGCACACTTGCTTGATTTGGCTTCCTTTAAGCACAGAAGTAAAAGAGAAAGGGGAGGGGGGGGAGAGGGGGAAGGTAGCTTGGTGGGTTTAATTTCATTTCTGAAAGTGGGGGTAGAGCCTGTAGCCCTTTGGCAGCACCAGTGCTGTGGGCAGAGCCAGCTGCAGCATGGACTGCACCTCACTGCACCACAGGCTTCCTGGCACATCTGCAGCACACTGTGCTAGCAGAATCCCTGCACAAAACCAGCCTCTGTGACACCTCGCCATTGGTGCCATTCAGTAGAGTTGATTAGGGACATTTTTCACCTCGTTTTTTCATGTGAAATCCCGGTTTGTTATAACAACCTTATTTTCTCTACCGATTGTGGTGGAGAAAGCTGGTTAGATTGAGTTGCTGAGATAGGGGAAAAACTGGGATTGCAGCTGAAGTAATTGTGGGAATGCTGTGCTTTCCTTTCAGACAAAACCCTGCTTTTCCAGTTCAGACCAGCATTTTTTTTTTTTTTTTCAATTACCTTTTGAAAGCTATTATTATAAGTAAACAACAGCAAAGAAATTTGAATACGTGCCAAATGCACAGGCAAACTATTTTGAAAATATGTTTTACGCAAAGCTGTGTTAGCCTGCTGCTTTCCCGCAGGACTGGTCTGCAACACTGAGGGCCTGAGATTCTCCTGAAAGAGAAAATGAAATACAAAAGTTAGCTCCACAGAAAATATGGAATTTCATAATGAAAACATTGGCAAGTTGCATTTGAATAGACGCTCGAGGCTGGATTAAATATAATGGGTGTACGAAGAGAATAAGGACAATGGCTTTCGTGAGCAATTATGAATCTATAGTCCTAAATAGTGGTACTTTGGAGAAAAGGAGAGAAATAGAGAAAATCAGTATCTCTTAAAATGTGAACATAATACGCAGACTAATAACACATAGTAATTCTGTTCCTGGGAGGATTCACCACTGATGTCAGCCCCAGCCAGCCAGACGTTCCCTGTCAGCTTCTGCAGGGACTTTGGGTTAACACTTTCCCATTTGCAATTGTGAACTCCAGACAAATAGTCATTAGAGCTCAGATTATGGTTTCAATTGCTGCAGTGACATAAGGCTAGCTCTTGCAGAAGCCATCGGTGGGAGCAGAGAAAGGTAATTATTGATTACTGGAAAGAATAAGGCTGGCAAAAGGTGGGCCTGGTAGGAGAAAGAGGAAGGGAGCAGACGGCTCAGGAGCAACGCTGTTGCAGTGAAACAGCTGGGGATGGGGCTGTAGGAGTCCTTTAAGGACTCCTTTAAGGCCTTCACGAACTCAAGGGGAATCTTGAGCCTACTGATACAGAGGAACCTGCCTTAATGCACAGATAAGCACTCCAAGCCACAGCACAGAAATATGGCATTAGGTAATATCTGTCCAGTTTTGAATATGGGCAAAGTTTCTCAGTCTTACAAAGGTCTTCAAGTGTTTGGACTAAGCATGAGTGGTTCTAACTCTGGCTAAAATTAAAGGATACCACAAACGTGCAGCACCTGTGAAAGCCAAGCCCAGAACCTTGCTTCCTGCAACATTTGGACTCAAGCCTCAGTCAGTGCTTTCCTCCTCTACTCCTCTCTCAGCCCCAATCAGTCACAAATCAAGAAATAATTGCACCTTTCTATTTTTGTGCTAAGATGACCCAGTGAGCAAAGGTGCCAAGCAAGTACCTGTACTTGTAATTGTGCAGTGCTTGTTTGCCCATTTCCGTTCCATCCACTGCCTCACTTTGGCCTGGAAATAGAAAGATCAAAAATCAGTCATAGTAAACATAGTAAACCTCCCCCATAATTCTACCTGGAAACCTCACCTCATTGTCAGTGTTCTTGCTGAGCCTAGTGGTATTTCTGCTTTTTGACACTGCTGACTGCTGGAGCCATTTCAGACAGAAGTGGCTGGCTAGGCCCAGGAGCCGCATGGATGATGAAGACGCGCAGCACATTGGTTTTGATATTGGTGGCCGTAGTGCCAAAGGTACAATTTTGTCCTCTACGTTCAGTTTGTATATTTGAGTCTTTTCAATGTGATAATCCGAGAGCAGCCAAGGTGCGTTGGGCCCACATTCAGCCGAGGGTTTGGCTCACACACTTGTGGGCACTGAACCAAGGTGAAGCCATGCTCATGACTCTGTTTGTCCCGACGCACACAGATAAGTGTGTTATACCATTCTAAACTGAGACAGACCTACTTTCCAGGCTTTTCTCTTAGGTTGTCATTTTATGTTAATTGAATGCCTGTGTTAATCTAATAGAGTTTAGATTTATGGTGGGTTCTATACCATGTCATATTTTAATCAATACATATTCCAACATTTAGATGGACAGATGAGAAAATCTGCCTCATCTCTGCACTTCTGTTCTATCAGCTGTCAATAATTCCTAATTTGAATCCTTCAAATGATTGGATTTATGGGTTTCAGTACATAGCATTAATCACAGAAATTAACTTTTGGGGAAAATGATGTTAAAGGTCACACGGAGTCCTGAAGGAGCAGTAACTGTGTCTGCAAACATGTTTGCAGCATCTCTAAGCTGTGCACAGAGCATGATGTGTGTGTAGCCTTCGTGGGCAGCAGAAGCAGTGCTGGCCCCTCGGTGCCACGGGGCTGTTGCTGGAGCCCGTGAATTACACCCAATGTTTCTGTAGTGTCTTTAGGCGAGGAGTTGTTGCCTTTGTAAGGGGACATATGCTTCAAATTAGGGAATCTTGCCCTGTGGAGATTTCGATGGATGGATTTTCCCCATTTCTGTGAAATCATGACTTGTAGTTTCTAGAAGGAAGAGTGAGAGGAGTTTGCTTCCCTCCCTTTGGTAAACACTTAGAAAACCTTCTTTCAGCAGAGCCGGGTGGCAGTGGAGGCTCTGGGCATTGGGGTAGGAAACACAGACACGGCGATGCTGCCAGACAGCAGCAGCTCCTGGGCAGCACATGCCCAGGCCTCAGTGCTGCTTGCACACTGAGTCTGTGCCTGGGCTCCACAGCCCCGCAGCTTTTACATTCTTTATGAGAAATGGAAGAAATACAGTGAAATATACCCTTTATTCCTTGAATGGAGAAGCTTGCCTTCATCCAAGTTTTATTCTAATCTGGAAGTGTAGGTTATTTATCCTGTAACTTTCCCGTGCATAAGGTGTCAAGGTACATTTTGCTATTAAAATGGTTGCTGCTGTTTTTTAGTTTGCCAGAGCTGCCCCCATTGTGTCACGGCAATGACACATGCCCTGGGGAGATGCACTGGGGGTGCGCCCATCCCGAGGCCAGATGCTTGGTGAGGAGCAGGCAGCAGGGTTCACTCCCCTGATGCTGAAATCATTGGAAAGCCACCAATGGCTTGGGCACTCCCCACAGTTCTCATACAACCCCTTCTTGCCTATCTCGAGATCAGCCACTGATTCTAATTGTCTGTGCCAAAACAAGCCTGAAATAGCTCTGCTGATGGAGTTGATTGATGCTAGGGCAAGATGGAAGCCACAGCCCACAGTTTTCCCATCTCTAGGAAACCAGACTGATACTAGCAATGGCTGCAGGTTTACAGATATTAATTAGTATTTATGCAGTGCTTTCTAAGCTTGCAACGAAGAACAGGAGTCATTTTATTATGAATGAGCAAACTGAAGAGAACAACCATAAAATTGCAGAGAATTGACTGCAGAACCTAACCAAGGCCTTTGCATCTTTAATTTATCTGTTTCTGTTTACTGCAAACATGTGCTAGGAAAACATGCACCAAAGAGGAAAGGTCTTGTCCCTTTTTACTGACAGCTTCTTTTCCATATATATCTGTACTCTTGCAAATCCACTACAAACAGAGTGTTATCTGAAATGCAGTTAATAAATGAAGGTAGCACAAATGTGATTTTAAATCAGTTTAATACAATTATTCATGTAGGTTTTAAATCATTTTTACAGTTGATTTAACATTGGTGACTGGTTTATAGATTATGATATAGGATAGTGTTTGCATCTTTGCAATTTTATTCCAATTTAGAAACAGTACAAATATTAATTTTTACTTCAATGATGGAGCCTTTGAGAATTAAACTTGTCTTTTCTCAATACGCATTTTATGAGAATGCTTTAAATATGATTTTTAATATTTTTGAGGACTTTATTGCATATAAACTATATAAAAGAACTATAAAGTTCTTTTAACTGGAGTCTGTTCACCAAACTTTCTTGCCAGACATATGTAAATGTTTTCCATGGTTAATTCAGTGGTGTGAAATACGTAAGAATTGTTCTCCGCAATATGAGACATTTGGTAGAAGTATTACACCATTGTAACAATGTCTTCATAAGAAAAGGAGTGAAATATCCCAAAGAGAAATGGATCTATTTTGAAAAGACAGCGGAATTATGATAAACCTCTGCAACAAGGGAGGAACTACGCACAAATGCCTCGTTGACAGAGTTTCCCCAGGCTCAGGCTACCATTGGGTGGAAGAGTAATTTGTTAAGGGTGTGCTAAGGGGGCTTTTCATCTCCAAATCATCAGCTGCAAGTTTGGAAGCAGCTAACAGGAAAGTTCATCATGTGAAAGGAGTGGACAAGGGTCCCTGTGCCCAAAGACACTGCCATGATGCAGCGGTAGCTGGCTGGGCTTCCTTTGCCTAAAATCTGTGTGAGTGGGTGAGCTTCTCGTGGTAATCTCAGAGTCTGAACAAACAAAGGTTACGTGCCCTTTGAAAGGGGTAATTTACAAATAAAGGCAGAATCATTTTTGTTTGCAATTTCAAGGATTTTTCCTATCTTTTCTTGTGTGAGTGTGTGCATGCACATGCATGCGTGTATGCCAAGGCAACCTTCAGAGCACTAAGGAAGATCAGTGTAGAATAACCACACGTAGAATTGTCCCAAATGGTGACTGGTATTTTTCCTAGTGCTCAGTCCAGCTGGCAAATTTACCTGCCACAGAGATGACCAAATTAAAAACCACAGAAAGGCCAGGTAATATGAATCACAGTTTAAGAAGTACTGTTAGAGCAGTGTGTGTGTATATATGTATGTGTGTATATCTCTCTATCTGTTTATCCATCTACATTTTTCTGTGGGGAAAGTTGAGCAGGCAGTGCCTATTTGCTGTACTAACTTCCTCGCGTTCAGAGCAGGTGGGCAAACATTAATCCATCTCATTGTTAATGGCTTATAGAAATGCTATTTTTGCATTAAAATCCACATGGGTGGTATGGTAAAGAAAAATAGCTGTGTGACCTACTGACCCATTGGGAATGAAGTAGAGATTAACCCACTTTATTCCATACCATTTACATTGTGTTCAGGTCCCACCATTTTTCCACCTGTCCTAACCAAATACCATCACCATCTTGTTGTGGTTTTGTTTTTGTATACATACACACACACACACACACACACACATACACACACATATATCTATGACATCTGGTTCCAGTAGAGCTCAATCTTCTTTAACCTGGTTAGTTCTTACTGTAATACTCTTTAACGAGACACATAACAACCATAATAATGTGACATAAAGTATTATATAGCAATTTCACATACGCAATTTAAATTATTGACTGTTCTCACCCAGCATCAAATTACTTTGAGGTATACAATGGATATCTACACATCCTTCTGCATTACCCACCACTTACACCCAGGTCCCTGAGAAAAAGCAGTCCCACAAATGGGCTTGCCTTTGCCTGAGGCAGGAATAACCCAGACTGTCTCTCCCAGTATGTTCTGTATGAGTACCAGCAGGACTTTATCCCCCTCTGTGATATACAGGTGGTTTGACTGGGCAGGGCCAGCTCAACTGGTAGATCCCTGAGTGCTGACTAACCAGGTGCCTTTTGCTAAATGCGTGTCCCAGTGTTTGAATGTCCCAGCACCCATTGCTCTCAACGCAGGCTTTAACAGTCCATTGTGTTGTTCAGTTTTTTCAGAGGCTGGTGCATGTAGGGGATGTGATGTACCCGCCCAATGCCATGCTCTTTGACCGAGCTGTTTATGAGGTTGTTTCAAAAATGGGCCCTGTTGTCCTACTCAATTCTTTCTGGGGTGCCTAGGATAGTATTTTGGGCAGCAGCATGGCGGACGGGGCATGTTTCCAGCCACCTGGTGGTGGCTTCCAGCACTGTAAGCACATGGCATTTGCCGTGGTGAATGGTTCATCAGATTGCTCAGTGGCAGCCAAGCCAGCTGGAGCCGTCAGTCTGCTCTCTTCACCTACTCTTTCTGAACTGAGCGGATGTAGTGAGACCAATAAAGTTGAAGGCACACATAGACATTACTTTTTATTATGGCTGATTGAAAATATGCAACTATAACAGATTTTATGGAGCTTTTTTCTTTTTTTTTTTTTTTTTTTTGTTTTTTGTTTTTTGTTTTTTTTTTGGATATAATGTTTGATATGATTAATTCCCTCTCCTATACAGTGCATCCCACAGACCTCTCAGAGGTATACCAAACATATCTAGAGAGGTGATTTTATTCCCCCCAGTATGTCAGGATGTCTTGATCTGGCCTTTCCGATACAGCAATTTATTTTACCTCCCACTTTTTCTCCTCTTGGCTCAGTTGTGGATCTGATGCTGGCTAGTGCTGTGCCAATAATAGAAATACTCCCAAAAGAAGGCAACTCTGGTCTCAGTCCTGGTGGTCTGCATGTGGAAGCTGGCCATTAGCAGGGAACTAGAAGCAACAGGCACTAAACTATTGTTCTTGTGAGTCATCACAGAATACTTCTGCACTGCAATTTCTGTTTCCAATCAGGTTTTTAGATGGTTATTTGGAGACAGAGTTTTCTACCAGAAAGTAAAATATTTCCTAGGGAAAGGAACTCTTCCCCTTTCTTTTTGCACTTCGTATGAACCAGTCCCCAGTCGCACAGCACAGAGCACGTCTCACTGACTAATATGCAAGCTCAGATAAAACAGCATTTTGTATTTTTAAGGAAAGATTTCTGCTGTGAAAAGAGTGTGTGTTTGAGTTTTATGGGTGTTAAGGTTGCCAAAGGAAAAAGTTGTCTTGTAGAGGACCCTGGAAAATGTATTAAAGCTAATATTAATTCTTAATGCAACTATGCATCCTGTGTTCAATCAAGAGCAGACTGAGTGTGATAGTATTGGAAACCAAAGTGCAATTTGTTCACTTGCCAAAAAAAAGCAGGTGAACCATCAGCAGAATTGTAATCATCAACTGCTCAGAAGTCTGTGTAATGTTTTTTACAGGAGCAAAAGCTGTTCTTAAGATGTAGCTTCTCTAAGAGGAAAAATTAGGTTAGTAGAGGCAGACGGAGGAAACGCAAGTGAAGTTTGCATTTTTTGAATACTCTTTTGCCACACAGAAGACCCATGGGTAGGAATTTTGAGATCTAGGACCCAAATGTGGGTGGCAGTGGAGCGTGGGCACAGAAACGCATCTACCTCTGAGGCAGCCAGCAGCAGGGTGATCCCAGTGCTTGCCAGCCTGCCCCTTTTGGCACGCAGTGGGTGTTGGCCACTGGCCCAGCGAGTCCACACCACTCATAGGCACCAAGTCCCTGGCTGCAGAGAGCCGGCGTTCAGAGGGCTTCAGCATCACAGTGAATAATTGATCCTCTGCCTCCAGCCCATCCTCCCTGGGTGCCACAGAGGAATCCTGGCTTCTGGCTCAGCGGAGCACATCGCGAGGAAATAGATTGCATGAAGAGAATAATAATGCATGCACTCGCCTAACAGTTTTGGAAACATACTCTAATTAATTCTCATAATGCTTCTAAAAGATATGCTTCCAACACTAGTAAAAGGTACAGTGAGGCATGAGGCTCTTAACAGATATCCACCGTGTCCCTGGGTGCGTCAGGAGAAAGTTTGTAGAACTGAAATTATTATTACAAGCAAAGAACAGTACTCTCAACCAACTTCCCAGATGCGTCTTTGTATCTACTTAGTGTAAGGCACAATTCAAAACCACTTTCACAAGCTTAAATACACAGGCAAGAATTTCGTGCGTGTTACCGTACATCATGCTCCATATGCTTGACGTGTATATATGAAGTGCTGAGGGTAAGCACTCTTTTTAAGTATGAGGTGGTATCTGGGCCTTTAGCATTTGGGAAACAAAGAAATATGTTACTAGGCAAAGCATTGTAATAAAGAGACCAAAGAAAAGGCTTCAATTAAGTGTGGAATTATTAAGTTTTGGAAGATGAACTTTCAGAAAGCTGGACGTAAGGCAATCTTGTGACCTAAATAATTACCAGACTTCTTTCTGCTTAGGGAAAACAATGAAATAATAGATCCCCTCAGACTCATAAAGAATTAATGGTGGAAAACATAATAATGTCAATCAATATGTATTTGTGAAAACAAATCTTGTCAAATGTATTTTTTTTTTTGATTGAGATCTCAAGTTGGTTTGGTAAAAGCTGCAAGGTTGGGGTAGCAGACTTCTGTATAGTTTTTCTCTCTGCAGTGTGACATTTTGATTACTACAGGTATACCAATCTCAAATTAATATATGGTGCATATTGAATGAATTAAATTTTTTCCATCTAGTAGGGAGGTCTGTCATGGAAATGTGGGCTCAGAGCTCTGCTGAACTCTGCTGTCTCAAGCTTTACTCACAACTGCCACCAGCTCCTTGTGCAAGCCCAGAAATGCCAGTCACTTCTGTGCTGTGCATTCCTGGTTTGTACAGCAGTGATGCTGCACGAAACCCCTTTCTAAAAAGGTCTTGAAACTTACTGGCGAAAACACTATATATCATTACAAAAAGGGTGTTTAATGGTAGAGTCCTGACAGTCTTGATCCTATAAATTTTTGTTTCTTTTCTAAATGAGCTGCTGCCGCTGCTGGTTTAGGAACCCTGGCTACCTGTTAGTGAGCAGGTTGGCTTTCCTCTGCATTCATTTGTGACTCCATACATTGCGCAAGGTGGAATAGAATAAATGTGACCTCACAAGTCTCACTTAAGGACTATGTGTTTCGGTGCTGAGGAGCTGCGCCGCTTAAAACAACGTAATGCTTGTTAGGGAATGTGCACCTGAAGAACTTGAAGTGTAAATGTGTTCAGAGAAGGGCTATGAAAACGCTCAACTTTACAAAAGGGGCCTTGGGTGAGAAGATCTCAGGGTTCGCCTTCATTTTATTATTATCATTTTTTTTTTCCACGGGGTTCAGTTCAACAAGAAGTTGGAGCATGAACTTCAGGCTGAACTGCTGTGAGAGCAGAGAGCTCCCCTGCCTTGCAACCAACCAGCCAACAGCACCTGGGAGTGAGGACCAAGGCAGGTCCTCATTTGTGGCTTATTTTGCATGAAAACAGGGCAGCTTTTAGGCTCTGCGCACAGCTTAAATACTGTTGGAAGTCCTCTACGCTGCTTTGGTCGGGCGGTCAGGAGTGATCTCAAGGGTGTGTTCTTACTTCATAGAGCAGGATACTACTGGAGGTGGTGGAGTCACCATCCCTGGAGGCATTCAAGAAACATGTAGATGTGGTATGGAGGGCCATGGTGAGTGGGCAGCGTTGGTGGCAGGTGGATGGTTGGACTAGATGATCTTAGAGGCCCTTCCCAGCCTTGGTGATTCTGTGAATTAGTGATGCGATTATTATTATTTTTCCTGCTTAACACCAACCCTGCCTTTTCCCACATTTGTTCATTTTCTGCTCCTTTAATTATTTTTGTTACAGCAAAGTTTATCCTTTGTGGGGCAGAAGGGGAATTCCATGTTTACTTTACGGACGTGTTTTGCCGAGAATCACTGCGGCCAAGATTTGATCTTGCATCAATCTCAGGACTGCAAAGGATCTTTAGTGCTACAGACAGCTTAGAGACACTACCCGCTCTCTACTGAAGTTTAACCAAGCCTCAATGAGGACTGGGAGGTGCTCTGGGGTCAACAGGCCCCTTCGGAGCAGCGCCCGCTCCCCTCTGCTCCCGCCCGGCACGTGAGGGGCGGTCCGCAGGCGGCGCAGCCCGGCCTGCCTGCCGCGCTGCCGGGAGCGGTGGGGTCGCGCTGCGCCGCCCGGGCCTCGCGGTGTCGCTGCAGACCGCCCCGCGCAGCTCTACGGCGGCCGTGCGCCGCGCTGCTCGGCGGGCCGGAGGCGGTGCCGGGTGGGCTTCCAGCGCTGGGCCGGGCTAAATGATTACCCCCGGGTTCGTCGTTTGCGGCGTGCTTAGCGCTCTGTTCGTAGTCGTGCTTTATTTTTCGTTTTTCCTTTGTCCGCTTCTCGTTTTGAAGATCGTTCCTGCTTCGTTTTATGTGGAATTATTAATGCGGCTTTCAGGCGTTCGGTAATATAATTTGCCTCCATTTAAAAGTTATGGGGGTAATAAAAAAGCAAACTTCTGTGTGTGTTGTGCTGAGTGACAGCCGCCGTGATCCAGCCCGCAGTAGAACAGACCATTCTTCACTCTCTGCTAATAACTAAATCTTCTACAAAGCTCATTAAACTATTTCCTAAAGAGTTTCCAACTTCTACTTTATATCTCCGTTCTTGCAGTGCTTATTCAACCCAAATTCCAATAGTTGTGCTTTCCAGAATTGTATTCAAGGAAAAACAGCTGAATCAAACCTGTCTCAGTGACGCCACGTGAGACACTTGCTTTTCCTTGTGATTCTTCTCCTAGTGCAGAACTGTGTGCAGTTTATCCTAATTGCCATTTCAAATACAGAAGTGATATCAGCTGATATAATAAATATTTGTTTCTTTGAATTCAATTTAAATACCATATATATACATATATTTTTTTTTTTTTTCCAGAGAATGTGTGCAAGCAGTGAAGGGCAGAAAAAGTGTAATTGTGTATCTCGTTTACCCAAAGAGTATGATTGTATGTGCAAATTAAACAATCGCATGCACATGCTAAATTAGATATTTGTATGTGCAATTACTTAATTTGTATGTACAGATTAAGTTAGCCCAATTAATCACCACGATGGTCCTGTTTTACCCAGTTGTGAATCTACCAGCGTTATAGCTGAATCCCCACAAATGCTGAAATAACCTTATGGGGGAGTTGAGTCCAACCTGCACACAAGTCAAGCACGCACTTTTGCAACAAATATTAAAAAAACAAAACAAAAGAAAACAAAAAAACCCAACAAAACTCAAATACTCAGAAAATGAATTTGCAGTGTGTTGATTGTTAACTCCTTTTGAGGGTGTTTTAGTTAGGAAAACCAGCTATAGGTGTATAATATTTGATCTGTTGTTAGGACAGCGCCATTGGAACAATACTTCTTGCATCTGGAACTTCTGTTTGGGCTAATTAGGGTGGTGATCTTGGATTCAACCCGTCTTAAGTCACAGAAATATGAAGTGGGCAAATTAAGGATGTTTCTTCATGATTAGGATTGCTAAATGAAAATCCGTGAAATGCTTCTTAGAGTATTTATAGTCCTGTACCAGCAGGGCTTCTCGTGCGCAGTGTGTCTGTGCAATGAACGTTGTATTTATCAGTACAGTAGCACCCAAACGCGATTCGTTCTGTGTTGCTATCAGAGTTGGTCTAGCATGTGTGTTCTTCTAGGGTGGAAGCCATCAAAATTAAAAAGCAGCTTCATAAAAGGGACCGTATGTCACACAGTATATTTTCACTTTGGGGACATGCTGTTTGTCAGCCAAATGGTGCCCAGTGTAGCCCCAAGGACATATGTCCACATTGTATATCCCTGCCTTCCCCCAGCAGTGGGGTTGCCAACAGGAGCGGCTCTCACCCTTGATGCCTTTTAAGCCCAAGTAGTCCAGTGTCTACTCAGGGCTGACAGGCAGCAATTGCTCATCTAAGCCTTTGCAAGATTATTTAGGCTACTTCTTACTGTGCTGGGGGTTGAATTTTTTTGTTTGTTTGTTTTTTGTGTCGGTTGTTTTTTTTTTTTAGCGTATGTGGCTAAAATCTAGAGATCCTCCACCCTACCCATCCCCAAAACCAAGAGGTACCTGCTGAACATTAGTTCTTATCACTGTAGACCATTTGGCCAAGAGGACCTGCTGTGACCAGGGGCTTTTTGCTTCCACCACATGTAACATAATTTCCTTGTGATGATTGTTTTTGCTGATAGACATGTGGCTCTGGAGCCAGAGAAAGTTTGTGCATGGAGCCAGGTGGAACCTTCTGTGTTGGTATTCCACATGCATGACCTGGGCTCAGGTTTCCTGCCTGACACTCCATGTTCACGTGTTCACAAGGAGACTGGTGTTGTAGATTACTTTGTTCCTGTTCCAGGTTAGAGGGCTGTGCAGCCTGCGAGCCCCCGTGCCATTCCTCACCATGCCCAGGACTGTTGCCACCCCAAAACATGTGGCAGTTCACTACTGCCCTGTAAGCACATGAAGGAAAAAGCAGCAAAATTGTGGACCATGTGTGACCTGTACAATTCATGCAGTATTTCTTTAAAACAAAGAAGCAGAGCTGGTTTTGACCTGGTTTTGTTCGTTCTCTTTTTTCCCTATGGGTAAGGAATGTGGTGCTATGTTGCGTGACTTGGCCTCTCCAAGAGGACAAGGGGGGAAAGTGACAGGAAGGGAAAGTTGCAGTTAAAGCATGAAGAAGCAATATTTCTCCCAAAATATGATTTCTAATATGTCAACATTTAAATGTGAATTGTTCTGATTAAATATTTACTGCTATCGGGAGCCGTGTAGAACATTAATCTTAATTTGTTTTTCTTTTTCTCAAAAGCAATGACTCCAACATAGCTAGGAGATCTGTGTCTTTAAAAATAAATAATGTAGCAGAACGACATATTCTTTGGTATAGAAATGTTAGCCTGTGGCATCTTCTGCAACTACAAAGCAGTCTCAAGTGAACTTTCTTCCCTTTTTATTAATAATTCCCTAAATCAAGGAGGAATCTTTAAAAGTTCCCCTTCGTTTTCCACTTGCACTCCTCTCAGCTCTGCCTCTTGCTCACACTGGCTCATTTCCCACCATGTCTTATGTATGGGGATAAATCTGGGCATGCAATTTCAGGAGGATGGGCTGCAGTGTGCTAATTCTACGTGCAAACACGAAGAGTTTTCTCTCTTCTATTCCGTTTTTTTGGTGGTTTTTTTTTTTTGTTAGCCTAGATTTTTGTGTTTTTTTTCTTTTTCCTGAAGGTGGCAGTGAAAGAAAAAAAATAACACCCTTTGAAGATTTAGGAATTTTATTACAAAACAGATGGACAAGTACTGTATTTTACCCATTTCCCCTTGTGCCCATGAGCGCTGACAATGAAAACTACAGCTCCTATAAAGTGCTGATCAAATTGTGAAAAGGTGGCCTTTCCCAGCAGCCTGGCACAATCTAGCATTATTCCGGCTTATAAATAAACGGGTGGGCTGAGCCACTTGGTTTTTTTTTCTCTTAGTCCTTACCAAGATAATTGAGGATCATAATGGTGGGAAAGGACTGCAGTCATCATTCGCTGCCTGTCAGGTATCAGTACTCATCTTCGTGTCATCCGTCACCATTGAACCACTCTGTCATCTTTCCCCAGCCTTCAGCGCCGCTCCTTCTCATCGTGTTCATTATCTCCGGCTCAGACCAAGCCCCCTCCCCCAGCTCCTGTAAATGCATCTTTGTGCGACTCTCAGTCTTCTGATTATGAATCGATGATCATGTGGTGTAAGAGAGATAGATGGCTTTTAGTTCCATCTTGTCTTCTCTAATTGTAAAATATTAGTTACATTAGACTGTGTCTTTTGATTAATGGAACTTATTTGGAGTGGCCTCTCCCAGCCCTCCCCCTTCCAAAGTCCTCCACTGACTTTTGAGAATTGAGTGATTTCACTTAAAGCAGACAAATAGGCCCTTCAGCAAGGAGATAGCTCGGCTCTAATATTGTGGGCAAAGCGAGCTCACAGAGACAGAGTTGTGTGTGTGTTTTTGAAGAAAGGCTTCAACTCTGGCTAGACAAACACAGACCATTTATTACCGTACAGTAATGCTGTTTTGCAAATCCAGCAATTCTTATAAAGCTGCAAAACAGGACATAAGGCTGAATGCCTTTTGAATTAAATTAATCTTAGATAGGAATTAGGAGCATCCTCGCATTCAGTTTGGATGAAACAGGTCAATCCAGAACTTTGATGTATTAATGCTAGCATAAAGTGTTATCTTAATACTCTCCTTTATACTTACAGGACATATCATCAGCCAAATGTCTCTTCCTTGTACATCTGACACTGTGAGACGTTCGTCCTTTAATACAGAATTTATCTTATTTGGCACTATTTACCTAAACATGGTCGGTTGATAAAGTCCTTGCTGTACAAATGGAAAGGCAGTTGACTAAATCCCTTATTATAAATAATCACTGTCTATCTTTCAGTGTAAATTCAAGGACATGTTCACTTTCAAGCTATCAGTTCAATTAGGAAAGGTCTATTCACTGTCGATGTCTATATCTCATGGAAATAGGAAAGCACAGTTAATAAACAAATCAAACTATTTTAAAAAATAGCACTGTGGATTATGGAGTGACGGTGGCACTGTCAGGCCACGTGCTATATGAAAATGTATGCAAACATTTTAATCTGTATTTTTGTTTTTTGCTACCTTCAGGATTTAAATCTGACCTTTGTGTTTTGCTTTTTTTTGTTTGTTTGTTTGTTTGTTTCCCCGGTACTCCAATGTGTAATATTATTGCCAAATATACTGCCAACAATATACCTGCTGTGTATAAAAATTTAAAGGATAAGTTTGTGTTTGTATTAAGTGCCAGCTCAGTCCTAGGCAATTTGCGTCTGTGTGTGAAAGAAAGGGGAGCTGGTGCAGGGCTGTGCAGGGCTGGGGGCTCCTGCACTGGGCAGCGAGGCAGGGGCTCGGGCTCCTTGCCTGCCTGTAGTGCTGAGGCTGCACTGTGGGCACCTACCCGCTGCTGAAAGGCTCTTGCTGCAGTAGGCACATGATGGTAGAGAAATCTTTTCTTTCCTTCTAGAGGAAAGTAACTTTCTAGCCTTTACAGTTCTGGGAAATACTTGATAGTAGGAATCCAGAAAGCTGGAAAAAGTCTAAATAGAAACCCAGAATAACTTATTTTGTACTTACATATGTATGTATAAAATCTTATTATATTAATCACTTCTTGTGGAATTTAAATGAGATTCTTCATCAGCCTTAGCTTTGATGCCCAGATGCTCTGTACAGGAGAGGGCTCTGTGCGAGGCTGAGCCCTGAGCTCCCACATCTCTGCACTTCCAGTCCTGTGTTCATCTGAGATCAGGATTTGGCTCCGGATGAATATTTCTGTGCAGTATTTACCACCCTTGGAGGAGTGATTATATTTAATGGCAGAATTTCAGTTGACTTCTCAATATGTATTGAGTTGACCTTTAAGTTAAACCACAGATTAATTTTTTTTTGGTTGTCGGTTTAAGTGCATTTATAGCCCTCTTTGTTCTGATCAGCGTAACAGTAGATAAAGTTACCTGGGTCAGATTATTTGTTGAAATCAGAGGAATTGCGTGGCTTCTTGAGAAGGCAAATATTTTGCCCCCCTGTAACCACTGTATGCATTAGTTTTGTTGCAAAATGATTTTGTTTTATAAACAGAGACACCCGTGTGGGTATCAGTTTGCTTGAAAGCCCAGAGCCTGACATTGATTTCATGTAAGTAAGCCTTCTCTGGAAGACGATGGAAGCCAACGAAGCTCGCTTGAGATGGAGTGGCTCCGTTGGAGACGGCAGTGTTTGGCCGCACTGCTGCCCTGGCAGGAACGTTCTACTGGTTTTGCTGTCCGTGTGCGTGACATGCTGTGCTGGACTGCAGTTCTGCAGAGAGAGAGGAGGGTGATTTTTATGCTAAGTCTTCAAAAAACAAAAACAAACAACCAAACAAAAACCCAACCAAATAAACCCGTAAACACCCGAAGTGGATAATTTGTTTCCCATCGCCTAAGGAAACTTTAGTATCTTGGACTAGTACTACTTTATACAAAAAAAAATCCAAAAACAGAACAACCCAAAACCCTCAGTAATGCTTGGTCCTCAGTATGCTAAGAAAGGAGGTTTTGGTCATGGATTTTGTTTTCTTTTTTTTCCTGTGGGCTGTGTTACATATTGATCCCATGATCTTTCCTGCATGCCATCACTTGTGCTGAGGTGCTTAGGTGAGAGCTGAAGCTACCCTTCAGCTCCAGATCTGAGCCCCACTTGTGCTGAACACGCACAGGGCTGTTTCTTGGTCTTCAAGCAAGGTGTGGACAAGCAGCTGGGCTCAGGGATGCTCATAGTAATATTAAAATTACCAGCCACTCCATTAGGTGGGTTTAAGTGATGAAGCTGGTGGCATCCTCAGAGCCTCTGTCCCCCCACACCAGAAATCAGTACTGCATAAATATCAGGAAAGTGGGTTCAGAATGAAACAATGCGATGTGCCCACTTTTAGCCCCAAGCCAATCCTCAAGTCTTTTCTGTGAACCTTCATGAGTAAGAGTTAGATGATGAGGCCTTTCTTCAGCGGCAGCTTATGCTCGGGCACTGTGTGAGCCTGTGTGCATTCCCACACATGTCTGCGGGATGACTTACAGGCTTTATATTATGCATAACCTTCAGCAATTTGCTGAATCAGGGCCTAAATACTGAAATATTCTTTAATAGTGCTGGCTCCACAATGAAACTCTAGAAGGCACATTTCCCTCTCAGTGTCTCTCCATAAGACTCATCAATGATAATGGAGTTACATTAGGCACATCTAAAGTTAATTATACAGTTACCTCCCTCTTGGCCCCTGTTTGTCAAAGAGAATAGGATAAAAAAAATCCTTTGTCTTCTAACCTCTATTTTTAAATCTTTGTTTGGACTTTGATCATGACAATGTAAAGGGCACGTGAAGACTTTAGGTAGGTGGGCCTGGGCATTTGTAAGCTGTGAACCAGCTTGTGTTAAGAAAACCTGCAGAAAAGAATCTACAGAAGAAAAAGGAACGTTTAAGGCACTTTGTTGATAAATGGTAGCAAAGCTTTTCCTTTGTAGAACGAAGTGGATGGCGTTAGGGGGTGCTGATTTATATCAGGGGTCTGAAGGTATGCTTCGACTGGAAAAATAAATGCTAGTAACTCACCAAAAAGTCGGGAATTTATAATGTAGGGACAAGATGAGTGAAGCAGTAAATCTGGAAATTCTGTAATTCACTGCAGGTTCAAAACCAAAATGTAGGTTTTTTTGTTTTACTTTTTTTTTCTGTTTTGCCTTTTTTTTTTTTTCTTTTTAGCATGCTTTCACGGTTAAATATGGAGAACCAAAATCCTCCATCACAGGTGCAGGCATCTGAATGTCTTGCTTTCAGTTTATCTGCGCAGTACGGAGGGATGCCAGGTTTCAGTGGGGATCCAGTAGCTTTGACATACTCCAGTTTACAGTACCTGAAGTGTGCTCAGCTGCTAATGCATTTTGCATGCAAGATCACTGTGCTTCAGTGTGACAGCTAAGAAAAATGTCATTTTTATTTTTAATTGGAACAGGATACAATTTTGTCCCCCCCGCAAAAACAAAAACAAAACAAAAACAAAAGAATAGAAGAATAAAATCTGATTCTTCGTTAAAGATTTGTTTTACAAGAGTCCAGTCACAAACCATCTAGTACTTAATAAAGTCAAATTCCTTCCCACATGTTCCTGTGTGCCCCCGTGGAAGCCAGTGGGAGCTGCACATGAATACCGAGTGCAGGGTTTTGCCCTTAGGACTGAATTTCCTCACTGACTATTCCTTTAGACTGTCTTTTGGTTAACAATCTGTTTGCAGCAGGCTAGGGCCAGAGAGGTGGTGTACACCCCACTGTTCTAGTCTGCAGGAAAATATTCTGTGGAGAGCTACTTAATAAAAATCAACTTGCTCCAATAGTCATTGAGAAATACCTCAACTGTTTGCAATCAATCGAGGGCTGAGTTTGAAAAAAAAAAATAAAAAACACAAAAGGACATCAAAGAGGTTCTCATTCCCAGTCTATTGCTCTATTTAAGGGTCCTATAATTCGGTGAGGTTGTGTGCTAAATAATTTGTAAGCCTTCAGAACATCCAGGTTATTGTTTGTGGACAGATGGTGCATCACATTTTATTGCTTATTCCTTCTGTGGTTTCTCATATGCAGGACTGATGTGCACTCTGAAGTCTTTGTTTCCTTGCTAAAATCTCTAATCTAAAACAGGCAATCAAGCACACAGACAGTGCTTCAGAAAGCATAATCATAGTTTTAAAGGGGGAAAAAAAGCATTTCGACTGCAGTTAGGAAGCAGATGCGTTCGCTGAAAATGCAAAAGGTTATCAGAAGAATTAAAATAGGAAAATAGATATAGAATTCGGAAGCCTTGAGGAGAGCCTGTGCTTGCTTTGGGAGTAGGTGTGCCTTTTCCTGGAGTACCTGCTTTGTATCTCTCGGCGGAGCTGGCGCAGAGAGAGCCTTTGGAGCCCGGCTTTTGCTTTCACCTTGCCCCCCGGGACTGGCAGCCTTTGTCTCCCACAGGCAAGTAGCAGCCGTGTTGTGATCTTGGAACCGTGGCTGCCCCGAAGAGTTAAATCATGTTGATATACAGGAAGGAAATGGAATAGACTAACTCTGCTCTTTTCTTCCTACGGATTTTTCTTTTTATTCTGAAGATAGAATTACTGTTTGTAAGCATCTGAAAGTCATTAGTGGCTCTGCAGTCTGTCAGGTGCCGACGCAAAAAACTGCTGAAACTGAACGGGTTCCTGTGCAGAGTGCTGGGAATTTGTCATGTGCTGATGAGCAGTTATAATAATATATGAGCAAATCACAAGCATTCTGCAAATTAATCAAATTTTTTTTCCCTTCTCCCTTGTCTCTGGGAGAGTGGCTTTGCCGGCAGACGTAGGTGAAGCAGTTTTACTCACAGATGGTAGCTCTGGCATCAGATGGAATTTATATAACAGTAATTCTGATTTCCTGCCAAAGTAGCACTGAAAACACCAGGGAGATTGTACAAGACAAGTCATGTGGTTTTGCTGAGGTTGTTGTGGGAAGTTTAAGGGGGGAAATCTCAAATTTTCCTCTTTGCATTTATTGTTTTAGCCTGAAGGGCCAGAAATCGTACGCCATTCTGCCATAGGCGAAATCCAACACATCTTTTTTTATGAATTGCGCTGAAAGAGTGCTTCACAGCTGTTGAAACTGCTGGCAGGGGGAGAACCACATGCCTCCTTACCCTTTCTGTTCCCTTGCAAGGATTAAAGGAGGGAGGGTTCACGAGGTTGTACGCTACACGCGGGGGCAGCAGGGCCTCCCCCTGCAGGAAGCGGCGCCATGTTCGCTCACCTCACGCTGCCCCACAGGGCCGCTCCGAGGGGGCTCACCAGGCCACGCGCTCGTGGGTGGGCGAAGGCTCTTCCCCCTCATTAAAAGCAGGTATTTTTTTCAAAGCGGTGAGCCTGGCCTTGTTAGCTGTGTCCACACCGACATTCCCATTTGATCAGTAGAAGGAAGAAGGGTGAGCACGTGGTGTACTCGCTCCACAGCCAGCACGACTATGGCGGCGGGTCTGGTGCGGACCTTGGTCAGAGCAGCACAGAGGTGTTAGCGTTGCAGGCTCGTCAGGAGGGTGAGAGAGCAGAATCAGGCCCTGTGGCTTCTGAATGAGACTGCCGTTTTAAAAGCAAAAGCAGTCTTCCTGGAAAAATATTACAGTGTTTTTCTAATGGCAGTGTATTGAGTAATGCACGGGGCATCGCGAGACTGCTGTGACACTAAAAGGAAAAAATAGAGGAGAGCAGAATGGGAGAACTTTCAGGGGCTGTTTTTAATAAAGAGGTGAATTCTTTCTGCAGTAGGAAAAATGATAAAAAGATGGCGTATCAGCTACATTATGCAACAAAGTAATGCTGCTGTGTTTTTATAATGTAAGGCACTGCCCATTTGTTTTGGTTTACGTGACTGCAGTGAAATAAGTGGATTAGACTGAAACTTTAGCATGCTTCATTGCAGCTGGTTGCAGACATCTGTCATTCCTCAGCCATACATTCTGGATCATGCCAAGAAGAAAAAGCAAAGTCTGACACCTTTCATTTTAGAGAGCCTTTTATAGAAAAGAAAAGGAGAAAGGAAGAAAGCATTTCCTTTGTGACTTAATAAAAAAGACACTTTTTCTATGACAACATCAACAGTACTTTCCAGAGGAGGAGGTCCCAAAAAGTTAATGCTCGATTTATTCTTTGCAGACTTTTAATTTTTACTGTTGTAGCTCCTGATTCGTTGAATGGGTAATGATAAAAATAAATATTCACTGTGCAAGTGCATGTATGTGCAGGCTGGTAGGGCCACAGTCTGGCAGCCCCCGCAGTGATTTGGGGTGCCACAGTCGTGCTGCAGGCCTTGCTTGCAAAACTCCATAAGCAGGTCACAGGAGTGTTTTATGGAATGATTAGTGGGGTTGTGAGCTACTCCTGGATAATTTGCAGTATTAGCTATTACTAAGCTGGATATTTATTTACTTAGTGTTTTGTTTTTCCTCAGTCTCTTTACTAACATGTCACTGTAGATAGAGAATCATGAGTTACGTGACAAGCCGTAATGTGACAAAATACCACCTAAATTACCCCAGTTACATAACAAAGCAACAGCTGCAATTAAAGGAGAACATGCTTATCCTACTTGGCATTATACATGCAGAAAGCAATTATTCTAGCTTTGGGTCCCAGTTCAGCAAACCTTACACCGTGTACCTCTCGATCTCCTTAAATTTAAGTGACTTTTGGAAGACTGGGGGGTTTCTGATCGTCACCTTGCTGCATGCATAGGGGCAGCTGTTCATGTGGGGCAGGCTGCTCAGATCCTGTTGCAAGCCAGCTGAGGCCATAAGATGTGAGCAGGAAAAATTTGGAAAGCTAAGTCTGGGGTTTTTTAAAATCCCATTCCTCCAAAGAAAATAAATAAGCTCAAGACAGTTGCCCAAAGTAAAAAAGCAAATGCTATTGCCTTTATGAATTGCTAGGCAAAATAAAAGCGATTTGGTAGCAAAATATAGTCACTGACAAGACCTTGCCTATTAACACCTCTGAGCTGCCTGATCTTTTACCAAAATCTCAGCGCCACCAGTACAGCTTTTATTCTGGGAAATCACAGCTACATTAAATTAAAAAAAGAGCTTCATTCTGGAAGTCTTAAATGTTTCCTGAAATAATAAATATTTACTGAGACAATTAAAAAATATGACAGAACATTAGACAGAAAACTTGTGAATGGCCTAGTAGGAAAACCGAAATATTTCCCTCATGGGGGTTAAAATGTGAATGCACTGTTATTTATGTGATTAAGACTAGCAGAGGAGTGAATAGGCGTAGCAATTAACTGAAATATGTAAGTAAAGACAAAGGTGGGACTCTGAAGGTGTAATTTTGATAAGCAGAAGAGCTTGGGGTTTCTTAATGCTAAAGACTAGCCTGCCACTTGCCTTCAAAACACATTTCCTTGACTGCGGACTTCCTGGGTCCAGCAGGCATGAAGGAAGAAGGTTGACTGGAGCTGTGCCCAGCACTCCTTCCTTGTGTGGAGCAGCCCCAGGGCTGGGATGCAGGGATGGAGAGGCCTCGCCTCTGGGCTTTGGAAGAATAAGAGCCGCTACGAGAATGGGGTACAGCTGCAGGCTAATACTTGTGTGTTTGGCCAAATAGTGTGAGTTGAGTGTTTGGAAGGGGGTTACAATTGAAGATTTTATGAATTTTGTAACTCTTGCCATTATAAATTCAATCAGAGGTATCCTACTCTTTACGACTGGTACTGAGTGCCCTTGATAAGAACTCTGTCCTCCACTTATGTGTATAAACTAAAGTAAATAAATATGAAAAATTAAATGTAATTAAATTTACCAAAGCATGGGACAATGATAGTCTGACATTTCGAGCTCAATCAATGACAGCATTCCCACTAACCTCGTTTGGGGTGCACTGAGGCACTGGGCTCGTAACTCATGTTGTCATGTCCAAAACCAAGCCGGTGCTGCTGGACATGGGCACTGCATCGTGTAGCCACTGCTTAAAATGTATGAGTCTTTAGAGAACAAAGTCTGAAGGTGTTTTTCAGGACAATTCTTGTTTTGCAGGATTCAATAATATTTTGTAGTTGTTTAAGAGGACCTTTCAGCTGATAGTCCTCCTTTCCCCCATCCCCCCCAAGACCCCTTTACCTTCTTAATCGGAAGATCCTGTGTCAAAAGCTTACTCTGAAAAATAAAGTTTGTTCCGAGTGTCTGCAGCTGAATAACACTGCTGTTTTGTCCTCTTTTCAAGAAATACAAGAAGTTTGTCTTCCCAAAAATCACAACTCGCCATTATATCACTGGAAACAAATGCTTTTGTGATAGTCTTTATTTAGCGTACTGCAAAGGGACAGCAAGTTCCTCAGTCTACATCCAAACAGAAATGATTTCCACACCATGTATATACATAACGGAGGTAACAACTGTTTAATTACTGTTTTCCATAATTTTGTGACTGAGTTTGTAATAAGGGTTGCATAAGGGAAAGCGTTAGCATTTTCTGCTTATTTCCCTTTCTTATGAATGTCCATTTGGTTCTGTTGTACTTGTTTCCCTTTGGTTGTTTTACATATTAAGTTTTGAGGGTTATTTTTCGCCTTTTTTTTTTTTTTTTTTTTTTTTTAGAGGATGTCTTTTTAGTCTGAAACTCTCCTGCAATGGCCCAGTCCTTTACCATCCCAGCACTGCAGGTACCTGGGGACCAAGGGTGCCGCTCTCTGTCCCATCCCAGCAGTGGCTTTGTGCTGGGAGGTAACCTCTGGATAGGGCCATGCACCTCATTGCTTCCTATAGGGGTATTTCTTCTGGATCACTCACCTGGGATGATGGTCTTCTCAGTTGGATGAATCCTTCTAGTTTTAGGTCACTGCTTTCCAAGCATCCTTAATGTGTTTGTTTAGGGCAAAGCTAGTGGCTGAATTTTGCGATGAGATGGATCTTAAACCCCAACTTATCTTTTCTTAATTAGTAACTTATAAATGACTTGCAGTGAGAGTGAGGTTTTTTTTCAGATTCAGACTTGAGCTGCCCCTTAGAAGCATCTGCTCTGTATTCTCTAGGGGTAATTTAGGTAACATGATTTCTGTGTGAAGTGTTTTAAGGAATATGGGGTGAGCCATAGTCTTGGTGCCTCTTACAACAAGCAGTTCCTCCAGTTTCCTTTAGGACTATCTGTAGGTCTGAGTCTGTGATTAATGAAGGAATGTACTTGAATAGATGATGTTTAGAGGGTTGCTTTGTGTATCTCACAGCAAATACTCAACCCAAAGCCTTAGCTTTGGTAGGTGAAGATGTGCCCAAGCGTACCTAAAATGCAGACATGTATGCTTTTCATATAGTTCTACAGTAAATCATCAGGAAAAAACCTGAGGCAAAGCTTTTAGTTTGTACAGCTATTCCTGGTCAACATAAGATAAAGAGTTTTTAAATTTTAATTTCCTTTCTTTTTGTTATCCAACAAACATATAAGCTTTGCAGAATATTGTAATTTTTTCCCGAAAGACCAACTTGTTTTGTGCTGGACCTGTATGTGAATAAGCATATACTTTTGAATTGTTGTATAAAAACTTTTATTACATATATGAACCTGATTGGACGTACTTAATTTGCCTGGTATTTTGGGAGTTTCATGAAATGCATATTTTGAGACCAATAAAATGGAATGGCTCAATCAGAGACATTATTGTCTATTGGACAAATATATTTATTCAGCATTTTCCCATCCATACTGTGATGCTCCAGATCAGAATGGTTGCTTTAGAGCCTTTCTGCTCTCACGGGTAATTCAGACAGGGTTTGGAATGTTTGCTGTGAATAGTAAATGTATTTATGAAAATTTATATATTAAAAAAAGGAAATCACACTAGCCAAGATTTAAATGAAAATAGTTCTCCCTTTGTTTGTTATTTTGTTATGATAGCGTTGCTTTAAAATGGTGGTGCTCACCACCATGCCAGGCATCCAGTGATTCTGGTCTGAGAAAGCCATGACATCTGGCTGACCATCATTACTGGGGCTTTGTAGTGGCTGAGAAATGTGTGATTACACCAGCAATGCAGAGGGATGGGGCATGTCGGTGCCATCCATCCTGGTCCTGCTGACAGTGCCCAGCCATAGCCTGAGGTGATCCCTATCGTGGGATTGGCACAGCAGCCCCAGGCGGGTTCAGACCTCTGGTGTCCAACATCTGAACTGCAGAGATCTGCCTCCAAGAAGTACAGACCTTTGAGGCTTTTCAGATATCTCTCAGTGATGGAGTCATTTATTTGCTTTAAAGAGCTAATGGCTGTTGTTTCCGATTTTCACCGAAAGGATATTCTTAAACTAAGCAAAGAAAACTGAAATGAGTTTGCTGTATTGCATCGCAGTAAATGTTATAGCCATTGGCCATCTATGGAAGACATTCTGTCAGATAATCACAGCCATTTTTGCATTTTAAGGAAACAAATGTCATATCTAAGAACCACATTTTTTTTTCAGAACTTAATTATAATTTATAGTACATTGCACAGCATTTGTTTTCTATTCATCATTTTATTGCTCTTCTGCTTTTTTCCCTAAATTTATGCATTGAATTGTGTGTCGGTGAGTCTGTATGTGCGTGTCTGTGTGTGTATACGTACACATATGCAATATAATAAAAAGTGGTGTAGTGGGGACAACAGACGGCTTGTGTGTGATGTATTATTGGCATTTTTCTTTCAAATTACCATTTTCTTGCTGCTTTGGGAGAAAGCCATGATTTTGCTGTGATTAGTACACTTTTAACAATCTGGAATAAATTCCTGATCTTATTCATATGACTAGTCCAATGCCCATTTTTACGTTTTAGTGCAACCCCCTACATATGTGCCTGTAATACCACAAAAATAAGATGTTTCTTTGCAGAAATTTTTATAGAATTTGGATGCCGATCAAATATTTTTAGAAGTGGGGAATTAATGCAGCTTGACCATGTAAATGATTTTTTTAATGAGAAAGACTTTAACATTCATCACTCTTTCTCTCTCTGTTGTTTGTGTATTCCTTTGTGCTAATCTTAAATAATGGATCCGTATCAAAGTTAATAAATTAGTAACTATCAGCAGTTTTGATTATAGTAAGTAACCCAATGACACTATGTTGACATTGAGTTGTTATGTTTTTCAATACTACATTTGAGTTTTAAGGATAAAATAAAGTAAAATAGGTTTGGCAAATATTTCAGTCCTTAACAACTCAGTTATGGGTAGTAGCTTTATTTAAATCCCGGGCTCATGCTTTAAATATATTTTCCTTTAAATTGTGTTTGACTTTGAGATCCATGGCTTTCCGAAAAGCTGCATTTTCTGACTCCATTCGGTTGAAGCACCATGTTGGGCTGCATCAGTCATGCCATGTTATGAAACCTAACACGATGTGACTGATGCAGGCTGACGTGATGTGTCACAAAGCAACATATCAGATCACAAACTTGAAAGAAAGACAACAAACTTTTTTTTTATCTCAAAGCCTAAATTAACAAAGCAGCATATTTTTTTAAAAAGGCGAACTACTTTCAGACATTAAGGGATTTTTCTACATAATCATCCCACAAAGGGTTCTCTGTTCTGACCCAGAAGGCATGTTCCATTCTGGCTCCTGGTTCTCTCCAGGTGCAGGTAAAATGAGGGGCAGCCCAAGCACTGCTGCCCATGCTGGGCCTTATTCAGGAAGGCCTGGATCACTTCAGAGAACCCGCTTCAGCAGGAGCTGGAGTTAATCAACCCTCTTGGGGCAATCTGTACCACCTTAAACGTTACTGTTCTTTGAGTCCAGCCACTGCTGTTGTCAGCTTAAATATTTTGTTATTATTATTTTCTGTGGTTCAGTTTCCTTAGAATTTCAGCTTCAGTCCAGGGGATTGCTAAGTCTCTTCACACGCTCGGGTCACGTACTTCATAGCATATTACTCTACAACAGGATTAATTCAGCTGCAAACAACACATTGTCCTCTATCTTCACTTTTTTATCTGAGGAAGATGCACCGTAATTCGCTCCCCTTGTTGGCCTGCCTTTTGTCTAATTATCCTTACTACAAATGCAATGCATTACACGTTATCTCCTGAAATATCAGGAAGCTTTCTTTTCTTTTTTCTTTTTTTTCAGAGGGCTTTCATATAATTTTATTGGATGATATGTAGTGGGTAAAATATATATGAACCATTGCTTGCTAAGAAAGATCCTACCAAACACTGATAGATAAACCGTTATAAATTTATTGCCAACTTATCTGGAAAGGGTTATTTTAAGAGCCTTCTGCCCACAACAAGTTTTTGAGCTATAATTAATGGATGGGCTACCTAAGAGAAATGGGTCTTTTCCTTCACCCCTTAGTTACAAGCAAATTGCAGATATTGTTATCTTTGCAAGTGAAAATAATCTCTAGTTTTTGTACTACTTCTGCTGTAAACAACGTACCGCTTGCTTTCCTATGACCCTCACTCTGTATACATATTTATATATTATTCATATCGGATTAAAAATGAATGTGCTCTTTACTACAGTTGTACTGCATAGTGACAATACAAATTAACTTATTGTGTACTTACTTTTCACAAGGCAGTGATGTGAAATTTTGATGGCCTGAAAAAGTAAGTTGTGGGGGAGGCGATGCAGAACTGCATCCTTCTAGGTGTGTTTTATATTGTCTGATTTATTAAAGTTCATTGAATTAATACATGACATTCTCCATACAGAATTGCACAGGCTTGAATTTGGTTTGAGGGTGGGCAGAAAGAGTTTGCTTTTATTCTGGCACATAAGAGGTTGTTAGCTCCATCAAATGCTTGTGGATTCTTTGTGTAAAATTTGTGGGGGATAGTTAGGAATGTGTTGGCCATTTAATGGTAGCTACTTATGGCCAAAGCACCACGAGCTGCTTGGTGAGATCTCGTGCTGTTTGCGAGCACTACTCATTCTAGCTGGAAGAGTCAAAATTTTTCCATGCTACATGGTGTCTGAGGCATTCGTTGTGTGGGCACTGTGCACATTGTACCCATGGCTTTGTGTGTGTGCTCCCTGCATGCTGCTGATTGGAGCAGTGATCAAGGACATATGTCTTCTTTGGTACACCCAGCGTATAAGGTGGTCCAAGTGCCAGGATATCTTTTGGTTTTTGCATAGCATTGGTAGCAGTGAAGTAAATAAGACCTGAGTGCAAGTTGTACCATTAGTCACAAGCTAGCAGTTCATCTGTTGTTAGTAAGGGGAGCAGTCATCAGATGGCCAAATGAAACAAGAAATACTGGGATGGAGCTGGTGCTGCTGGTGTGGATGCAGTAGTGTATAGGTGAATGTGATGGTGTCAGACAAAGGAAAAAAACACTTCAGTCCTTCACAGAGCAAGTCTTCTTCCCTTTACACAATGTTTCATCCACTTTGTCCCAGGTGTTTCAGGGGAATATACCACATACCTTATTTCTGCCGGGGCAGAGGCTTTATCCAAGAGAGAGAAAAAGAAGGAGGAATTAAAGATTCTGGAACTGAGTTGTGAATTCTAGTGACTATTTCAATTTCTGACAGTCAAAGGAGTAAATGTGATGATTGTGTTTTATCTTATTTTATTTTCTGAGTTTTCATCTATTTCTGGATTTTCTGAAATCAGATTTTCTCTGGACCTTCTTCACACTCAGACAGTTCTGAGAGTGCTTCCAGTTTTCAAAACTATTGTATTCTAAATTTTTCAAGCGTTTTGTGGTTCTGTATTGATTTTAGAACTGATTCTAAAAGGCACTAGGGACACCTTCAATCTCGTTTGGCTATTTCCTCATATCTTCCAGTTGATTTTTTTTTTTTTTTTCTATAAAAGCCAAATCCATTTTCTGTAACATTATCTATGTAGAAGTTTGCTTTTTGTTTTTTTGGTTTGTTTTTTTTTTTTCCATTGCTATTGCTACAAACATTTCCACTGAAATTTAGCAGTGTAAAGATCAGCAACTCGCAAATTTCATTATTCTTTTCATTATTCTTATGAATTTGTTGAGGGAAATGCCTTTATTTACTCCAGGAGAGAACCAACTCCATCCCCAGATTTATGCATAAATGTGCAAGTTGGATGTCCCGCCTAAAATGGAGGTGAGATGGTCCCAGCTCCTTCCCACCGAGTGGGAAGTGTAGTCCTGTGCTATGCGCGCGTTTGCTTTATGCCTGCTAGATAGTACCACAAATGCAGAAGAAAATGTGCTCTTTGCGTTTGGAGATAGGGTATTGTTTTTCACTTATCCTGGCTTTATGTAGATGGTCTGGCACATTTATTTATTCATTTATTTGAGCAAATTAAAGCAAGCTAAGCACATTTGACCTCAGATGGTCCTGGTTTAAGTTAATTTGAGAGACAAAGCTCATAAAGTTCCAGTAAAACACATCAACAACTTCCCAGCATAGGTTGAAATGTGATTGCTGAAACATAACCTCCAAAACCAGATACAGCATGAAGGCTCAAAGTCACAATAATATGAAAAATATGGGAGAGCTCATCGATAGAGTTACTAAAAAGTGATATCTTTCGTTCATGTCTGCCTTTTGCAGCCGGTTGCTATTTCACACACAAGAAGTGCATCTATCAGATTTTGTGCATTAACATTCCTTTTCTAACCTGGCTTAGACATTTTATTTTAAAGCTGGTGATAACCTTGGGCCCCGGCCCAGCAAACACTTCTGTGCTCGCGCTTCTTTACTCACAGGAGTAATCTCACCGGAGTAAATGTTTGCAGGTTTGAGGCCTTGGTTATCACAGTCCATTATTTCTTTCCATTAAAAAGTAATCTGCGTGATTAAAATAAAACATACAGTTCTTGACTCAGAAACCCACCCAAAGACAAAGTATGTTTATTAGACGGAGGGTCTGCACACTGTCATCCCTGAACTGCACTTCAATAAAGAAGATAATTAACAAGTATAAGGGAAGGCAGTCTAGTACACGATAGCACCGTATTTACAAGAGTTTAGTTTGAATCACTGGCTGACGGATTTACAGCTGGGCGTGAGGAGAGAGAAATAACTGCACTTTTCTGGAAAATCTGTAGCACAGACTTTTTAAAACGAGGTTTCTTTTAACAGGCGAAGATCAAGAAGCACAAGTCTCTTATTCTCACTGAAAAGACAAAACGATTTCTTTCAGCGGGTGGGCTTTCTGATGTGCTGCATTTCACCAGCATGTTTTACAATACAAACTGAGAAAAACTAACCATCCTTTTGTTATTTGTGCAGGTCACCGGCCCTTCCAGTGCCGATACTGCCCGTACAGTGCCTCCCAGAAGGGGAACCTGAAGACCCACGTCCTCTGTGTCCATCGCATGCCTTTCGATAACAGCCAGTACCCGGACCGCAGGTTCAAGCGCTCTCGGGCTGACTCAGAAGCTCCGGGGAGCCTGGAGGATGTGGCGGGCCGTGCGGCAGGCCCAGCTGAGCAGGCCGAGGAGGGTGGCCATGGGCTGGAGTAGCGCCCAGCCTGCCCTTCATGGCCCAGTGCTGCACAAGGCTTCAGCGGGCACAGGGCCGCAGTCGGCCGGCTGCGTTCCAGGCAGAAGAATTGCGTGCCACCTCTCAGAAGTGTACAGGATGCTCCCGACGTTGAAGTGTATATACATATGTATATATATATATGTACCCACACGTGCATATATATATATATTTACACACATATGCACATATGCAGTCATATACCCACTAAATATGTATCTACATACACACACGTTCTATATGTGGGTGTGTTTAAGTATATATATTACGCTCGCCAAATAAATTTCCAGCCCTTGAAAATGGCTGCTAAACTGTTACCTGGCAACAAGTACTTCCAAACAATGTAGGTGGGATAATAAAGTGATCTAAAAATGCAAGGAGGTTGTTAGTTATTTAAAAAAAAGCAGGGCAGTTTCAAACTTTGAAGTGGTCTTTGTCCAAAAATAATGCTCTTAACAGAAAAATGATACTGTCTAAAGGATTTAGCGTTGCCTTGAAGATTGAGGGGCTGTGTTTTCATTGTCGAAAACACCTTTATAATATGACACCAGCTGCTGTCATTTGCCTAGCATAGTAATGAGATGTGTTGGTAGACTGCCATGGTGCCAGTCTGACTGGAGCTGTCATTGCAGAGAAAATCAATTCGAGTGGTGTTGCAACTGCAGTATAGGAGAAACCCTAGACGGCCCACAAGCTGGGGTCAGTACTGACTTGTACTGGCAAGCATTGCGATATTACATTTTCTTTCTTTCTTTCATTTTTTTTTTTTTTAAATACACAGCCAAATGAATCAATGCTTAAAGAAAAATAAAAAATCTGCATCCCAATGTGTGACTGCAGATTTGAAGTGTGATTCCATTTATTTTTTTTTAAGTCATCTTCAGTATTGAGGGAAATGCTTTTATACTTTCTTTTCTTTGTTGATGAAGAAGTAAGTTGCTATAAAAGTAGAAGTACAATATATAGAAATATTGTTTAGTGAAGCTAGTCAGCCTTATCTATAGAAGGTGCTGGTGAGAAACAGAATTTTATTACATAGAGGGTCGATTCCTTTCCTTTTTCTGTTCTTTTCATGTTGTTTTCTTTCAAACTTCTTTTAAATCCCTGTTTTTACACTTGAATGAAGGATTCCCCAGTCGTGCTTAATTTTCATGCATTAGTTTTTATAAGTGTTACAGACATTGTGCAGAAGTTTCTTCTGGAGCAAGCTCTTACAAAGTAGCTTGACTTAAGCTATGAATCCAAACATTCTGCTTTTTGTCTCTAATGAAGAAAAGTGTTTCAGCTGATATCTCTTTGTTTTTGTAAACAAATGCGTTCTATATTTTTGCAGATTTTAGCTTTTTTACTGATTGGATGCTCCAAATTTATTAAGTTCTTTGCCACATAGGAAGCTTTTGAGAGTCTATAATGAACCACATACATACTTAAAAAAAAAAATAAGAAGAAAAATAACTAAAGGTTTATTCTGAAATTCTCTGAATGGCATAAAATTTTAGCCTTCTAATGCCCTTCCTTTAATAGAAGCAAAATTGGTGCTGTTTATTGTGATGGTAGAGAAGTATTAACTTCTTCTAAAAGGAAATCATCCAGACTTAAAAAAAAAAAAAAAAAAAAAAAAAAAAAAAAAGTCAATATTTCTTTGCAGGCTGGGAGCACAGAGTAAAACCCCAGGGCCTTAAAACTTCAGCTCTGCCTAAAGCAGTTTACAAAAAATACTAAACTGCAATCAATGTAAATAAAATTCTTAGCGCTACCCTGAGACTGGAAAAAAAAAATCTCAGGCTAATAAGGAATACGGTTTGCATATGCTGTCGGAAAGGATGTCATCCAACTGAAGTTTCAGTTTAAATGAGGTCACTGTGTAACTTGGACCCATCTGGCACAGAGCAAGCTGCTTTTCTTGTTTTTCTAGTATAGTTCTCACTGCCTTACTTAAATCGAGTTGATAAACTTAATGCAACTGTTTCTATGATCCTAGATAAAGGATTGAAATGTTATTGAAACTTTCTGACTGTAGTAAGCTTTAGGATTTTAACTGCACTACTGTGTTTGGTGACTGTGTCAGTCGCTTGCTTTTGTGTGTTTGCGCCGCCTTCAGTATCTTAGCAAAAAAAAAAAAAAAGAAAAAAAAAGAAAAAAAAATACAAACGCCCCCCACATTCCATTTCTTGCACTTTTGGAGCTCTTTCAGTATTCTTTTGTGTCTTCTGAGCATTTTCAGATACGACAGGCA
Source organism: Alectoris magna (assembly GCA_030625065.1). Lineage (NCBI taxonomy): Eukaryota > Metazoa > Chordata > Aves > Galliformes > Phasianidae > Alectoris > Alectoris magna. The sequence continues at coordinate 11,040,619 of CM060571.1, read as the reverse complement.
ATAATTCTGTTTGTGACACTGGAAACATCTCCTGTTCCTTGTGATGTGTGTGTTGATTCCATTTGGTCGGGTGCTACTGTCCCTATTCTCCCCTCTGACATAGACCTTTTTTCCAGAACATTTGTAACTTGTAATACAAACAAGTGACAGCAGCAGTGATGCATTGTCAGTTTCTGAATATCATCATGCTTCTCATATCTAAACATGTCAAGTTTTTTCTCTGTAACTTCTGTAGTCTGTGATACTGGTCATAATACTGTCTACATTCCTACACAAAGAAAAATTTCTATCTTGGAGGAAATCTGAGATCAATAGAGTAGAGGATTTTGTTGCTATGCTTGTAACAATTAGAAAACTTTGTATTTAAAGTTTATTCTTGGTCATTATTTATTATTATAATACATCAGTTGACAGAACTTTATTCTGGTATAGAAGTATTAAAAGTTGTTTTTTCAGCAATGACTGTTTTCTTTCTGCTGTTAGAATAAAAATGTCTTTGAAGCAGTACAGTTTTATCCAGTGTTTTACGCAATAAAACCTCTACCTCTGAAAAAAAGTTTTCCTACTTGCTTATGTTTATTAGGAACAGCAAAAACATTATTTTCTGCAGCTTTGTCAGATTTAAAGAAAAAATTAATGTCAGTAAGTTCACAGTTGTTAGGCAATTACTGGAGTGTATTATGCTGGGTGTGTGTGCTCAGTCCACTTATTAATCTGAACAAATCTATATACAGTATATACATATATATATAATATATATTGTGCTTAATTAAAAGACTGTGGAAATCTGTTTTAGCATGTAGTAATAATTGTTTTATATACTACTACATATGTACTATAGAAGAAGTCTTGGGGTCTATCAAGCTTTGATTTGAAAGTGTTTGAAGTGTGTATCATACACTATGATGTATAAAGTCATGTTTTCACATTAAAAAAATTGTTTGTATAGATCATATATTTGGCTTTAGAAAATTCTGAGGTTTATTGTCATGATGCTTGCTAAGAAAGCTGCCTATGCTTCAAAGAATTTCCAAGTGTGAGAACCCTCCTGTTCTCCTGCACAAATCTTTTTTCTTCTTGTGTATGGTTTGATTTACATATTTGAAAGCAGTCAAATTAAAGGATTTTTAACTTAGAAGAAGAAGTAAAGATGATTAACACTGAAAAAAAAGGTGCACCAAATCTGAGAAACTGCAGCTAATACAGGGAGAAGAACAAGGGCAAAAAAACTGGGAAGCAAAACACACTTAGAAAATTGAAATTTTAACAGTAGATGAAGCGAGTCCTACCCACAATGATAATGTTATGCTGCAACTTGAATGCTCTAGTAGAAAAATATACACAATTATCTACAACTGCTAAAAATCAAAGAGTAGGAACGTGGAAATTCAGCTATATGGTTGCTTAGATCTGCAGTAGGAGTTGATGTTAGCTGTGGATTTGTGGAGCACATGTGTGTGGGTATCATTGTGGAGCTGGTAACAAATTCTGTCATCTCCAGGGCAAATATCACAGTGTCCCTTCGTCTGCAAAGAATTAGATCTGTGGTACACAAGGTATCGGTCAAAATCTAAGAGGTTAACCAACAATTTTTATATTTTGCAAAGTTTGTCTTTCACTCCCTCTCTTAGTAGGAACCACTCTTCTTGAGCACAAATTTTGTAAAAATGAGCACCAGGCACTGAGTGGTGCATGATCCTTCCTGCTCCACGAAACACAGTGTTGACCACCAAAGTCTGAAAGAGAAATGCAGTTGTCTCACAAGAGTCTGTCTGTGAAGATTTTTCTTCAAAGACAGCTGGTTGGCAGCTGTCAGAATGCCGATGGTGGATACCTTGAGAAAGGTCTTTCCATGCAAGGTCAGAAAGCTGCTCTCAACTTTAAGATACTGTTCGTTGAAACTTTTATAAGGACTATAAGCCCTCCGTCTATGGCAATTTGGAAACAGAATATTTCCCCTATCTGCTTAACATCTGTATTGCAACAGAGTATTATGAAACTCTCACCTTGTGTGTCGTAAGCATGATCCCAGGGAAATTAATTGTAAGTACTGTGTTTTTCGTTTCTGAGTGTCACCACTTGGTGTGATCCACCAAAAGGGAATCTCATTTCCATGGGGAAAGTTGGAGAGAAAGTACAACTGTGACATAGGATAATACTGAAAATGTGACCCAGCCCCAGGCTGTAGGAGGACTGAGAGGAGTTCGGCATCTCCTCACCTACTGGTGTTGGCTTTTATTCTTTTTTAATTTTTTTATTATTGAAAAGGTCTCAGCAAACAGGGAAATTGCAGGAAAAGAGGAAGAAGAAAATTTAAATGATCCCAGAGTGAACTGTTTTGCTGTTAATACAGAAATACAGAGCAAGACACATTTAATGGGCTCTATTTTTTATTATACTATGCTGAATAATTAAGTTTGAGGCTAAGTGTCACATAGATTTATCTTTTAATTAAAAAAGCATGGTTCACGCATATTTGAGTGGTAGTCCAAATAAATGCAATATAGAAATTTATGTTTGTTTATCTAGGTGTTAATTACCTAGAGATTGTTCTGGATTACTTCTTTTTATAAAGTGTCATAGGCTCATGTCACAAGTAATAAAGCTTAACAGTGGAACCTTATCAATTTGCTAACTATAACGCTAGTGTGACCTGGAGGAAAGGGAAAAAAAAAAAAAACTTTGGAAAACGTTTTCTGTGTGTACCCCATTCAACACATAAAAACCACACGCTGAACAAAGCAATCATTTTTAAACTGTTCACGCAAGTAAAAGTACGAATATATCTTCAGTATTTTACAGCCTTTCATACATGTAATTATTTATATAACACACTGTTATTTATGCCCGTGTACTACATGTTGTGTAAAGACAGATATGGTCAGCAACAAAATGTAGTTTACCTGGTGGGCAAGCCATTCATTTATTGTATGAAATAACACTTACAAAGACTGAACACTGTATTTAAAGCAAAGAAGCAGCAGATGCAATTTTCTTAATATTTTAAAGGTTTTACGGTGTTGCTAGCAACCGAGAGGATGGAAAATGCAAACTAAGTGTAAAGATAAAATATCATGCATTGCAGTGGTGCAAAGAAAGGGAATAATTGTATGTGGACACAAATTGTTCATCAAATTCTCTACCAGTCTGTTTTTCATTTGCTTATGACCAGAATTTATATCACTGCTCTTCAGAGCCATGTGGAAGAATGCGGAGAGCAGGCAGAGAGCAAACTTCCTGGCATGGACAAGCCAAGGTGCTTTCCATCACTGGTGTAAATCAAATGCTGTCCAGCTGATCGTGCAGGGGAGCATCTGCCCCCACAATGTGAAAGACTGAGAAATCTTTTTATTTTTCTCCTAGGTGCAAACATCCCCTTTAGGGGTTAATTATTTATGCTTTTCTCAGAGTTCTGATGACTCACAGTAACATCAGGTTGTGTTGAGTTGCAGACACTTCTGATAAAATTAACTTGCTGATATTGCGAAGAAATCAATGAAAATTACACTCTGTGCTCAAAGTCATTAATTCTTACTCGATCTGCAGGTTCTCAAAACGTGATGAAGGCTGAAAACAAGGGCTTCTTCTCGTTATTACTCATCAGTTACTTGCATAGGCATAGCCATAGTTGCTCATATAGACATAGCCACTGCAAGCTTTGTCTCATGTGAAGACAGAAGCAGTGGCTAAGTTAAATCTCCATATATGAGGCTGAAGATAAAACAGATCTTAAAAAAGTGTGCTGATCCTTATAGATTACAAAAAAGCTTTTAATTCTTAAAGACTGAAATTAATATGTATATTTACACATAGAACAATTGTGTATGTATATACACAAGTATATACATATTACAAACCATTTTCGTTTTAATGTATCTGATTTTTAACATGTAAAGACGCCAATAATGGATACTCATCATTTCTGAAGATCAGCTGTTTACCAATGAACGCAAACTTGGATGGAGGAGTTGAAAATTTGAGCCACTGAATGCAATGAATCACTGTGGCTCCTGAAATTCCAGCTGTGTAAAGTTGAAACAACACAATGATGAGTCAGGACTAGTATTAGTGCTGCTAGAGAAAAGGAAAATCTCTCTTTGAGAGAAGGAGTTTGTGGAGAAGATGTGTCCCTAATGTGGCATGAGATATCGCTACACAGAACATGTGATTTCTCTCCAGGTTGCGCCACTGTTCTTCCTTTACATATATATATTTTATATTTCATTCTTGGCAGATTGTTCTCCCACTTGTTTTCCATTAGAAAAAAGATGATCACAAATAAGTGAAACACAAGTAGTAATAAGGAATGATGAAGCCATTAATCCCAACAGAGAAAGTATCCCTTTTGCTAAAAATCTCTCACAGTATCTTTGACTACAGGACATTGGATTTCATGAGTTACTTCTCCTGATTGGTGCTAGTCCTTGGTGTGCTGCCCATGGAAGCTGCCACCCCAGCAGAATGGGACCAGCATTTGGTAAGGGTCTGCCCACTCCCAGTGAAGACAACTGGCCATTTCCTACACAAAAAAAGTCTGCAGTTAAAAATGTCAGTATCTCCAAAGCTTTTCATGATCAAGCAGTATTTCTTTTGCCAAAGCAGTCTGTATTTCCCCCGTGAAGATAACGCATTCATTTCTATGCACAAGTCATCATTTTTTTTTCCTCCTCTCAAACCTACCTGGTGGTGCTGGTGCAACTAAATCCAGCTCACCATGCAATAAGCAAATTTTCACACTCTGAAAGCATGAAAGTATGGACGCTTGTTCCTTTTTTTTCCAAACCCATTGATCCTCCCCATGCTTCCACTAAGTTAAAGCCTTCAAATACTCTTGATTTATAGGAGAACCACCTTATCCTTAGTATTATAACTGTTGGCTCCTTCCATGAACGATTTTAATGGAAAACACTTTTGATATTCAGCAGCAGAGCCATGATCTGAGCATCCTATTAGTGCTCAATGGCATTTGCTGTAGTGGAAAAGCTGTTCACCTTCCCACCGTCTCATGGCTGTGCGTTCATTTTCATCTCACACCAGGGGTTTCAGTAAGCTTCATGTGAGCAAGAGTCAGCTGAGCAGTCTCATGCATTTGCAATTAAGCCATAAAGGATAATGTTTGAAATAACGCAAGGAGATTCGTGACCCTGAAAATATTTGTCTGACAAAATGAGAGGAGAATCCAGCTCTTGAGATGTGGTCAGGAGGCTGCTTGTGCCCTGAGCTCTCCTTGGAAGTGATGGAACCCAAAGGTGTGCTGTGTCTACGTGGGACTCCAGAGTTCCCACTACATGCTCAAGGGCTGGGAGTTGCCCACTGCGCTAAACCAGGGATGACAGCATAAATGCTGTGCAGGGGATAAGATTTCACCCCGTACGCTGAGCATCTCCTTGCCCCCAGCTCTGTCTTGCTCACGGAGACATGAGATGTCAGCTGGATTTTGTTTGCAGCTAGAGGAGGACACAGTAGCCATGTTATCAGAGAAAAATGAAATCAGAGAAAAACAGAATACGCCACATATTGTTCCATCTACTAATTTTTCCTATTTGGTCAAATATTTGGTTCCAAACTGCCCAGGTGGAAATAGGATTTGAACAGATGATGAATCGTGCAAGTATCAAAAAACAGGCCACCACTTTCAGGTAGAGCGTTAGGTCAAAGGAGAGGTATCTTACCATAAGGAGAGGGCAAACCTCTGGGCTTTGAGTGGGATTTAGGATGGAGCTTGCATGGGCAGGGTTTGAAGCGGGTTCCTGTGGGGCTGCTTGTGGTCCCCACTGGTCTCCACCCCACGAAGGAGCACTGCTGGCCCATGGCACAGTGATGGAGTCATCTCCCTCCTGCCCCACAGAGTGCTGAGCCCGGGCAGGATCCTGGACCCTAACTAACTTGTATGGTAGAACCCCACTGGGCTGGGTTCTGGTGGGAGGGAAGGTGAGAGAAGAAAGAAGAAGAGAAAAGGAGCCATCAAGATCATCTTTCCCTTCCTTTGTGTGGTGATGTGAGCACTAATTTTCTCAAATGAGGAAAATAGTTGCAATGCCTGTCGAAGAGTTTGAATTTACCACCAAGTTTCCTCTGTGCATTAAAAAAAAAAGCTAAAAATCCAACAGATCCAACCCATATTAAATTTGAATACTGAATTGTAATGTTTGCTTGGTTGCTATTTCATAGTAGCAACCAACGTGTTAATCACTAGTATATAATTAGATGTCATTTTGGAGCAATTCAAAATCAAACAAAATCTCAACATGCTCTGAACATGTTGTGAAAGTTTACATTACAATTAATTTATGATTATCCAAATGTGCATCCAGTGATCTTAAGTCTTCCTTCATACATTACAAAGAAAAAAGACAACTTCTCTTCACATACACCCCTTAATCTCAGAAGGTCCCTGGAGAAAAGGATCTCCTTTAAAGAAATATGTTATATAATTTCTATTTAAATAGCTAAGCATGAGATGAAGACATGAGATTAATTTGATAACCTGTGTATCCTTGGATCTGTCTCCCTTGTTTTCCTTCATTTTTAGTTTCTGTAATCATTTGATTTTTCATTGTGGTCTCTGCGGCAGAAAATTAAGGGAAAACAGTATTATTTCATTTCACACCAATCCACTAGAGCAATGAGTTAATTTCAGCTCATCTTCCTGAAGGTGAAAAGCAGCTCACATCCTTTTGTCCCAACAGCAAGCTGGTGTCACAAACTGCTGAGCATTCCCAGCCCTGTCAAAATCAAAGGAACAAGGATGCTGAGCGAGTCCTGGGAAATGCTGGACGCATTAGCAGATACAGCCAATACGCTGAATTACGGTCATATAATAAACACACAAGCTGTTGTACCAGGACACAGCCACAATAATCACAGTAAGTAAAGTTAAGTTTTAAAAGCAGTCATGCTCCCATTCTCTGTTGAAAAAAAAGAATACACGTAAAAAGGTTAGCAAATGGCTACACTTTACTCCTCTGCATCCAGAACAGAGTAAACCTTGCTACTTCTATTGTAACGAGCTGCCAGCTGACATCTAGTCTTCCCTTCTGTGTATGTATACCCTACACATGCAAACACAGAGCAGGGAGGAAGGTTATTTTGGGTGTGAAGCTACAATGTTGTTCTATGCTTTAATTGCCCATAATGAGCATGGCAAATGCTGAAAGATGCAAGGAAAAGTCTTGTCCAATAATATAGTTCTTTATTACCTTAGGATCCCATCTTCCTAACTATTTTGAGGATGTTGTTAGCAGAGGAAGGCATATTTTTATTTAACATCTTTATTAATGAGCTAAAGAAAGAAAGAAGTAAACACACTAATTACATTTGCAAATGACAGTACATTAGTAGCTATTGCAAACATCACCGAGGACAGAAATAACAGAGGAATATAATGGGTAAGAATAAAGGATTTAACTTGAAGAAACACAAATTCAGGTTTGAAGGCAAACATACTCCATAATTAGACGAGGAGAGGTAGAGAGGAAGGCGAAAGAGCTGAAGATGAGGGGTTATGGCAGTGGTAAGGGCGCAGCCCTTGGGGCTAGGGGATGCATGCATTTTGGGGTCCTGGTGAACAAATATTGAGGGAGCACATAGAAAATGCCATTTTCTTCCTTTTTCACTGGAAGGGCAAAACCCAAGTCCCATATCTGGCATTCAGAAGAGGGCAATAAAGCCAGAGTGTCTGGGATGCATGCATGACGTGATCCAGCTGTGCCCCAGCCCCGGTGTAGGTAAGGCCCTGCCCCAGCTACAAAAGGGTGAGGCTTGGCAGCAGGGAGCTGTGAGGCTGTAGGTAGGGCTGTGCTCTGGGCATGGAAGCAAAGGGCTGCTCCTAGCTGCCCTCCTTGTGGAGGGAGCACTGGTGCAGCAAGCGTTTTGTTGGCATTGCTGGTTAGTGCCTAAACACCAAAAGGGACGAGAGAGGAAGGATGATCTGAAAGAGTCCGGGAGCAATAAGATAAAATGGAGTGAAGGCAAACTTCCCCAGTGTATGCAGCTCTAAACTCTTTAATAAGCTCCCAGGAGAACTGATGGATGTGCAGTCACTCCAACAACTTAAAATTAGACTGGATGCAACAGGGAGCATGCTGGGAGCCGGCGGGATGGAAGCCCCCAGGCACCAGCAGGGTCCCAGCCTCGCTGCCTGCTGCGGGGCAGGGTGCTCCTCACCTGCTCTGCTCAGCCTGTGGTGAGCGCAGCTCCCTGCCTGGGCCCTGTAGCTGCTGGACACTGCGGCTCGCTTTCACAAAACCTACAGGCTGTCATTAGTTAAGGGCTACCTAATGAGTTATAATGCAGAAAGCAACCACATTGTTGTGCCAACCTTACCCTGGTAATGATTTAATAAGAAGGAAAGCAACCCTCCCCCCTCCCCCTGGAGCATGAGTAACCTGGTAGATCTCCTTTTCCAGAGATGCTCCAGTTGTAGCCTTCCTATTTAAGTAACGTTGGAAGTTCCAGCAGCAGTGAAAGGGAGCAGGCTCGCTGTCCTGAAGTACTCTCCCGCACTTTGTGGTGGGGACAGCGTGTGCCAGCCTCCAGTTAGCGGCTGTGACAGGCCGCCGTGGAGCGCGCGCCTCAGCTCTCCCCTCCTGAGCTGCAGAGGCGACAAGGAACGCGCACCTCCGTGTCCCTGTGTGAGTGATGACAATAACAGTTCGTGCTGATGCCAATCACGGCGGTGACTTTTGCTGTAGTGTTACTTGCGTGGTAGCAATTGAATTGAAACTGCCACATCAGTTCACATTAGGTGCTTAGCAGCTGACGGGGCTCCTCAGCACGGGGAGGAGCGTGGTGTGGTGGGGCCTCTCAGAAGCTGGTTGGACAGCTGGGGTGGGAGCACCACTGTGTTCACATAATGAAGTTTCAACGTGGCTCTTCGGGAAATAGCATCCAGTCTTAAACCTTCCTTTATATATCCTTAAAAAGGAGGAGGTGGTGGCAGCGGCCTGTGCACGCTCCTGCACCAGTCTGCCAGGGTGGCACTGGGGTAGGGCTGTCCCAGGAGTCCTCGTGGCACCTGCTGGGGATCGATGTCTGGTTGCCTCCAGCTTGGTGTCCCCAGTGCCTTGTGCTTTGTGGGGTTTAATGGGATGTCTCCACTCCTTCACACTGCGATATCTGATGTGAGCAGCATAAATCCACTTTTCAGTGATGCGCGTTAGCTAAGTGGCATTTTTCTTGTTGCAGAGCTGTTCAGGGCTTCTTTTGACCAGCCAGAGTTTAAAACAGACTTCATCTTTAAAAATCCAATTTTACAAACAGTTAGTCTTTAATGTGGACTGTTGCATTTTAGTAATTTTGGGGAAAAATTAATGACTGATATATTTAATTTTCAGACACAGCTACTGCATGTTTAAGGCATCTTTTTTATAACTTCATTGTGAACAATGTAGGTTGAACACTGCAGAGATATTTCTCTTGCAGACTTGTAAGATTAAAATCATGGTATTTCTGAAGGAGTAGTTAAAGTGCCAGTGAGGATATCTGTTACCATGTGGCTCAGAACTAATTCAGTGCATGGATATTTAAATACCAGTACAATGGCTTGTTTTCCAGCTAGACAGAAACCTCCAAATTAAGGTTAACATTCTTATAGACCTCAAAAGAGGAGCTGAGCATGCTTAGCTTTCATTTTACTTTTTTGCTATTTAGCCATGTTTAAAGACTTTGAATCTGCATAGTGTGACTTGAAACTAGTGGGTAATTAATGTACAGGCAGCTCTGCAGTGGCTTCAGGGTATGGGTACCTTGATTTTGCTTCTCATCACAGGGCCTCCTTTCTTTGAATCCTTTTATATCTGTACCTCTCACTTATAGGAGTTAGTGCATGTTTAAGCTGTGAATAATGGTTGAAATCATTCCTGCGTGTGCAATGTTGTATTCCTCTAAAGCAGATCATTATTCTATATGGAATAAATAGTGCTATCCACTCGATATGCTTTAAGGCTAATGAACCAAAATCTACTGTCTAGGAAGCCAGATAACAAGGTATGTTTCTCCACTGGTTTCTTCTGATATATTAATTAACGAAAATCAAAATTCCTTTCTGAGACGGAAACATATCTGTAACCCCATTTGGTTTGGGGGATTTTCTTCACTGTTACCCCTTAACATTTCCTATTGTGCATAGGGACTCATCGTTTGTTCACGGCCAGGCTGGATGGGGCTTTGAGCATCCTGGTCTAGAGGGAGGCGTCTAGCGGGGGGGGGGGGGGTGGAAATAGATGATCTTAAAGGTCCCTTCCAACCCAAACCAGTCTATGCTTCTATACCCAGTCATCTGGCTAGCTGGGTGCCCTGTTAGCTCTGGCAGAAGAAATGGAAGAGGTAGTCCTGCAAAGCCATGGTGGGAGTGCTATTGTCCTTTGTGCTGTGTGCAGTTTGTGGCAGTGATGGAATTATGGACAAGGTATTGCTTCTCGGCAGAGGAGAAGTTAAAACTTTTCCTCATCAGGGTGGATGGAGGCATAGGCGGAGGAAAGGAACTGCAGATGGGCACTGGGAGGCATACCAAGGTGCTTCTCAGCATGAGTATGCTGGGGTTTGTCCCTGTGGTGCTAAGGGGGAACTTCCAGTTCCAACAAGAAACACCCATAAAACTTGTCAAGGAAGTGTGAGATTAACTGAAAGGATAGAAAAGAACTCTCCTCTAGCTTTTTGATTCTTGAAGGTATATTGACAGCAAGTAAAATGTTCCTTTAATGGTCAGTTAGAGTGCAACGCCTTAAAAAAACCAGCAGGAGTCTAACTTGAGCTTTAAGTAGATTACGACTATGGGGGCATCTGAACCCCAATATCTGGCAGCATTTACTCAAAAAGAGAGCAAAAAGACATCTGTGACTTACAAGGACAGAGTGTACTCAGCAGGCTTCCTCCAAAATACGTGGATACCAAAGTTTGTCACAACAGAAAATTAGAAAGTGTCTTTTACATCTTCTCTGTATGTTTTTCCAGCCTGAAGAGTTTTCTGACCCACCATTTCTCTGGAAAGTTGCTGCTCCTATAAAGATCACCTCAATTCCAGGGGGTCTTCTGACTTGGGGCACACTGCAGCAGAAATACCTGCAACACTCTTTGGTGTTGGCATTGCCCCGTAGCATTCTGCCTTGTGTTGTGAGCTATTCCCTTTGGAATCCAAGTACTAAGAGTTATTACATCTTTAAAGGCCTGCAGAATTTGAGGGAAGTAATTGGTTTGTTGCTCCAAACCTCTTGGTGGAATTATGTGAGAAAAAGCTTTTCAACTTAATTTTCTATCTATATTTGGAGCCGCTGGCATGAATTCAGTTTCTACCGTAAACCCAAAAGCTCCTCAAGTGCGTGCAACAAAGTGCTTCTACAGCACAGCTAGTTGAGATAGCCATAGGACTCTCACTGGGTCCTGGACTTCCCTCTGCAGAAGATGCTTTTTCATCTTTGCTAGTAAGTTGTTGAACTGCAGTTTTTGGTAATGCAAATGCTAGTTAGTGCTATGTATTGTTCTGACTTCGTTTCCTTGCTTATTAAGCTACAAAGTTGTGGGCTTTTTTGTTTCATACTGCAAACCTTGCAGGTTCATCAACTTTAGATTTGGGAGCCACTGAGAACTACTTCATATACTTTAAATTCTTTCGTATTCTTTCCCATTCTAATGACCAGAGTTGTTAATCTTCTCACCTCTCAGCCCTCGTATTTGTTCAGCTGCTTCTCACTCTTCCTGTTTGCCTCTGTTCATCCATTTGCTGTTTTTTTGGCATTCTTCCCTCGTGTTGTAAGGCCATCATAACTGTCTTGTGCTCTTGGCACTAGACAAGAAGAAAGACTTCTAAGATGAAATGCACTTTTCAGTAGATGAAAACTTGAGACACCCTGGTAAAGAAGAACCTGATTTACTCTATGTGGAGCTTTTAATGGGAATTCTATCTCCCTCGTTTGGCAGGAGAAAACAACCCAGTGGGTGCCTCAAGCCTGCATTGTCCATGAGCACCATCTGGGAATGGAGCAGAGGAGAGCTGGACCATCGATGCTTGTAAAAGCTGCTGCTTAACTGAAGCATGGGTGAGATAAAATTCACTTTAGACTTTGCTAGCTAAAATATCACTTCTTTCTTCTAAGTGCTTTGCCAATGGTTTCAGCCCTTTTCTTCCTATGTTTCCTTTCTCACTAACGTATTTCACTGTATAGTATCATCTGATCTGTGAAAGATTCGTTTATTCATTTGTTTTTTTTCTTTGCTAAATTACTTACAAATTATTCAAAGACTGTAGTTGCTAAGGGTGAAATCATGTGGACCTCCCAAGCCTGTCACTTCCTGGAGCTTAACATTGAAAGAATTCAGTTCATCGCTAAATCCAATGAATTAGATCTGCTAAGATCTCTCCTTACAATTCTAGGTAGGAGAGATCAAGCAAATCCAGGTTAAATATGCTGCTTGTTCTGATAGTGCCTCTGAACGTTCACTAAACTACCATCAAAAGGGAAACATTCTCCTTTGGGGTCTAAACCAGCCTGCTTTTCCAGTGAGTTGTATTGATTGAAGCTGGAGCAGGACTGAGCCCTATGGCTACAGAGCTGATCTTCACATCTGATGATATTGACAGAAATTTTGTGTAAATCAAAGACAATGTCGGTACTCTACTAAAAACATGGTTGGCCTATTTCCAGACACTTTCCTGGGTTTTATTAGACTTGGGCAGGTAATTCCTCAAGAAGAAGTAATTTTGAGTTATTCTTCAGTGTTCCACAGCTGTTGAATCTAATGCCTTTTTCGAAGTGACAAATATGTAAGGGCTGGATCTTCTACCACATGAGAAATCGCTGATTCATTAGTTCAGATATTGGAACTGGAAGTAACATACAACTTTCTGCTTCTGACTTCCATTAAATATGGCCAAATTGTATTAGATCATAATCTATAATTAGGCCAATTTTTCCTAATCTTTGTTGAAATGGATTCAATCTGGTTTACAAATGAGAAGTGTTCTTTTTTCCATAGGCTGCAAGTTTTCCACTGTCCAGCTATTACATGTATCAATTCGATCTGGTAATGTATTGCATATGCCTCATATTTTGTTCTAGCCTTAAATGATCATCTTTGGGCTTTCTTGTTCTTTCGTGTACATAGCACATGTGTGGTGTAAATGTACATGTGGCAGTGCAGCCATCAGAACTTTCTGATGCCCTTGTGAACACATGCTGCAAGGTCCTTAGGACTCAAGGGCTGCTTAATGCACCCATGTTTAAGCTAATTACCAGTACTCAACAGGAACTGCTCATAACTATGGCTTTCATTACACCCTAGCAGCTGAGTTAGCCCATGACATGCATGTTCTTAGATTACAGAACTCTATTTAACACTAGTATTTTCTTACAATAGATATTCTTTCCCATACCTAAATATGCTCATATAGAGCACTTGTCAGGGTGATCTAAATACGGAATTCTTTCGGCAGTGACACGGATCTCTTCTGATAGTTCTCTTCAACCCGTCTTAATTACTACTCAGAATCCAATTTCAAGGTCTCCTTAGGTGTTGGTATTAGCTAATATTTCAGTAAGTAAGGCAAAAGATAACACTGTCAGTCTCATTCGCCTTTCAAGTCAGTATCTCTCTTTTCCCTGCAGAATGCAGTAGGGCTAAACCTTCTTGTTTAGCTTGGGGCAAAACACACCCTGCAAAAGCTGAAGTAATCTAATTTTTTCAATGAAAGTTGGTGCCAGTCAAAGAAGCTCCTACATACTTACACTTAAGAAACATCAAAAATGTACAAATATTGGTAACCCTAGTTTATCATGTACAAGACTATGAAAGAAAACCAAATTAAGGGAGAATATTGGGAAAGACTTTGAAATAATGAAGTAACTGTGAGTGCTGCTTCATTTTAGCATTCTTAAGTCACCGAAAATGAAGAAATTGTTGTTCTCCTTGGATGAATTTCTTAGATTTTAGCACATTAATATTGATGCTGCTCAATTGTCTATATTGTAACTACCCTCTCAGAAACCTGTGTAGGTCCCTTTTTAGCTTGGATATTAAAAACAAAAGTAGCCCGAGAGAGAAGCTAAATATTACTGCTACATGCAACTTCATCAAAAGGCAGAAAGAAGGTGCTCAAGTACTGGATCTCCTCTTCTTCCCAGGAAAGAGTTAACACAAAGAAATAAAATCAGATATGTGTAGCCTCCAGACGTCCATTAAAGTGCAGAATGCTGTTTTCTATCACAGATTATATGCCAGATGTTCAAACTATCTCTAATCATTGCAGATGTAATGGAGTAGAATGTTGCAGTTTGTGAGTTTACTGGCATTAATTCTGTATACTGCACAAGGGAAAAGATTTTAAATATATAATTATATCTCATTAATACTCAGGTTTTATTTCCTTTCAATGGAACAGGACTTATTAAAGCAACCATTTACCGCATGTTTTCTTTTAGTATTTGGCCCCAGCATAATCCTGTGTGCATTGTACATGTAAATATGTACTAACCTGTGTATATAGAAATACACACTACTGTATATAATTCCACTGGTACAACCCCCCACTTCTTATATGCATGAGATGTTTTTATAATGTAAATTGACAGGGAAAAAGATCTTACTCATACAGTACTGTTTTAACCACATGCTATCTTACTTTTTATGGAGAAGAACTGTAAAAAATGTGTAATTTAATGGTATTTATTCAGTTATGCTAGAGGAAAATTGTGCAGCTATGTGAAATGGGTTAGACTACTTCCTAGCCCTCTGACTGCTGACACCAAAAGGCAGATATTACAGTGGTGAGAATGGCTTGCTGAGGTTTTTTCTTTGGGATTATTCAGCATGCCAAATGCAGGAGGGTTGGTCTTGCCCTGCCTACTCCTTTGCCCTCAAATGCCTGCTGCGTGAAGGGACAGCTCCTGCTCTTCAGTGCTTCCTTTCTGTCTGTCCTTTGTCTACGAGGCTGGCTCAATGCGTTCAGCTCCGATTAAAGTATCTGCACAACAGAGTTTGCTTCGTCCTTCTTTCTCTGCTGAGGTTTCCTACCCAGCGCAGAGTTCAGCCTCATCCGAGTCTCTTTAAATTCTGGATCTATTGAAATCACCGTAGAAGTGTTCGTAGCTCTCAATAGGCTGCAGAGTTTGCTGTACTCTGAAAGACAGCAGAACTGTGAGGGTGAACTTCATGGAGAAGTTCTTACATCTGCTTTTGGATATAGAATTTCAATTAAAATTTGTCTAGGAACCATCCTTCATTCTGATGATACCTTTTGTCTTCTGGCTTTAACATGCAGCCTCAGCCTGTGGTAAAGCATACCTGTTGTACCAAATGCAGACGCTTCTCAGGGAGCTCTTTTGTGTTCTGTTGTCACAGTAACCACCAGCTCCTCAAACACTGATGTTCCTTTCCAACTCAAGTTCTTGTTTGCCTTAACGTTAAGTTTAAATGAATAAGTGTGTTAACTTTCTAAATTAACACCAAATATATAATTGCATCTTTTAACTCTGAAAACATTGGAAAGGCTAGGCAACTTCCAAAAACAGTTCTTTGAACTCCACGTGTGCTCACTATGCCATAAAACTGATCTTGAATGATGATCTTGGCAGCAAGGTGTGCCATGGATAACAGACTACTGCAGTTCTGTCATTGATCTTTCTTATCTGTTTATCACCGTCTTTCTAGGTAAACATTACTAATCTAACCATGGTTAGCTGGAAGGAAATGGGGATGTGCTGAAATTAGCTGCTCAAATAGGCTCTGATGTATTTAGAAACGCAACCTGAGAAAGCCTAAATAAGAAAACCTGTAAAAAACTTAATTTTTTCCCACAGCTCATTCATCTACTTATTTTTCTTTGTCAAATATTAATAAATAACAATAGTAATTTCTCAACTATTTCCTTGATAAGCAAGTGATGGAGTATAACTCACGCTCAAGTCAGATGGCTGCAGAATTTTACTTTTTTAGATCTTGCTGCTGGGTGATGGCCTCTATGCAAGTGTGCCATATCATACGGAATGCTTTCACTTTGAAAGGAATATCTTCATCTCCAGTAAGAAAAGAACAGTAAGAAAGAACTTCTACCTAGTCATCTATAGGTATTGCTTTTAAACACAGGCAAATATGGAACACAAATTAAACAGGGTTTGGAAAGTAGTCTGGCAATAACTAGATAAGTCACTTCTGGCTATGATCTCATAGAGCTAGAAGTATTCCTGACTCTGGTGTACAAATGACATGCTTTGTCTCAAAAAAAAGACCTTCTTAAGCATTTGATGTTTTAGTTTATATGGATATATGCTGCACATAAGAAGTGACAGTACATGATTCACAATAAAAAAATGAAGATTTTCCTTAGGTTTATTTACATCTACATTTCATTCTGTATGTTTTATTGAGATGCTTTAATATTAAGGATGTGTGCTCTATGACTACAGTAGGGCAGTTACGCTGAGGCTTGTTACTGCAATGTTTCATGCTACTTGTATCATATCGTACACTGTCGCTAATCAAGTGATCAGCAGATTAAATGCCATCAGATCTTATCTTCTGAATTCAGTAAGGAATTAAATGATTAAAAGGTAGAAAGAAAAAAAAGAAAAAAAGCAACAACTTGAGCTCCTTTCCATATGGTCCAGAGATGCAGAACATCATCTAAAAGCTCTTTTAGTGATGCCCAGCAAGGATTAAGTCAACCAGGTAATTTGCTCCAAAAGTCAACTATGCTGCTCATCAAAAAAATAAGCAAACAAACACCAGCACAAAACGAACCTGGCTAGCAATCTCGAGAGCAAGGAGGACAGGGATGTTCTCTTGGTGAAGACCTGCAATGTCTGATAAGAAGAGAGAGCAATTTTAAAATCAATGCCATATTTACTGGAATACTGAAAATCATTCCTACTTTATTTAAAGAGATGTTTCATGGGTACCTATAAATAAAGGATCCCTTCTTTATGTGCCAGCCTTCAGAAACAAGGTAAAGATGCGAGACAGCAAAAAAAGGTCTGACCGTATCAGCACACAGTGTGATAGACTGCCCCTCCAAATGACACTTTCATTATCAGTAAATTTATGTTCCTATTTCTGTCTGTAATAATGACCATTCACAGCAAAAGCATGGTGGCTGTTAATGGACAGGAGTGGGGATAAAAATTCATTAATTAATGTGGAATTGAAGCATTTCCTCCACACGCTTTGAGCAGCCAAGTATTTCAGAGCAGATCTTGGCACCCGAGTGCAGGTATAATAATTATACACAATTTTCAGTGATTAAAAGGTTGTAAAGTAATTTTAGATACATCTCAAAATTATTTATCTTATAAATGAGGATAGAGTGAATATGAGCTGAATCATAAGTACTGCTGTTCAGTGCAGAGCTGAATTGCTTTTAACGGGAGATTCCTACTCTCCAGCAACAATGTCTTAGTTACAGCACCAAGGTGGTTGTCTACTCGCTCTTTTCTGCCTTTCATCTTCTGAAAGGGCAGGTGATTCTGGGTAGTATGATTTGCAAATACCCGTAACATCTTTTCTGTATCAGTAACTTCAACAATAATTTGGTTCGACATTGCTCACTTCAATAACCAGCAAATTGCTCTCCATGTTTGTGTTGAGGCCAACGATCCTCTGCATCTCTTTGCCATTCTTCTCACCAGATTGCATTTTGCTACACTGTAGATTAATTTCCTGCTCCCACCTCTCACCTTTTAGCCTAACAAAAAGTTGCCATGTTAAATCAGATGGGCGGGACAACTCTTCATCATTTCCTTTGACCACATCCTCAAATGAAATTGCCAGTCAACCTGGCTAGGAAGCAAGAGAGATGCCAGAGGAGATGCCAAGGTGTGATATAAGAGTTGGAAATAGCTCCAGGCATTTTGTTATGCAACTGTTATCTTCATTCTGAATGATGTGGACTCCAGAATTGATCCTTAATCTTTAGATACAGACAATGAAAAGAGGTCTTTCCCCATTCCTGGCCTCTGATTTAAATTATTTCTGCATGGCACCAGGGCTGTGTTAGATGTCAAAGGCATAATTGTTTTATTTCAGTGTTAAACCCTAGGAATATGTGGAAAGGCTGCATGGGCCCTGATCATAACCTGAAAGGAGGGGGTGGTTGAAGTATGTCTGGAGGTAGGAAATATTCTGTCTGTGTCTGGTAGCCCTGTAATTTCAAGATCAGAGAGGAGCTCCAAGTGGCTTTCTAATGTAGTTTCACTTACCTCTCATGTGGGTACAGAAACCTAACAATTTGCTAATGAATTCAAGAAGTAAACACACACTTAAGGAAAGCTTTCCATTTAGAATCACCTATAAAAATAGTCTTAAAAAAATTAATGTACAAGAAATTAATTGATTGTCTTTTGATTGCAAACGAAACTATCAATTATTCTATATATGTCTGATGAAAACCAGCTAGCCTTGTCCTTAGATTAAGCAAGATTATACAAAAAATCCATCAAAATATATGATACGGATCAAAACATAACAAAATATGCATTGCATTGTTTCTGTATCATGTTTTCCACTGGGTGGAAATGTGAACTGCTCTACTAGTGTGACTGTGCTAATGGTTATATGAAAGTAGTGAGGGCCATAAAGCTGTTATTCACAGTGAAATAAAGCACTTGTTTCTGTCACCTTAGTAGGGTCAGCTCACTTCAGAGGCAAGCCAACTGGCAGTTGGATGTGCTAAAAATATAAAATGAGGCTTAAGAGAAGGAAGGAAACAATTATAAAATGTGCTGCATTTAGCTGAAAATTAGTTGCTTTCCTAAGACCTGAAGATAGCACTGAATAGGAGGGGAGTCTGGATTCCAAGGGCAATCATTGATCTCTGCAACAACTTACGTATCTTACTGTAAAGCTGCAGAAAGTTACCATAGCCAGACTGCTGATAGTTTTCGGTTGTGAAGAGATGCAGAGCTCCAGCCCAGAGCTCAAGGGAATGTTTTAAGGCATAGATCTAAAAGTAATTTCCATCAATTTCTAGAAATTACAGACTCGATAATGATATTCTATGGCTATTATCTAGTTGCATTAGCTGTCTTTTTTAAAATAGTGTTAACCTACTCCCAGTTTTTAGGAAGTTTTTCCGAGTGGGTTGCCATATGCAATAACAAGCACAAGAAGTAAGATGCAGGCTTTACTCATCTGAAAATAGAAGATACCTGTTCCACATTGCAAAGATACAAATTAAAAGGGCAGTTGAGCTCCCCAAAATCATCTGTTCATGTCAACAAAATGAATGTTAATGAAAAACAAAATTGGGTTCCTCCTGTGGTTGATTTTCATCACAGCACCTGGGTATTAAAAATGGCTGTAAAAATTGAATCCATCAGTCATGAAAATAACTTTGGCTACTGCTTTGTAGTGGGCAAGTACCACTGCTGCTCATGAAGTCACGTGGATGTTCTGTGGAATCTACATATTATATATAATTGTATATTATAGTATGTAATGGGAAGAAAGGCAAAAACATCCAAGCTAGTCTCAACCTGTGCTATAGTCCAGTTCTAAACATGTTTGTTCTAGAAAACCTTTTTAAGGTATTCTATCTCAGCTGTCTCCATGTCATGTGTTACTGCACAGTAGGGCTGTGCCCTAGAAACTCTTTAGATCACTGGCTTAGTTTTGAGACTTAAAGACTGATACCAACACAAGGACTTGGGCATTTGGGATATAGGAGCATATCAAAAAATGGTGTGAAGCCTAAAGTCTCCCGAGTGTTTTATGGAATGCGGGAGCACCATTTGCCAGGATACTGCACATTTGGCTGTAAGAAGAGTATTCTCTGGAGAAGTGGAGGACGATGCTTTCAAATGATTACTTCAAACATCTGAGAGGGCTGATCCACCTTATCCTTGTTACCATGTTGGTCAAGAAACTGGGCAGTGGACCAAAAGCATTCATAGCTAAAAGTGTCATCTTCTCTAGGAGCTACAGCTCTGAGAGATGCAGTAATTCATGTACTCTGAGAACTGGCATTGAGGAAAATGTGTAATGAATGCCTGCCAGTGGTTTGAGGAACATCTCTAAGTCTTAGCATTGGCTCCGCTCCCTCAGATTCACTTTTATTGTTGAAGTATTATTTACATCATAAATAAAGAATCTCAGGTACTTGGTGGGTACTTTTATTACAAAGAATACTTCTACAAGGAATACTTCTAATGTTCCATGTATTCCCTCTGTATTTATGAGAACTAATTTTGTCTTTATCACTCATTTGCAGGTTGAGAACTATCTGAGTATCAAATTAATTCATAACTTGCATGAAAAATTCTTTATTCTAGTTTACGTTATGCATTGATTTTACCAAATAGGGAAACAATGGAGTCAATTCAAAAATGGCCAGCAGCTCTGAAGGTAAAATAGAGATGCTGTTTGGGCAGATGCCTCATTCATGTTGATCCAATTCCAACTCCAAATGCACACGGAAGAAAAGCTCAGTTTGATTTGCTCATGCAGAACTGAGAGTAGTTACTTTGGAAGAAGCTGAGTGAGTAACTGAGGACCTTTATTCCTCCAGGAAGGGCTGGTTGACCTCGTGTTTAGCCTGTGTTCTGGATTACACTGAAGCACTTCAGCATGAGGAACTTACAGGGACACTTGGACTCTTAAAAATCTCGTTTTCCCCCAGCAATATTTGTAGGTAGCATCTGCAGTTGCCTCGAAACACTCTGAACTAAAACTATTGTTTTTCTTTTTTTGGTTTATTTACGTGTAGCAGCATTTTTCTTATAGGCACTGCTTTTCCTGTAGTCATGTCTTGATCCCATGACTGCTTAATTAAGTGTATGCTTAATTTTTTATAACTTTATTCAGGAAAGTTTCTCATTTGATTAAAATTAAGCATATGAATGTTGCATATCTGGGATTCTAATTAGTTTTCTTGGCTGCCTATTTTTTTAATAAACCATGAAGGGATTGAATAAAGACAAAGGAAAACTACATCTGTAAGAGAAGTTTGGGGCTTAGCAATGGCATTTGACATGGTTCATACTTTACTAAGTATAAAAAATCAAGTCAACACTTCTTTTTAAACTGCTTAGGGGTTTAAAATCTTCAGGGCAGAACAAGGTAACTGCTTCAGACTTTGCTGTAAGGATTTAGATCCTGATTCAAATCCTATTGAAGTTAATGGAAATCATTTAGCTGGTTTCACTGGGCTTTGGGTATGGCCCGTACAGTAAAAGAGAGCCTTAGCTTCATTAAAGAGTTAATGTTCTTAAAGCTGTTCTGGAGTTGAAGTGGTTTATGGTCTTACAGTGTGTTTTCAGTACTGTGGTGTAATTCAGAGCAGCTAAACTCATACATTAAATGTGATTTTTCTACTTCTACTCCTTGCAGCAGCAAAGCCTTTGCACATTCATCAGTACCACTCTGGCTTTTTCTCCAGAGCAAGGTCCCTGCACAGTCAGTTTCTCCCCATGCATTTAAGCCCCGCTCAGCTGCAATTGCACACAGTTGGGCAGCTGAGGGAGTAGCATACGGATCAAAGACACTTCTATGGCCTCTGCTAGGGTAGGTGGTGTGGGAGGATGTCTTGGCATGTGTGTGGCTGTGTGAAGATTCATGCACACAAGGTCTGAGCCCTGGATTTTACCTCAGTGGGGAGGCTCAGGCTCCCTTTCCTTCAGCACGGACTGATGCAAGGACATACCCCTCCGTTTCATCTCGCTGGCTCTGCAATCCCACTGCTGAAACTTCACCATGTCCCTTTTCTCATTTAATCTGATCTCCCTGAAGACTGCCTCTAGTCACAAATTTAAGGATTCTTTGTGTTTTCAGTGACCAGACCAGAATACAAGAAGACCTTTTTGCAGCCTTTGATTACATGCTGCTTTTCCCTGTCCGGGTAATTGTTGAGGATTGAGTCAAAAAGATGTTCTGATTAATTAGATGTGATATTTTAGGAAGCTTCAGCCTGGTAAAGTATGGACTAGAATTGAGATTTCCCAGTTATCTGCCTTAAACACTCTGGCCTTACTCTGAACTTCCCACTCACTGAATGAGTGTTTGTTTATGCTGGAATTTGCTACAGGAGGTCTTATTAGCTGATGGTCAAGATTTTGTTTTTCAGTGGATTATTAACTTGTTACATACACAAGGAGAGTGTTGATGCGTTTTTGTGTCCTTTTCCTTTTTTTCCCATTCCTCTGCCCACAATACAAACCTCTCTAGAGACCTTAAGGATTTCTTCCATTCAGAAGGGGAAAAACATAATGCAGAAATAAAAACAGGAATGTAGCAGCAGTACAAATGGACACATATTCTTCAATCATGGTAATGGAGCAGATGCTTCAACAGCAACAGCAGCAGGTCCAGTAAGTGCTGCATCTCCTTCTTTCATCCCCGTCTAACCAGAGCTGCTAGCAACATGCTGTCTTTCCTCCTCAGGATTTTGCTTCCAGTAGCATCTGCTGTGCTTCTTTCTCCTGCACGCTGCAACATATGTAGCTGCATCACGAGATGCAGCCAAGTCATACACTAAGGTAATTTCTATTAATGATTTTACTTGCTTAGTGAATAAAATCCCTATCTGTAGGCCTGATACATCACAGCTGCTTTGTGCTGCTCGTGTGTGCAGAGGAAGCGCTGTGAGAACAGACGGGTGATTACTGAGTAGCCCAGGACTAATAGCTGAGCAGGAGAGCTTGAATTAAGGGGAATAACTTCCGTGAGGGTGATGATAAGATCACAGCTTTGCATTTGTTGTAAAAGATGGTGGCTGTCAGTTTTCCATGTGCAGTTCTTCTTTCTGTTCTCACTGGTTGCTTTGACAAGAATCACTTCTCAGAAATTTCCAGTGTGATTGCCAGAAGCACGTTTGTGTATTTCGCATAGATTAGGAGAAAGAAAATGGAGGGGAGAAGCTCACCTCTGCAGAGGTATATTCAGGCAAAACTGAATCTCGGAACTGCACTTTTGTGTCCGTCACAAGTTTGCCTCTGGACTAACCCAGGTGTTGGCTGTGGTGAAGAATGCACTTTCTCATCTGTTGAAGTGGTGTGTTTTACTCTGCCCAGCTCTGCTCACAGGATGACAAACGGGCACAAAGCAGTTGGCAGCGCTTGGCACCTCCTGGGAGCCCCACACCACTGTCCCTGGGCTGCAGGGCAGGCAGCTCCGGGAGCTCGCAGGATCGGGCCCACCAAGGGTACAGCATTCCAGCTAATATGCAAATTCTAGGTAGTGCAAACACCAACACAGTCAATTACACACAGCAAAAACATACACCACAGCCAGGAAGCCATATGATAGATATCATGTTGTGACTATGTTGTGGGACTTTCATCTTTATTGGCAAACATTTCAGGCAGCAGTTCAGATTTACATAGAATCGCATATGTGCTTAAGAGAGCATTTTATCTCCCCCTTTCTTTACTAAGCCGCAGTTACTAACACCCTGCAACCAGTAAGTAATTTAGATATTTCCGTGCTCTTCAGACAATCACTCCAAATGTTTGTGGTTATCCAGACCTCTTCTGTACTCCTTGAAGTTGTAAAACTGGTTTGGAAATTTCAGGCAAAGTGGTGATTCTGCTCCTTTCTAGAAACTGTCTCTTTGTCGGTGTTTTGTTGTGTTTGCAAGAGCCCAAATGGAAAGTGTGTAAAAGGAAGGTTTATTGTATTGGAAGAAAACTTCAAACATTTGGAAAGGCTTCAAAAGCAAGAGACCTTGCCAGTGCGTTGTATTATGAATGTTTCGGATTTTTTTTGTCATGTAACATTTGTGACTTAGATCACATTTCTCCAGCCTGTTTTAATTGCCTACTAATAATTCCTTAATTACTTCTGTAAACTTTGTCTACAAAACTCTTCTGACTTGGGATTTTTTAAAGGAACCAAAGGGGGGTTGGTTGTTATGGAAAGCACTGGTCCTGAATAATAATCCTAAACCTTGTCAGTATTATGTATTCCCGTAATCATTTAAATTCACATTTAAATTAATAGAGTGGTATTATTAAAAATATTGCTTACATTCTCTGTTCATTAAATAGCATAAATTTTTAGCATCGGCTGCTTTTTCATATTTTCCTCTGTGGTTTAGTTTGGTCTTTTTAAATGAAAATGTTTGTGAACTCTCTACTCATTAAGATACTCAGCACCTATCTTGAGCAAGGCCAGCAATCCCAGGGCATTACAAAGATTGTATCAGAAAACTTTCCCCAAGTACCACATATATAATTTAGAAAATTTTCCATAAAAATCCTTCCATATGAACAGTATTTAAGTATTTTTACAAAGCGCAATCAATGCATGTAGCACTTGAATTTATGTTACATTAAAACTCCCTGATTGTGCAATAATAAAAGATGAATGTGGATTTATATTGTATGCAAATTGGTTAATCTTTCCATGGCATTGCTCAATAAAAAAACGAGGGGTGGAATCGTAATGCTCACATACTATCCACATGCAAACATAATGTATATGGCAGTTCTTCTCAATTTTAATATGTGCCATATTTGTAGCAATTGCAAAAATACTCAAGAACTGCAGTTGCAAGCCACCAGTTAGGACAGTTGCTGCAGTACTGCTGAAGGACATGTTCTGAGTTGCTATTTTGCAGATCCTTTGCAGTAGCAACTGTTGGGGAATGCAAAGTGTCATAATCTGTTTTGTGAAGGTTTATTGTGGAGGGCAAGACCTCCAAGACCACCCGAATGACCTGTGAGGCAAATAGATATCTTGTCCTAAAGGTTCAAGAATATATGGTCTCTATATACATTGGTTGCAACATCTGTAATCATGGAGAAAATATGCTGCTGCATGTAAAGAATGTAGTGGTGGAGGCACAAGCCTCTTAGGCATGCAGTGAGTTACCATGCCAAAATGTGTGTATTTTAATAGCAAGGATCATTAGCAGCAAATGTTTTGTAACAAAATGGCTTATTGCAAATAGAGGGTTCTAGAGCTTCTCAGGTCTCCTCAGTTTGGATTAGATTGTGTTTGCAAACTTCTTTTCTGATTCCTTATGTTGGTGAGAGACTGGTGGGTGTGGAGATGAAGGTAGCTCTTCTTTGTTTGAATAATTTGGGAGAGTTGGAGTATGGTTCAAGAGAGGCATTTGCACTTACTCAGCTGAGTGATCTTGGTGACTCATCTCCCAGGTCAGAAAATCGTTTATCGGCACATTTGAATGTTTGTCCAAATAGGATGAGAGTATTTATGCCCATCAGCTATCCTGTGAATTCAGCCTGTTCTTAAAACCTAGTTTCAGTTATATTATTAACTCCTCCTTTATGGCAGAGGAAACTGAAATTAGCACATATTTGTGCAGATATTTGGAGCTGAAGGCTCCATGCTTTGAAGCGTGGGCTCAGCTGTGTTTGGTGCGGGTGCTGGGCTGGCCCAGACAGAGCTCTCTGTGCGCTGTGTTGTGTTGGGGCAGTTGGGTCTTCTCCCTCTGGAACTGGCTGTACTGGCTGCCTTTGCTTAGCTAGGTAAACACTGACCATGGAGTTAAGATGATACCTTGGCAGGCCAGAAAAATAACAGCATAAGCCTGACTTCCCCAATTAATTGCTAATTGTGATCATTTTTGCAAAGTATTACAGGAAATTTCTATAGTGATGTACTTTTGTTTCCTTATTTGCTTTCCACAGAGTAGTAAATTCACATTCGTTCACACAGCACAATGCTTTCTTGTCATAAAATAAATATCTCAGCAAAATATCAGCATTACAAAGTGATATTATTTTTCCTTTGAAGACTCACTTTATACAGCATGTCACGCTGGAGACAGTGCTGCTTTCAGATATTATGATTTTTTTGCTTTCTCCCACACTGTTCATTGCTTCTTGGCTAAAGTTAATGGAACTGTATGTTAATGCTTCTATTACTGGCCTTTTTGTATTTCATCTGCCAATCTGTTCACTCTTTCAGTGAGCAACAGCAGAGGACATGCAAGGTGTACTTCCAGGGGTGGATGGTTTGGAGGAGGCTGTTGCATGCTGCTTTTCATCCTTCACCAAAACACGAGGGGGGAGATGTGCTGTGCATCTTCGCATCATACAAACTGCGGGACCCATTGGTGGTTGTTTCCTTCCCTTCCTTCCTGACCCTCTGCTTTATGGGCAGCAGCAGCAGCAAGGCGCTGGCATGGCTCATTCTGGTCTATCGTCCAGACGGGGAGCACAGGACCCTGCAGGACATCAGGGCAGCCCCAACCCACTTAAATTAGTGACTTTGCAGGAAAATACAGCTTAGTAGTACAAGACAAATCCACTTGCTGCAGACCCTTCGTGTTTGACAGGAAAAGTGTGCTTCTCTTTAGGACTCTAAATAATGAGTTGAGAAGCCTTTATAATTAACACTTTATTAAAAGATCCTAGATAAGGAGGAAAGCCATTGTAAGCGTGCGTGCTGTGTCCTTGCTAGGCATCTGTGCGACATGTACATCATTTCCTCATACAAATCCCAAATCGGAAAAAAATCCATTTAACTCATTGATTCCCTGTATGACATCCCATGTGCTTTAGTGCACCTGCACTGCTTTAGCAGTGTCAGAGGCAGATCATTTTGTAGTTTTTGCTCTTACCCTACGAATGACTCACTGTGGCAGTCTGACCTACGTTCTGAGTGGAAAGTAGTGCTAGGCAAGTTTGGGTAGAATTGATTTCTAATAACAGCACTCATTTGAAAGTAACACTGGTTTGTGAATGGTATTGTAGACACTAGTGATAAAAATGTGTTTAAAATGAAGTGGTTTTTATTCTTCCCATAATTTTTCCAATGACTTCTTCCAAGTCATTTCTGCAGGTAACTATAAAGGAGAATCTTGTCTGAGTTTCTGAATGTGGGAAAACAAGTCCTGCAAGGAAGTGGATAGAAAATGATATGTGAAGATCAGGAGTGCTTTGGAAGGTGTTTCCTATCTAAGATAAACCAAATATGAGTGGTCACAGTGTTCTGCTTCTGAAAGGTGCCCCGTGGTTGCATGCCTTCATGAGAGCAATTATAGTCAGTCATGCTAAAGAACCGTCTTCTGTAGCAAATAAACATATTTACATACTGAGAGCTGAAGCCACATCAAAGACCCAGCTGAGGTCAGGTGTCTGTTCATTTCAGAAAGGTATACTGGATGCTGTCACCAAGGCTGTGAACACTTTACATCTATAAAACATCACTTATAAAAGCAGAGAGTATAAAGCTTTCAATTTAAAGGCTAGTAGCAAATTCTTCACTTTCTGGTACCCTCCCTCCCTCCCCCACAGGGATGCTCAGACTTCTGCAAGTCAAACAATGCTCAGCCAAACAAGTGGGACTTTGGCTGTCCTCAGTTTGAAATACCAAAGCCCACAGCTGACCTAACCCTTAGAGTCAAGGCTTCACCCCCTTTAATGCCCCTCCTGGCATGAATGCAGGAACCAGATGAAACGATGTCAAGTCAATGATACAGATATGCTAAGAGTTTCAGAGAGAGATTTTTTTAAAAAATGTGATTGATTACTCTCAAGTGAGATTAAATTTAGAAATATCAAAAGGCTGATGACCTCACAGGAGCCTAAAAGATATGACATTCCTATGCATTATTGAACGCTATGCGTGTTTGCTCATCTCTTTTAAAGAGGAAGCCATTCAACACAGAATGTCTGCCAGTAGTTGTAAAATTCCTGGAAATGTAAAGAAAAAAGAGAAAAAGTTTCTCTCTAAATGAAACAACACATAGGAAGTTGTTTCCTTCTGCTAAGTCACTGGTTTTGGTGGCTTTTTGATCCATTTCTGAAAGGATTGGCAGCTCAGTTGGTAATTAAATAGTGTCTGGAAGAACACAGGCCTTTTGGAGTGTTTCGAACAGTCTCTCCGTTTTCACCTCTTCTCAGGATTTCTTTGAAGAAACAAAGTCAAAGATGTATTTTCAAAACACATCTCAACTTTGTGAGTTTCAGAAAGATCTGGATGGCTTTCATTGTGCAATGGGTCCTTCCCACCATATAGTGCTTAGACAACAAATGTCAGTAAATGTCCTTCAGGTTTTGAATGAACCCATTCGTGACATCTTGAATACTACTGAGACAAAATATTCTAGGTCAGTTTTTTGTGGTTTTTTTTTTTAATAGTTAATTAAAAAGAAGGGGGAAATGTGCTACATATTAGCTATTACTGTATATAAGCCTGTGAAATCTGAACTGTAATTTCAGGATATTGAATTGTGTATTGCAGTATATTTCAGAAAAGAAATGTATTATTTTGCAAAATGATTTTCAATTTAATGGGAACACTGTATAACCTTGTTGGTTTAAACAAAATTAATTCCCTTTTTGCTTGAAGACAGTAGTCATTTAGGATTGAATTCTCAAAAGGTCTAAGGTTGCCCTGTTGCTGCTACCTGTGAGCTCTGGGTTGAACTCACTGACTTCAGTGGTGGCAGAGTTACAGTGCTGCAGCTTTCTGGCGTCTTTCTATCATTTCCGTGTTCATAGATTTAGACTGGTAGACGTCTGGGTCCATGCAGAGTAATACCCTGACCAGATCAGAAATTCCTGCAGAGCACTACTCAGACCCAATGAAATTCCCTTTTGCTTGTCCTGCTTTGCTGGACCACCCAAAGCTTCCACAGTCTCCGTTGAATCATATGGTGAAGCAAAGGTGGGAAGGTCTCATGCTGGTCCTCTGATTAAGTGGAATTTTGCCACTAACTACCTTAAAGTAATTGTTTCCAACTTTTCTGAATGTAGACACAACTATTTACAGTAACCTGTTCAGTAAGTGGGTGTAAATGACTGGAAGCATGCATATTGTGAATTTTCTGAATGTTCTGAAGACTCATTTGTTAACCCCATCTATCACAATAAGACTTAATTGTACTTGCAAATCCACTAAGTGTTTGTACTACCAATCTGGTAGCCTTCTCTGATATCATCACCAGCTGGGTAGATGTGGAGACAGTGGTGGATGTCGTGTGCCTTGACTTCAGGAAGGCGTTTGGCACTGTCTCCCTCAGTATCCTTGTAAGGAAGCTGAGAAAGTGTAGGATAGATGAGTGGAAGATGAGGAGAGGTGAGAACTGGCTGACTGGCAGAGCTTAGAGGGTTGTGATCAGCAGCACAATCTTGTTAGAGGCTATAACTAGTGGTGTTTTTCAAAGGTCGGTGCTGGGTCCAGTCTTGTTCAACATCTTCGTCAATGGATGAAGGGATAGAGTCTACCCTCAGCAAGTTCACTGATGATACAAAGCTGAGGAGTGGTTGACACATGTGAAGGCTGTGCTGCTATTCAGCAAGGCCTGGACAGAAGTAGAATTGGACAGAGAGGAATCTGATGAGGTACAACAAAAGCAAGTGTAGAGTCCTGCACCTGGCGAGAAATAACCACATGCATCATTACAGGTAAGGGGATGACCTGCTGGAGAGGAGCTCTGCAGAGAAGGACCTAGGGGTCCTGGTGGACAACAGGTTAGCCATGAGCCAGTAGTGTGCCCCGGTGGCCAAGGAGGCCAGTGGTATCCTGGGGTGCGTTAAAGGGAGCATGGCCAGCAGGTCAAGGGAGGTGATCCTCTCCCTCCGCTCTGCCCTGGTGAGGGCACATCTCAAATACTGTGTCCAGTTCTGGGCTCCTCAGTTCCTAGGAGATAGGGATCTCCTAGGAAGAATCCAATGGAGAACATCAAATATGATTCAGGTCCTGGAGCACCTCCCATATGAGGAAAGGCTGGATACCAGAATCTCTTCAGTCTGGACAAGAGATGACTGAGAGGGGATCTGATCAATGTTCATAAGTTTCTAAAGTGCGGGAGACAACTGGATGAGGCCAGACTCTTTTCAGTGTTTTGTACTAGGTAGGACTAGGAACAATGGCCAAAAACTGGAACATAGGAAGTTCCACGCAAATATGCAGAAGAACTTTTCAAAGTGAGAGTGATAGAGCACTGGAACAGGCTGCCCAGAGAGGCTGTGGAGTCTCCTCCTTTGTAGGTACTCAATACACTTCTGGATGCCCACCTGTGTGCCCTACTGTAGGGAATCTGCTTCAGCAGATGTGTTGGACTCGATGACTACTAGAGGTCCCTTCCAACTACTGCAATTCTGTGCTTCTGTGATTACATTAATTTGCTTCACTTAGCCCTGCAGTACCAGAACCATAGCTGCTTACATATTCTCCCTTGCTATCTCTAACCTCTTTGTAAATTGTCAATAAGCATTCTGGAGACAGTTGGATTAAAAATAATATCAAGCATGTGTCTGATTAATATTTTAAGACCATGAGGGATCAAATCTAAAAATGCTGGATTTGTATTTAGCAAGTTCAGAATGACTGATAAAGCTGTAAAAGCATGTGCTTTAAAGCCCTTTTATAATCATTGACTGATGAGAGTTTTTGTATGCCAAAATATAACCACCTATGCATCGACTACAGAATGAAAAGGTAGGATTTGACTTCATTTTAGTAACAGGGCAGTTCCCTGTGGGAAAAGGCACTTTTTTTATTGGAAGGGGAAACTTCTTAACTTTTCCTTTGTGGTCAGTTGACTTCATAAGTCGTGGCCTGATCCTCTACACAGGGACAAGGTACATTAATTGCTTGAAGGCATTGAGCTTCTTCACTTGGTTTCTAAAATGAAGTCTAAACCTGGCCTTTCAGAGAAGTGTTGTAGTGAAAATGCTAAGTCATGGTTTGAACCAGTGATTGAGTGCCTGATAGGAAGGTGGAGTCAACACAGGGGAGCTCAGGTGCATGCAGTGTACCTCAGTGATTGAAAGGGGTGGAGCCAGGATGCACCCCTTTCCAGACCTCATTTAAGAGTTGGCAGTGGAGGTGAGGCTGTTTTGCTGGAGATCCCTGTGTACGTGAGGCTTTCTGAAGATAAGAAGGTACTTTTATTTCTGCACCTTCTGCTATTATACCTAAGTATATGCTCACTCTCTGTTGCTTAAGACCTTGTTACCCTGTTCTGTTGTTACGCTTTTCATTGCATTACAGGTGTCTACACTTATATCCCTGCTGATGTTAGTCTGTGCTGGTATAATCTTTTATCTAAGGGGTATCTTCCTCCTTTTCAGTCATGCGGTGTCTTCCTACAGCCATGGTATCCCAGGTAGGCTTGGGAAAAATGCATCCATTCAGTGACCGACTCTGGAGAAGAACAACTTCTTGTTCTGGGACCAGTATTTCACTTGAAGGAACTGCTGGGTTCTTGATTCCCCAAGGCCCCATTCCTCCATGTTATACACTGTTAAGTAGCTGTCGTGTTCCACCCCAGAAGAGAGCGCTTTTCAGTGATGGGTGAACTAATTCTTATTCTTTCTGCTTCATTGATATAATGGGGTGTCATTAATCTTTGTAAAGTCTTTGGAGGTTGTCAGATGGGAGATGGTGTCCAAGTAACAAATATTAAATTAATTAGGACTAGCTGCATTCTGTTTTTAAAAAAAGAAAAACAAACAAGTAAAAAAAAACCCAAAAACCTAACACCTTGAATTGCATTTGTAGTGGCTATTTATTGGTTTTGTGAGTGGCACTGAAGGATCCGTATAGAGTAGGATCATGTCAGAGAACACTGTGACGATCTGAAAGGTAAAACTATCCTCTGCTGATAAACTTTTACTGCCATCGTTTGAGGAACAGTTCTTTCTCCACACTAAATTCAAAACCATAATCCCTTAGGGAAGAGGCTAGTGCATTAAGGACAGTGCATTCATCAAATGTACCACCCAGTCCCCTTGAGCTTCTTCTTTTGGAATGGCAAGATTTATGGGATTTCTGCCACTTAGTACCTTACAAGAAAAAAGCAGTATTAAAAAATGACATGAAGCTGCCAAGTTTGGTAAAAACTGTACCAAGTGTCATGGCTTTCAACACAGCAATGAATGAAAACACGAGGGCAGAGCTCTGTGATTGTCCACATGGTTAGGCCATTCCTGAAGCCCTTCCCCCTAGAAAAATCATATTGGAGTTCAGAGAGGGCACCAGCACTTGTTCGGGTAGGTGCTTGTAGGTGTGTTTGGGAGCATGCCAGGTAACACTGCTAATGGACGGGTTGCTACAGCTGTACAGTAAATCCCTGGTTGTCCTTTGTGTGGGCCAGAAGCAGGTCTCTGGATATTGAGATAAGGCATTGGTGGTGTCTGGTGATCTCTGGAAATGGTAAAATGCTACCAAAAACATGGGCAATATTAGTTGAGAAAACCGAACGAGTGTTCAAAACAGTATCAAGTGCTACCCCCAGCAACTCTTCTTGTTGCAGTGTTATAGGACTTAAAGGAAAGCTACCATTATTGAAAGTATAGAGATGGATTTTTATCACAAAAATACATTTGGACGTTTCTCTTGACGGTTTTTTTTGTGCAACTCTGAAACTTCATTTTGCATATCTTAGGGGAAATCTTTGATTATCCAATCAGAATAGAAAAATAAAAGCATGCCTTGCATTCAAGTGTATTAGCAAGCATAGTATCAGGCAGTAACGCCTTCATTATAGCAATCCGAGTACTTTCTGAATAATTCAGAAGTGCCAAACAGAAGACTTGTTGCTTGGATGTGCTAATGAAAATATCAAGGGAATTAATTAACAGTCAATTATATCAATTTTAGATTTGGACATTGATTATGACGCTAAAAGCAAAATCTACATTCTTTACTATACATAATGCTTTACTTCTGTGTACTATAACTCAGCTTAATGATTTAAATTCAAAAGTGTAAAAGAAATACAAATTCAGATTATTTTTTGTACTTTTTCTCTCCTTTTCAATATGGTCAATATAAATAAGATTAAAGGCATGGTAGATAGATGTATGTGCATCTTTGTAACTAAGATGACGGATTTTGCCAGTCTGCTTTGTAGTAAAATGCTTTGGGAAAATGAGCTTGAATTCAGAGAATAACAAAAATAAACACAATGTGAACATGTATGTATATTTTCAGGGTTATTTTAATTCTGGGAAAAGGTTTATTTTGTATTTTAATATATCAGTTTTTCCAAAAGGGAAGTTATGATTGTTTTTTTAACACCAGGAAGAGCCAGGTTTACCTAGAACTGTTTTGTTAAACTCCATACATGCTTTTTAAAACGATAACATTTTCTGATCTTTGGTATTAGAGGAAAGCATGTCATTGAAATAAGTTTTTGCATGATTTGGCATGAGTTGTCTAGACTGGTTTATGAAAAATGACAGCTAGTAGGAAAGTAATTAAAAATGTATTTTGCTGAAAGCAAAAGTATTTTTGGAATCTATAACAACCATCTTTAATTTGCCAACCGTTTCCACAATTATTTTATATTAGCTGGAGGATCTTGTATTCTAGAAAATATGTATATTGATAGCTTTCTGGCTTGATCTTCTCACAAATTCTGCTCTTGTAAGAAAATTACAAGAGCTGAAAAAGTGATCAAATAATACATTCATATCTCTGTGGCATCCTTTATGAATTATTACGATTGACAGTAGATGGTGATAGGACTCTCTTCCACGGATGGAATGTTCCTGTATTTTGGCTGGAGCTGAAGGAAACACTGCTTTACTTGGAGATAATATTTTTCAGGTTTCAATGTAGTAAAGCTGTGTCCCCAGTTTAAAAGAAAAGCAACAAAAAAACAACAGGAGTCTGGAGTCTGGTAAATGGGGAAAATCATAATCTGGGCTCAGAGCCATATATTGCAATGTAGTCTTTTCTCTAATAATGAAGGAGCTGAGCTCTTGTTGCTAGTTCTGGAGAGCCCTTGGCATTACTCATGAAATTACTGGCAATATCAGAAGAATTTTGTACCCTTAATTGAATCCCTCTTCTTGTGCAGTCTAGAGCGGCCAAAACGTTGCTGTATGTTATTTCAGGTAATTCTAGATGTGAGCAAGCCCACGGTACTCCCTGTACCGGGAGGCTGGTAAGTTTGAAACCAGTACAGAAAAGCCTGAGCACTACCTAAAACCAGACCTGCTCCTCAGCTTTTCCTTCAAATAAGCAATCTCTAACTGCATAGAAAGAGTTAATCTCCAGAAGCTACTATTTCCTTTATGCTCTAAAAGTAAAACTCAGGCATGTAGTTTTGTCGCTGCTGAAGATATAGGGGAACCAAAGGTCCTTTGTCTGCGTGGTGAGGAGTAGAAATGCTGTAGCACTGCTGGGCATCCTGCTTTCATCCCAAGGTGTAGGTAACAGGATTCAGCCCAACCCTGGTGCCCCCAGAAATAGGAGCAATAGGACTGTGCTGGTTCCTCCAGGAGTAATGGTGAGTGGTGGCCAAACGCCCCAGATCTCTGCAGGTTGCTGAGGCCAGGCACAGGCGCTCAGGATGCACTGATGGGCAGTCATGCACTCATCCAAGTGTGTCCCTTTCCAAGAATGACATAAATAATTTCTTCCAGTGATTTTATTATGCTTATATGCATTTATCATTCTCAGGTTATATTTCTGATTCAATGCTCTAGATGAGAAGTCAAATCTGAAAGACAGCAGTGAACGCGTTATCATTTACTTTAAAGCTGAAGATTAAGTTAAAGTATTAATAACAATAAACTGATGGCTGTAAACACACTTGATAGTCCATTGATCTGTGCCTGCCATTCATCGCTCTCTGGTATTCTTGGTGAGTGTTTTATTTATCATGCTGTCATCCTCGTATCAAGTATCCATTCTATACTGGATCTGTGTTTATAAGTCTGGAACCAGCTTTCTTATGAAGAAATTCAATTATTTCACTGTGATCAGTACCCCTAAAACCTACCGGATGAGTAACCCTATGTGCTGTATTTCCTGAGACATATTCTGGTTTTGAACCATGTTGAAAACATCCTAAACTTCTGTTGTTATACAAATTGAATGTTAGAGCTGTTTTTCCTTGTTCCTCCTCAGTTAAGCGTCCTCTTCTGTCATAGAGTCCCACAGTGTGCAGTCGTCTCCAGGCACTCAGCCTTCTCTCCTCCATGTCTCTGCTCCTTCTTCCTTGTGGGTTTTCACTGCCTTCTCATCTCAGAGCAAAATCACAGAATCATTTGAGTTGGAAGGAACCTTTAAAGGTCATCTAGTCCAACTCCCCTGTAACGAGCAGGGATATGTACAGTTCCATCAGGTGCTCATAGTCCAGCCTGACATTGGGTGTCTCTGGGGACAGGGCATTCCACTTTATCCATATGTCTAAGTATCCCAAAGATTTAATGAACACCAATGATCAGTTTTCTAAGGAAAAGCAGGCAACTCTCAAACTTCTAGGCTTCAATTTTGTTTCTCAAGAGCTCAGACAAACAAGCTAATGCAGCTTGCAACTTTTCAGTGGTGGCAGCCCAAACTCTGCTGTCAGTGGCCTTGTGTCAGCACAGGCTTGGAGGGAAGTTCTGAAATCAGTGGAATGATTGCAGGTTTGCATGCATATAGCTGACAGATTTTGTCCTCGATATTCATGATCTTTCCTGTGGCATTAACTAAATGTGTATAATAATTTATGTTGTCATTTAAATTTAAAAGAGACTTTCCGGGCAGCACTATTTTTCCTGTTAAATCTTGTGAAGCACACCTTGAACTACATTTTAATATGAATAGTTAACTTATGCAGATCACTGAAAAACAGACAGTGTATAATAAGAGAAGAACCAACCAAAAAAATCACCCTGGGTTTTACACTAGCTGAAGTTTGTGAATGATTTTCCAGTGCAAAGCATTTTGTGCTAATCCAGTTTTGTGTGAAATGTTCTTAGGATAAGCTCCTATCAACTGACCCACTAGTTGTGTGCAATATATACAGAGAGGATATTAGTTATGGATTACAGACATTTCTCCACAAAGCATTTTGTTAAGTCCTGCCAATTGCGAGACAAGGGCTATTATTCTGTATTGCCCTCTTTTACTAAGCCTGGATTAGCAAATGCCCCTCTTTGATTTCCTGTTGCAAAGTCTCGTTTCGAAGCGCAGATTGTTGGGCAGATGTCCCTAATGGTGTGGGGACAGCAATGCTGGCCATGAGGAGCAGAATTCACCCCTGTGCACTCAGCTCTAGGACGGAAGGCATCTGTCACAGCCAAGATTTCCTCCTAATACTCGAAGCAGTTGAAAGGCAATTGTGTGAGTTGCTGTTAACTGTCCCAGCTGGAAAACACAGCACAAAACCCACCAGTGAGCCCTCTGAAATTTTTACATTCGTCCAAATCTCGCTCCCCCCTGAAATCCTTCTTATCTTCTTTTGGCTGCACTTGAAATTCAATCTCAGGTGGAAGCTTTGTCTAACTGTAACTCACCTTCCTGGTGGCAGCAGGGGCAAGCCCAGGGTGTGGGAGCAGGGCACTGGGGTACCTTCCCCTCCGTACCAGCACATCCTGGGAGTGCTGGGGTTTCTCCTGCTGCTGCAGGTGCTGCCTGCGCTGGGTACTTCTTTGCCACTTCTGGGCAAGAAACATGCTGGCAGCTACATCCCCTGCATCCCCTTCATGCGCATTTCTTGTTTTTCCATTTCAACTCCTCCCCCCTTCCCTCTCTTGCCTTATTGGAGTCATTAATGAGGGTGTAAGCCATCCCCTTAGCAGACAGCCGTACATTTTGGGCTTGATGACCCTGATCCTCCTCATGCTCAGCCTATCTCCTTTCAATTGTTTCATCAGCTGCGTGACTGCCGGCTTGCACCTGACAAGTGACAAGTCTCAGGCTCCTGCTGACTAGATAATCAAAGTCTTGTCAGAGCTGTCAATACCCTGCAGATAGGAGAGGACAAAGAGAGGAAAGGTTTCTACAGAAACCTCTGCCTTCAAAAAATACTGTCGATTCTTCTTACAGAAATCACCTGTTTGTTTCAAAACATTATTTATTACTGAAAGTACGGTCTCTGCAGAACAGGCATGTAAGCGGAATAACGACAGCGGCTTTTAATGACATAGCCCTCCAAATCCGCTGTCCCCAACATTTTGTTGGGAATTGTTGTGCAGCCCTGACTAAAGGGGAAATATTAATATTCAGCAGTCATTTAACCTTCCCAAAGAATTTAAAGGGATCGCTTCAGCACGGGCATAATCGTTATTTGATAAACAACCAAATCTTTTTAAAACAAAGAATGCGCAAGTGTGTTCTAACCTAATATTGCAAACCAAGGTTATTTATGACCTCTTCCCATTCTGGAACACTTTCAAATGCAGATTTGATTTAAAATGTTAATTAAAGCACAGGGCCAAATTTTTCCCTTACTTACAGACCTCTAAGTCTGCAATGTACTGAAGTTGATGGATTTCATCTGGGTTTCACCAGCGCATGAAAGTGTTACATTTGACACATAGTTATTTGGGTGTTCCAATGTACTTAGAATATATGTGTTAATGTTCCGGGATGGACAGATGTTCTAAATATGATGGATTCAAGAGATTTTTTTAATACTTTGTGTATTAAAAAAGAATTGCCTTTGATTTGTAAGATAGCTATGTCTGGAGAATGAAATGACTTAGCTTTTCACAGCCGGAAGTCCTTTAAAATAATATCAGAGATGAAGTTTCTGAAGTCCTGGTGATTATTTAATATAAACCATTTTACTGCACTACCAGGAGTAAAGTAGTGGGCATAGCCTGATGCTGAGAGAAGGTCATATGGCATTTCTTGTCTCAGAGTTGTTTTTAAGCCAGTGTTCAGTAGCACTTCTTCTCATGCACTTGCCTTCTGTGCCACTCTGAGATAACTCATGTTTGGAAAGAAGCTCTGGGCACTCAACTGGTGCTCCAGGCCTCTGCATTTGTGTCTATTTTTGTGAGGGGTGGCTTTCTTAGACAGCAGCAGCTATCTGAGCTGCCTTCTGGTTCTCGTGTGGGCAGCTGGATGTGGCAGCACAACATGGCAGGAAGACCTGGAGCCAGGTGGTCTTGCTGGCGAGGCTGGACATGGTGCGTTGACTGAGATGGCTGGGGATATGGTGGGCTCCTGGTGCCTGGGAGCATCCACCCACAGAAGATCCTCCCAGCAGCGTGATGGTGGAGGCCTAGGAGGTGCAAGGCCCTTGGGGACCGCTCTCAGCAGTGGCTGCCAGCAGAGCTCAGGGGAAGTTTTCTGATAGAAAGGTTTTATTTTTTTTTCCATCAGAAACTGCCGATTCGTCAAAAGCAAAACATTTCATGAAAACATCTGGCTTTCAATGAATCTTCCCGGAGAACCTAGCCTGCTAAGCAGATTTTCATTGTAAATCTGTCTGGTTTCCTGCCAGGTCACCTGCGTGGCTTCTTGGCTGCCTGCCAGTGCTTGCAGCTCTAAGGTAGCCACACCAGAATGCCTGCCCTGATCTGAGACCTTGGTTCTCTTCATTTACATCTGTGTAGGAAGAGCCGTGGGCACAGGGACCCTTCCCAGGCAGACCCCCGCCTTCCCTGCAGGCTCTGGGGCAACTTGGGTAGATTTCTGTCCTCTGAAAAGTTTAGGGAGAAGGACAAGAAGTTGTTCTGAACGTGAATGAGAACTGTTTCTGCAATGTTGACGTGTCCTGCAAGACCACAAATTCTGATTTTGGCACCTCTCACTTGCCAGTAGTTAGAAGAAAACTGGCGAGACTCATGGGCCAGCGGAGGGAATCAGCTTTGATGCTTCCAGGTGAAAGGCTCTGAGGCACATCATGTGAAAACAGTCCTGTTTGCATGACATGTGTGGTTGTTCACTGAAAGAGTGCAGGCGATATCCCTGGACCAAAGCACTTGTTTCATTAATTTTATTTGAAGGAAATTGAACTTATCAGATATGCCAGCTTGTAGCAAGTTAAACCTCAATAATACCTTTTAAGTAAACTAATTTTTGCTTTCATTATCATACAATGGATATCTTGTTAAATCCTGATTAAATACATAATTAGATGTATTTAAAGTAATAGTACTTATTCAGACAATAGTTTTCTTATTAAGAGTTAGTTTATTTGTTAATCAAATGTCACTTAAAATGTAGAGTGGGTGGAAAAGAGTAATTGTATGATTTACTTGAAAGAAAGCTGTAGACAAAGTAGATGGCAGAAAGTAAACAAGTGGTGGTTTGAATGAAGACTGCTGTTACATACTTTTCTAATTTTATCTATCTGCTTCAAGCAGACAGATTGAAGGGAAGTTGAGGACCAAAGGCTGAGCTGGAGCTTGGCTGATGCCCACTTCTAGATGAATAGTCGTCCTTTGTATCCTCTTTGCTCTGTTCTTCAATACCTCTTTTTTCCCCTCTTTTTATAACGTATAGGACAGGGTAAAGCTCAATGACTAGCACTCAGGTTTCTTTCAGCACTGCTGTGCGTGGCTGTGGTGCGTGTTTCCTTCCTTGGTGGTCAATCCCTTTAGCACCCTTTTGTGCAGCTTGCACTTAGTTTCTGGAAGTCAGTTTGCAGGCATTTATAGAGCTACAAGATTACTGGTTGTGCTGATGGCAGAAACTAAGAAGAATGGGATATCATCTCTATATAACTTCTCTGTGTGTCCTGTGGATATGTTCATTCTTCTTTCTGCGAATGAAATTAGTTTGGTTTACTTTCCTGATGCACGTGCAGCCATCCAGAGGCTGCATCACTGAGGCTGGAAGCTTGTTAACAAAGTTCCTGTTTTAGCTGAGGCTGATAAGAAGTGCAGTGGTCAGGCCATTAGAATAATATTTAGCTTTTAGACGAAAAGGCTGCAGGTGCAATTTTGCAATTACTTACAAAAACACAAAAGACACTTTGGCTGCTGGTGTAAGTGTGATTTTAAAGCACAGCATGATTTTGGTCTATAATGCACATAGCAAGTACAATTTACACGGACTTTCGCTATTACAAAAGGTTGCCTTTACTCTGCAATTTGGTGCTCAGAACCATAGTATAACACCTGTAATCTTGAATTCACCTAGTTTTGCTGAAACTGGTGAAGAGGGGCAAGAGAGCTGGCCTCTGGTGCCACAGGAGTTTGGTCTCCATGACTCTGAGGCCTGCTCTTGGGCAGACAGCACAAGGGATGCTTACTACGTAGAGGAGTTAAAGAAATAAGTGTTCCAGAATGTTTCAGGTTTTGTGTTTTGATTGTTTTCAGTTTCGACCACAAAAATCCTATCAGAATGGTAAACGAACATTTTCATTGTTTCCAACTTTTCTCAATAAAGGAACACTCTGACTTTGTGTGCCCCATCTTTGAATTCCCTGTTTTTGGTGGTGCTACAGGCAGCCCTTCCCTCTCCATGGCATGACTGCAATCCCTTCCTTTCTGTAGTTCAGATGTTGCCAATGTGACAGCAGTGAGCTCTGATGTAGGCTCAGCTCTGCTAAAAGTGGGAGCTGTGCCCTTACAGGAGCTTTGGTGTCCTGCTTCCCACTGGGATGGTGACAGGAAGAGATGGGGAGGCCTTGCATTGCCTGGTAAGTAATTGATTCTCTGCATCTCTTTGGAGTTTAACAGCCCCCTCTCCAAACCCAGAATTTTCAAATTGCCTTTGCAGCATGCTGAGATTTCTCTGGCAGCATGCAAGGGTCTGACTTTCAGGGTTTTGTGGGATATCTCAAGCTTTCCCCTATAGCTAATCTCTCCTGCATAGAAAAGGCAGGGGGGTAATGATGGACGTGAGGATACAACACTGAGGCAAGAGAATTATTTAGGGTTAAGAAATGATATGGGTTTCTTTAAGGTGTTCTTTTTATGGACTGCTTGGTAATTGTGGAGCTCACATAAAATCGGAAATATTCAACCAAGTTGTTTCCCTTTTTGAGAAGAGTATAATGTTATCTGGTTATCTGCTTGCAAATCTGGTATTTAACGTGTAAAAATCCTTATCAGTTGTACCAAGGTTATACTCAAAAATTGAGTGTGTCTCCTATAACATTCTGTGGAATTCTGTATTGAAATCTTCTTTGAGGAAGTATTTGAGCTATTTGCAGAGTAGATGAAGGGCAGGCATCGCATTGTGTCAGAACACCATAATGGACACACGCATACCCAAGGAGGCTGCTGTGGCTGAGGGTTACTGTTTCTTCTTGTACAAAAGACAAAGAATCTTATAGCTCCGTGTTTACATGTAGAAGATGCACATTTCTGTGGAAATGTCATAACAGTCGTATAACAAATGTAAATGATCTTTTAGGGCAGATGTCAAATGAGAGGCTGTGCCTACCATCAGCTGTGCCACATGTTGTGTCTCCTGTCTTGACTACGGTGTGGTCTTCTGTGGGTTGAGAAAAGAAAGTGAGATGAATGAGACTTAGTGTAGTATCGGGGTCTTGCATGAGATTTTCATACTAAAAAACACCCTTTTTAAAATTTTATTTTTTTTAAACAGTGTGAATGGAGAAAGGAAACCCCCAGACAAGCATTTTTGGCATGAAGGAAAACTAGCTTCAGCTTCTCACCCTGCCACATGTAGAACCTCCTGTTTCCTGCACTTGCTGGCACACTTGACTGCAGCCCTTTCTTCTCCAACAAGTCCCTGAGCACACTGACATGTTTGCATGAAGCATATAAGTAGTGTTACACTGAATTTTTCACTGGAGATTACTCACTGAA
Source organism: Alectoris magna (assembly GCA_030625065.1). Lineage (NCBI taxonomy): Eukaryota > Metazoa > Chordata > Aves > Galliformes > Phasianidae > Alectoris > Alectoris magna. The sequence goes on along the minus strand of CM060571.1, from coordinate 10,999,262 downwards.
GAATTCACAATCAGTTCTTGATTAATAGTTTTTTTTCCATCATTCCTTTCCTTATCCCAAAATATTACTTAGACAGGAGTTTGGGTCATGACTCCTTGCAGAATTTGTATTTAATATTTTCTTAAATTATTTTTGGTAATCTATGTAAAAATTATGTATAACACAATTAATTGATATAAGTGGTTTCAATTCTCCTTAATATGACAAATCTCTAGTGTGAAATATTCTTAGTTAATGATCAACATAAAATAGATAGAGTTCATTTTTAATGCAAGTACAAGATTTGAATTAATTTGTAGTTAGAGCAGAGTTATTAAACTGTTATGATATATATATATATATATATACGTACGTTCCTTTCTTTTGTTTTTAAAGCTTTAAAGTTCAGCAGGTATGATGGGCTGGTTGGAATCTTTCTAAGAAGTTCTTTCCATACTGAAGCACTAAGGGGCGTTTATTTAGGATTCCTCCACAAGTCATTAATACTTCTGTGTGCTAATACTCTCCTAAAAGACGGGTTCTGGTTTGCAGGGACTTGTGGTTTTGGTTGATCCTAACTGTTGGGTTTATAGGAATGAACCATTAGCCCAATTTCCTGTTACAGAAATACCTTCTGTCTCTGAGAATCCAGCCTGCCCACACAGGAAGGGTCTCTGACAGTGCAGTAGGTTTTTGCATGCTAATCTACCTTGAGCAGAGTATTAAGCAACAGAGGGTGCGCAGAGTAAGAGTATTAGAAACGGATTAACATAAAACTACCTACTATTATCATGGTCTTGCTTTCTTCGGTTTAATGAGTGACATTCCTTAATATTACTATTAAATTTATAGCAGTGAGATAAGCATCACATTTTCCTTTTTCCTATGATTGCATTCAAGATGAAGGAAAAAAATATTGGGAGATGTGCCAAATGGAATTGAATGTTGCTTAAAGGATGCGTGGGATGGAAGAAGCAACTTGCAGGGAACATCTGTTTCTGCTGGACCTTGTCACTTTTCTGTCAGTTGGAACTCTGAGTTAACCAGATTCCTTTAACTTTAAAAAGTGTTGTGTTTAAGACATAGCACAGTTCAAAGTAACCATCCAGTATGCTGCAGTTTGTACGTGTCATGGAACTACTTTCTAAGTGAGTACAGAACTTGGTACGAACAAAACTGCTTGTATTTTCTTTCAGTGTGGAGTGTGAGTGAAAGCTGGAGGGATTTAAAGTGGTTTAATCCTCACTGTTCTTCATATTCCCACTGTTTCACAGGTCAGTGAGCTGCAGCATTTGTGTTGTATTTGAAAATACATATCTTCAGTCTCTTGGCTAGATACCAAAACTTGTCCAAAAATACAACTGAAAGACTTACTTGGGCTTTCGGTGTCTTAGCTGCTTTGCTTGTTTTGCGTAGTCCAAAAAAGGTACATCAAAATGAAAGCACAGTTTTAATCTGTACTTCCATGCAAGCAAACTGTGAACACCCCAAAGAGCCAAACCAGCCTGAGGGGTTGGGCCAGCATTTACTAACCCCAGTGTGTCCTCTGCTTGCTTTCTGATAGAACAGTAGGATGCGCTGGGGAGGAAGGAGAGCTTCTATCATCTCTTGAAAACATCAACGCTATTCTTGGTTGTTTTCCCCAAGACTCTTCCTACAAAAGTACTTTCTTCTATTGTGATACATTTTTGATTCTTTAATTTCCCAACATTTTTTTTTTAAAGGAAAGCAAATATTTCCTTGAAACATTTTTTAATGGAACAGATGTGAATTTATCTAAAAACATTTTGATTGCAAATGTTAGAATTGTGTTATCGTGAAATGCTTTTAATATGAAAGAGATCACAGCAGTTAAATTTTTTTAGGGCATGAATTTAACTGTAAATGTAATAAAGAATTAAATAGTGCCCTACATCACTCTTAATATTTCCTCTCTGAATTATCTGTGTTTGTTATTGTTGTCTTTAAGAGTACAGCAAAAATATACAGCATTGCTTATTAAAAGCTTTAGATAAAATAATCAGTCTCTTAAAAATAATTCTGAAGGTATAGAGTCTTCATGCTGTAGTTGCGGTGATGCCAATTAATGCAGTGACACTGCAGTTTCTCACAAGCTATTTTTACATCATTACTTCAGTACAGGACCTCTGAGGAGACCCATTGCAGTTCCTGTAGTGGTGCTGGTGAAAAAAAAAAAGAGGAAAAAAAAAAAAGTGGGCATTAGTTGCCTCTTGGACTTAGTGTCTTAGTCTTGGCCCGGTGTGGCGCTGGGGGAAGACATTATTGCTGGGAATGCCACACTAGCCTGTCAGTCATAAATTTGAGGTCATGATTATTTGTGGTTCACACACACATTGTGGTTCATTGCATCGTTTTTGCAAGACGGGTGTGAATCCCAATGTGCTGGCTAAACACTAGTTTGAGCAGTTACATTTTGTGCCTGTAATTCCCCTGTAGTTTCAGCTCGATATATTTCACATCTCGGTTTGTACTATTGCTCTGTAGAGTTAAGCAGCTAGTGTTTTTTACTCTGTGAACTGCAGAATCTTAGATGTGAGTCTTGTATGTGGTTGCAGTCCAGGCGCTTGTGAAAAGATTTAGAGTGCAACCAGTTGTGCAAGAAAAAAATGCTACAGAAGTCATGACAGTAAATGTTGGAGGGTGCTGTCTGCAGATTTCAGAAGTTCGGTGCAACTGTGCAATACATAAGGCATACGACTCTCATCACAGATGATCTCATCCCTCCTGCAAAGTAGCCACAATAGCATATATGGTGCTGTAAATATAATTGTGTAGCACCTACCTCTGGTTTTTTTTTCATTTTGTTTCAAAAGAGGCGGCCAAGATCAAAAGCTTTAGTCCAATCAATCAGGCTTTAATCAAATGAAGCACTTGAGCACGTGCCTTACCTTAAGCACATAGGGATTATTGATTTCAAGGAGATAATCACATGGTAAAACAAGGCCTTATATCTGAAAACCTTGTATCTCCAGGTCTGTCTGTAAGATACACTATGCTTCACCCTTCCATTTGGTTTAAGGTGAGATGAAAGTGCTGTCCAATCAAAAATAAGCAAATGATGATATTAAAGCAAGCAAGACCTACCTAGTTTTCGTCTAAAACTGGTCTTCAGATTAATTACTTAGATTATATTTAAGCAAAAGAGCAGCTGTAGTTTAAACCAACAGAAACAGTGGGCTTTTCAATAGAGATCATACTGTGGTGCCTAAATAGGCCATTAAATTCAGTGTTGAATCAGAAAGACTTGATTTTCCACCCCAACATTGCACATCCACAGCAATGATTAGTTTACAAATTAAATTTTTTGAGTTTTTTCACATAGCTGGAATTTAGTACATGCAGCCTAGAGTGTGTGCATAATGTTTTATGATCAAAGTTATCACTGCATGTAGGATAGCTTCAGCACACTCTTCTCTGGCAAAGCCTTGTTTCCACTTCTAAATTTAACGTACAATCAGACATTACGACTCCTGGGTCCTAAAAGCAGAAAGAGTGGGCATGGGAGAAGTCACAGGGTTAACGTGCTAACGTAGAGGTTTGATCTATCTTTAATTGAAGTGGGTGTCCACAGCAAGTGGCTTCTCCCATTAGAAATGATTTTCTGCCAGAAATCTATATTCTGTCATACCCAATTATGCACCCTACTAATCAACAGAGAACTTGGTAGCACCCCGACATGGAAAAGTCTGCATCTGTTCTAAATCCTGCCCTTCTAAGCAGGATTATTGCCAAGCACTGTGAAGATTGCTTAGCTGGGTACAAAAGATGCTGTACCCAAGCCAAAAAAGGGAAGTAATTCTGATTTTGTTTGAATGAGATTATTTTATTGGATGGAAGGAAGTAATTGAATTATGTACTGTAAAATAAAGCCCTGAATTTTTGAGGAAAAAATCATCAAATGTTATCTCACAAAATCTTTTGAAACGGCAAAGTACAAAGATCTTCATCAGATCAAATATCTCTTAACTGCTTCCTTGCTCCTCTGAAAACAATTACTACTATTTATATTTTAGGCAAAGGTAGTAATCTTCTGTCACTTCATTTGTTAAATGTCACACTTGAAATGCTTAAGAATATGTTTTCTGTTAAGCATATGAGCATTACAGCCATTTTCAATGAGACTACTTACAATGTTTTGAGGAAAGAGGGGTCATTCCTAGCTGATATCTTATCCTCATGCCAGCCACGTATGTTGTTGTTTTGCTGGTGGTGGTCTAAAGATTTCATTTTGATAGAACCCCAAAGCCCTTGGAAGGACTTGCTGTGCCATTGAACGGGAGAAGATGCTGAGGAAAGCCACAAGACATGCAGCTGCTACCTGGCTTGATGAGTGATTAAATAGACCAGTGCTCTTTTTCTCAAAAAAGAGATGGCTGTCAGATGATCTGGCACAGGAGATGTGCAGCATAGAGAGGAGAGGTGCGAGACCCTGTTCAAGAGCTAGGAGATATTACATGAAGCTACTGGCCTGAAGATTTAAAATTTAATGTGGAAGTGTTTTTCTTCATGTTACAAAACCAACCTCAGTGTGTAGAACATTGTGAAGGCCATAGGTGTAATTTGAAAAAGAATTCGAGAATTTCAAGCACAAATAGTCCAGTAAGTGTGATTGGATGTACAAATGCAGATGTGGCCTTTAGCTTGAGAAGCCAGAAAGCCATGGCTTGTGGCGAGACGAAAAGACACAGTGGAGTGAGAAATGGAAGAAAGCATCAGCATGTATCAGCCAGCCCATGGCACTTTTGATGAAGGTGCTCAAATGCCATCTCCTTTGCAGTGGTGTTTACAGGTCTGCTTTGCTGAAAGCAGAATGGAAAATTCCTGAGTATTTCTGAAATAAGTTGAGCATTCCCAGATATTGCATAAACGTTGCATCTGCCTAATATACTGTTTGTATTCACGAAGACGTCCTATAGGTATTTTAGTGCTCCCTCTGTTCACGTACATTGCGTGTAGAAGTTGAATAATGCAACTTGTTATGGTTTTGGTTAAGTGTTAAGACTACTTATGGAGCTTATAATTCCACTGTGGCTTTATGCTGTTATCAGCACATAAGTGGCTCTCTAGGCTAACTGCTGCTGGGTAGGGCACAATGAGACTTCACCCAGGCTAAGGCTGTTTGAGAACCTGTTCTCTGTTTCTCTTTACCATTGTGAAAGGATTCAATGCCATTGAGAGATTTCTAGTTTGATGTACCCTTTGTGATTACAATAATTTGCAAAAAAAACCCTCCCATTATTTAAAATTAAAAAAAAAAAAAAAAAAAAAAAGGTTAGAAAATGTATATCCCTGCTAGTGACAAGTCCTTTCAATCTGCATTTAAATAAGGGTATTGGCTATGTATAACACAAGGCTGCCCGAGGCAGGACATAAATAGTGTCTGCCAGGTATAAGTTTGATGTGGGCTTCCACGCAGGGTATTGAAGACACACATCGGTAAATCCTGATCCTGCAACTCTTTCCTGTGCAGCATTACTTCAGTCTACTTAGTGTATTTAGAAAGTAGCTAAAGATGCTTTTATGGAAAAAAATTAAATAGCCCAGACATTTATACTGCTTCTAATGCACATTATTAACTGAAAACAAAGTATCAGCAGTTATCCTATATATTTTTTCTTTAAATAAGAAACAAAAACCAACCCCATACAGGTGCCCAGTATGACTGAGAATATAATACCCTAAAGTTTAAGACTAGTTTGTAAACAGAGTCCCTAGTGTCTGCTATTGATCTTTTGCTATTTTAATGCATTTTTACTGACCGACATGTCCTGTGGTAAAGAATATTGCCTAAATTAGTTATCTGATTGGTTCTTTTGATTAATGACGGGACTGTGCTTCATTACACATGACAACATGATCAGAATAATCACTGCAGCCATAGAAGCTTGGACTGGCATTTTTTATTCCTTCATTTTTAAAGTTCATTTATAAAATTATTTAATGTATACGTCCTAAGTTGTAATTTATTTACATGACACTTTTTTCGATGGGAACTGTTGTACTGTGTCACAAATGGCTAAGAAAACAAGGTAAACTAGATGTACAAATCAATGTCTTCTGGCTCAAGGGGAAAAAAAAACATAATCAAGATTCAAGAGCTGACCTTGTCCAAAGTCCAACTTGTCACACAACAAACAGTGAGGTGCCCAACAAATCACTAGGATCAGCAGGATGGATTCAGAGGAATTTTTAAATGATGTTATTCCTTGCTGAAGTTCTTAGCAAAACTTTGAGAATTGCAAGTGTTGTCATGAAATCAGAGCAAGACCCAAGCACTGTTGGGTTTCCATGGTCCAGCTAAGGGCAGGCACTTCAGAACAGCCATCTGGGACTTCTGCTTTGTGCAAGCACTGTCTCAATTGACTGCTTCACTGTATTTTTGGTGGCTCTTAACTGTTAACCTGCAAAGCCATATGATTTTGCAAACAAGTTCCCACATGGAAGTTTCTTGGTGAAACTCCATAGTTTTCCATGAGAAACTACTGTCTCCCTTTAACTGCTTATACTTCACTTCTGCAAAACTAAACCACCTTTGTCTTTGCATGGAGGAGCAAGACCAGATGTGTTGCTTAGCATTATCCTGTTCCTGTGCTATCTGCTATGGTTTATAGCACCTTTACATGCTCTGAGGTTCTTGATTGCTTTTTAGTAGGTCATTCTGGGATTGATCTGTTTGAATTTATAAGGACATGCATGCCACCTTATGTCATATTGATGAATGATTCAAAATTTTAAATGGCAATTCAACATTTAATGTTTTGAAAAATGTTGAAATGGTGTCATGCACAGAATAAATGGCAGCTTTCATTTTCTTTCTTCAAAATTCCCTGCCAGCCTGTTTACATGATGTTGACAGACATTTTAACGTTTGCCAGAGAAATAATGTGAAGGGTTGGATACCTGCCATAAAATGGTTTTCTCTCTATGGCAAGTGTGGAAACAAATGTGTGTATGTACAGTATATACACACATATATTTTAAACATATTTTCAAACAAAAAATTGTTTGTTTGCTGTTAAAACTACAGAAATGCAGGACTAACTCCAAGAGGGGTAGAAACAGAGCTCAGAGGAGCCAGAGCCTCACTGACTCCTGAGCGAGTCCAGCTCACAGTGCACAATGTCACACATTCATTGCACAACTCAGGAGCCATCTTGCTGATCAGTGGCTAAACAACCTTTATTTCAGCACCAAATCGTGTTACATTCTGATGCAGCAACTACAGTGTGTTTGCACACCAAGTACTGCTTGTGCCTACATACTGCCCTTCTTATTGTACTATTTTTATTATGCTCTGTCTCACTTTAAGACTTCGTTGTACCGGCTCCATATAACACATTATCTGAATATAAAAGTAAGTGTCTGTACAGATTTAAGGCCCAATCCTTTATGTACATATGCACTTTAAATGGACCTCAGCATTGGTGCGATAGATTTTCCTCCTGGGATTGCAGGAGAAGGCTGATATTTGTTGTGTGTAGTAAATGTGAAGGTTTAATATGCCAATAATTCCATTTCCATGGAATAACTATGGATTTAGGATGTTGTGCTGAGTTAATTTTAGCTTGTGTTTAGACATTCATTTTGTAACTAACAACATTTATCTAATTACGGTGGCATACCAAGCTTTTGTTTCCTGGGAAGAGATTACTATTGTATGAAATATGTTTAATCATGGTTAAACACCCTTTGACTTCTCAGGCTGTTTGTAGCTGTGTAAGAGCCTGTTTGATGCTACCATTGTGTATAGGTGAGTGAAGCATTGATAATTCTTTTATGAAAGCAATTCTGAATGAAGGACTGATAAGCTGAGTTTATGATTCTTACATTCCAGGACTGTTTTGTTGCTAGCACATTAGAAATTGTGACTAGTCAATGAAATGTCAGCACTTAAGGGCTTCATGAATCAGATCCTGTGTTAAGAGCAGTTGTAAACTACTACATGGGTCACTAAGTTTTAGTATTTGAGGTTTATAAAATATTTAAGGACATTGAAGTTTCCATGCTGTACTTAAAAAGTAATTTTTTAATTAGCAGATATATTAATAGAGAAAATCATTTTTTTTTCTTCTGCAATTGATGAATATGTTATACGTAGAGCATGCATCTTTGCTTCCAAATGAGGAATTGATGCATTCTTCTATTCAAAACTTGTTTTCTATCAATACCTGCAGATAATTGGTTACGCTAGTTGATTGTGTGTGTATATGTATGTAGTACTTAAAAGCTTACCGATATATGCAGTATTTTGTGCAGGTTTTTGCATTGCAGCCTTTTATACATTATACAATTAGAGCATGTAAAATTGGTGTTGAATATGCAAGTTATATGTTAATCTGATTAAATGAATAGAGAATTGCCCAATGCAATCAATTGAAATATTCAATCACTTTGTGCTGAACTTGAAGGAAATTACCACCTTGAGGCTGCCAAACCCCTGATACAACTTTGCATTTGCAATAATATTTGCCTATTTAGTATTCAAAAACATATATGTACAGGGTTTTTTTTTTAATGAAGTAAGATTAGTCCATCAAGAAGGTGCTTGCAAGAACTGGAAATGCAACAGTCTTCTCTGTACAGGAGAGTTAAACATTGGCTGAAGGATTTTAGAGTGTTCTTGCTCATAATGCATATACTTTCTTTAAATACAAAGATATCTATATTATTTTACAATTTTATTTGTTTATTTTCCCTAAAAAGAAAATGACTTGATTTAAGTGTGTGATACTATTTACTCGTATTTTAAAGCCATGCATAATATTATACAGTAGATTGAAATGCATACTTATGTCTCCTTCTTTCATTGGACAGCTATGCTAAAGCAAATAAAATCAAACGCATGCATTCCCTTTCAGTGGCTTACAAACTGTAAGTGATGGGAGGAAAAAGCCACAGCCATTCCACTGAATTCTATTATTGACAACAGCAGAAGCAAAAAAATTAGAAAACAAATCCCTTTTTAAATAAAATGAAGTAAAAGACCTACATTGCTTGGAGGAAATGCTAATTGAAAATACCTTGCTAATGCTAGCTAGTCACAGGAAGGAAACATTAAGTTATTATTTTTAATAATGTTTACAAGTATATCCAGCCATTTCCAGCCAGTGAAAAATGTTAGCCTTGGTAAAATGTGGCAGTGCTACTTTTCACTGGTGATGCTGCTCATCTTCTCTCTGATAGCAATCATTAATTTTATTTTTTAACCCAGTCTTCAAATGAAGACAGATGAGCAGGAGAGTTTTAAATGCAAGCTGCTTATGTTCAGAAAAATGGCTGCTAGATTACAGATCACTGTGCCTGAGCTGAGTCCGGTGGCTGTGAAGGGGAGAGCAGAGCACATGGGTGGAGGTGAGCGGCCCCACAGAGCCATTGCCTGCCCAGGGCTGTGCAGGGAGGGAAGGATGAAGGGAGAGCCCTGCATGATGATATGGCAGCCTGATTCATTTCCTAATTGCTATGGAGACCCACAGATACTATCACTGTTAATTGCTCTTGATAATTTTAGTGTTACGTTTTAACATTTATTTCTCATTAGCAGTAAGAGGACTGTGAGAGATCAAAACGTGTGATGGGCATCACATCACTGGCAACATCGTACTGCATCTTCTTCTGTTCTCTAATGTCCTCAGCACTGTCTTTTCAGCCATGCCAATAAACATTAAGTAATTTCTGTGCAACTTCCAGTGTCTCACAGCTTTCCCTGTTTCTTGCACACTCTTTTTTTGTTTATTCTCTTGGTTCAATTGCCCGCTGCACAGCAGGGCTCAGGCTTGCTCCTGAGCACAGAGAGCCTGGGACTCGTTGTTGGCATTCACTCCTTCCTGCGCATGTTTTTAAGTTATTTGGAAAGGAGAGGCTGGTTGAGCGGTGCATTAATAGCACCAAGAGGCAGTAGAAGGGCTGTGGCTGAGTGAAGCTAGGCACTGGGCACCAGCAGGCCTGTGGAGCTGGGCCTGTGCTGCCCATGCAGGGCTCAGGCCTACTGCTCAGCCATGCACTTCTGCATTGCTGTGTGAGAACTGCTTGCACTGGTCGAACTGGGTACTGATAGATCTCAAGGAGTGGAGAGTAGAAAGAAGATAAATGGCAATTGAAAGAGGGCTTTTTAAGGGGATTAAAATGTGTGAGAAAGACCTCTTACAGAGGACGGTACAAACTGATGCTGACAGGAGTCTGGTGATGGGAGGGGAGGTGACCAATCTCCTGCATGTAGGAGTTGGGCTGTCCCTGTGTGCTCCAGCACTGCTAATGACAACAGCAGCAGCTGGCATGTGGCAGAAGTCCTCTGTACCCCCGAAAATAGAAGTCTGGAACTGATGAGGTCTTGGATCTGACCTTCTCTGTGGGAGGGCAGATCTTGGATGCTTAGCTCCTATCAGATCCAGAGTCTGGTGCTTGCTGTCAGTGAGGTAGTCCCTGCAGATACTTCCAGATCAGGTCTTATAGGTAGGCTTGTTGCTCCAGATCTGGAGTAAAGGCAGCTCCAAGCATGTCTGCACTGTACTTCAGGGTTTTTGCCAGCCCAACTGCTCCTGGGGAGTGACCTTGTCTCTGGGAAGCAGCCCTTGTGTTAGAGTTCTGTTTAAGGAGCTGAGAGAGGATTAATTGGTTTGTTCACTGCTGTTTCTGGAAGTACCTTACATTTTTCAGTGGAAGATGACTCTGGAAGTACTTTCCTACAGTGAAACAAATCCCTGCCAAAATAAAATGATGAATTCTGAATATTACTGGCAGCACTTGATGCCAATTTTCAAACAGTTCATTTCTATCTGCACCTCCGTTGCAGGCATGTGGGGAGCTTAATGCCCAGTTGTCAGTGCTGTCCCCCTAGTTGCAATGCAGGCACCAGTGCCCTGTGTTCCCCCAGGTCTCACATGGGAGATGTGGATGGGGTGCAGCAGAAACCCACTGCACCATCAGGACAAAAGTTACGTCTTCTGTTTGCAAACCTGAGACTGAGAATGGCTCCTGCTAAAAAAAAAATGCTTATAAGAACAATGCAGCAAAGGTGAAATGCTATTTGAGCATTTCCCCCCTACAATCACACCTATTTGGGGTATCACTAAGAAATGAGTTTATAAGGTTCATCAGGATAGCCTCATTCTTGTAGCAGGATAACACACCCATCCACACATAGAGAGGGAATGCAGGCAGCTGAGGATCCCATTAGGCTTCATACCCAAGGCAGGGGAAGCCCTGGGCAGAGCTCAGATGCCAGGGAAGCTGCTTGCCACCTTGGATTAGCAGCAGCAGAGGGAATTTCTTTGATGCCTGGCCTTGAAAGGCCACGACACCCAAGAGAGGTGTCTGGCAGCTTGCAGCGTCTTTGTGCTTTAGCTACAAAGTAATTTAGGAGATTAAATGACCAGTAGATCTGTAACTCCTGTTCCAACATTCTTTCCAGTTCAGCTGGAAAGGGGTTGCTTAGTGCAAAAGCAACTCTTGCAAGCTGAAGCCACTTTACAGACCGCAGGTCCTGTTGGTGGCAGCTCCCTTGTATTTCTCAGATGATGAGTGCAGAGGTAGAAAGTCAGAGAGGGGTGGGAGGGTGCTGGGAGCTAGCAAAGGCCTTCAAAGTAAGAGTGATGTGAGAGGGTGTCAGAAGGCAGAAGGTGCCAGCTGCCTGACAAAAGAAATATCATTACTCACTATTAAAGAACACTCCAGATGCTTGATATAGTCATAGATGTTCTGAATTTATTTTTTTTTTTAGAAAAGCTTCTTGCCTGCCTGCCTACGATGTCATTTTATGAAGTCAGGGCAAAAACCCATGAGCTTTTGTTCAAACAAATAGACTATCAATCTCATGAGTAAGAGCCAATCTTACTGGTTAATGCTGCAGGACAGTGGTTGTCTCTTCAAAATACTAAAATCTTCTTCACATTCCTCTATTCCACTGGGACATCATTACTAGCAGGGACAGATTGTGCAGATATTCTCTGTTAGTCCAGGGTGGGACGAGCAGTTGCTCTGGGCGCTCTGGTGTTTTTGCAACATAGATCTTTTTGCATCTCTATGCTCCTCCTTTTCTTTGTACTGAGCTAATGGGTGACTCTTATTCATATGTGAAGAAGCATTTTGTATGTATATATATATAAAAAGAAACATGAAAAAGTTAATCTGTTAACTTTCATTGGCAAAACATATAGTAAATTGCACTCAGACTGTAGGACAATCCCTAGATTTTACAAGGGGAGGACTGATAGAAACAGAATAGCCAAAAAAAATGGTGTAACAGGAGGACTGCTGAAATTAAACAGGTTGAAAGTTGTCTGGCAGCTCCAAATACAGCAGAGAAGTATAGCCCTGGAGTGCCACAAATTTTATCTTTGAACAGGTTTATTGTTTTATCAGGTTTTTGTTTAAGAAGGGTTTCATTATATATAACATTGAAATAAATTTTTACATAGCAGATTTATTCAACAGGTTTATTCTTTTAACAACCCTCATTGTATTTCAGCAGTTGGTATGTGAGGTCTTATACATCAAGCAAGTTTATTACTTTATCAAGTATGAATTTTAAGGAGTTTTCCTAATAATAGAAGATGTGTGGAGATTTATAGGTGGTACATTGTTCTATTCGGCATTTGAGCCTTTTTACCTAATGTAAGCTACATCCTAACTACATGACAATGCTGCTAGCAATGGTGGTAATTGTGCTGTAACTCATACTATCTTCCCACAACTGTAATAGATCTCACTTTGCTGTTCCAGTGTTTTTAAAACCCTTAAAAGTCTAAGTACAACTACCCCGAGTATGTTGTCTCTGTAAATTAGAAGAACAAAGTGAGGTAAAAAGCAGTATTGACATTAGTAAGTAAATGGACTGTGCTAAGTCGTTTTGATAAAAATTCACTCCTGGACTAGAGGAATCAAAAAGTCACCTGGATGGAATGGAGTCAGCTGTCCCTGGTTTGAGGCTCTTGCTAAAGAATGTAATTAAAGAATATTTGATTATCACTTATTGCATTTTTAGAATTTCTTTAATCTTTCTCCTTCCCCTCGGAAGGAGAAAAGTGACATTAAAAAGAAAAAAAAATGCAACTTTGAGATGTAAAGTTAGTTTTTACAAATATTATTGCTTCTACTTTTACAGCATCCGTTTCAAATTAAGCTGAATTTCACAGATTAGTTCTCATGACAAAAGAAAGTTCTATCACAAATTTCTTTATGTTGTGAAGTAGCAATTAAATTGTAGAGTTGGTTTGGTATTTCTGATGAAATGTTTTTCATCAGAAAATGCCAATTAATCAAAACAGGCCAGTTTATAGATAAAAGTTTGATTTATTTGTCTCCGAAATACTGGGGAAAACTTCTGAAATCTGCTCAGGTGACAACCTGTAAGACTAGTTCAGATGAAAAGGATTTCCTTTAAAAACCTAAACTAACTAAAAGAGAATTGAAATGTTTCAGAGTGAATTGTTCATTTGTTTTATACTGGGTTATTTTTCCTTTTTTTTTTCCACTTTGCTTCATGAATACATTTGACAATTCAGATTTCCGTGATGGCCAAGACATTCCTTGCATCTCAAATCTGTAGAGAGAACTTTTCTCCTAGCACTACTAATGCAAAGTATAGAAAAGTATTCCACAGCAAAATACAAAACAGCCGTTCTGTATTGTGAGATTTATAATCTGTAATTTTGTTCTCTACCTATGACTGTCCACTTTTTCCTGACATCTTTACTCACATGAATGATCCTTACCCAAAGAAAGGTAAAAGCCATTCAAGGTTAAGGGATGTGTGCTATAAGGAGTGCAAACCAGAAGCCACTGTTGGCATATTCACTGCATGAGATACTGGCTTGTTGCTCCCTCCCATCAAAACTTTTCTGACCAGTGGAATGCTGCCATCTTGAATGTGAATTTTGTTGTATATGCCTACTTGGAAGGGGATTATCAGGCAGATCCTTATGTACAGCTGATACTTACACTTCTGAAATTATTATTTAAAAAGTGATTTAATAAAATATGAGAAATGTATTAAGAAGGTATATTTTTGTGCACTAATCTTATAGTTCTTTTCATTTGTTTTACTGTAGAAGTTCATACTTATTAAAGAGTTTTTTATGGACAGCTCCTTGTCATTCAGTGATAACTTTGATGTATAGCCAATCTGGTTGACAGGTATGTTGAGTTTACACTGCAGATAAAGATTTTAAAAATAAAATTTTTAAAGAGTGCTTTCCAAAGGTAACTGTATAGCTTAGAGAAAATCTTCAGTTCCACGCAACATAACTGTTATATCCAGCAGTTCTCAAACGATGAAATATTCTAGCTTAAGACCACGTAAAAAAAGAAAAAGAGGCACTTCAGTTGAAACATCAGGCCTGATAAACTCAGTGACAGTTCTGTCATTGCCTTTAGTGTGGCCAGGAGCTATGGCAAAATTCCTGCTTTGAACAGACTTTGGTAGACATAATTGACACTTCACCTTGCTCCTGAATACAGCCAGGCTGTGCTCTTATCTCTTCTCCAGCCCCTTCCAGATGGGTGTCTTTAAGCCAAATGCTTTGCATTTGGTGGTTTGGGTCCCATTGGGCCAAAGTCACCTTTCATTTATGTTGACTTAATTCCATTAACTTCACTGTGGTTATTTCCGATTTCTAACAGATGAGTTGACATAATAATTAGGTCAAATTCCTGTAGAATTTTTAGTACCAGACAGATGTAGGTATTTATATGTGCTTTTAAAAGGTAAGGCTCTCAGAGAGATGCGCTTACCAGGGGTTTGCTATTTGTTATGAATGTTTTTTCCACCCTTCAAGACGGCATTGCTAAGTTCATGCTAAACAACTGACTGCAGCATTTTTTCCTGAATCTAGTGCGTTTTGTTGAACAGACAGCTTTGAGAATGCCAAACCCTGTTCTCCAGATTACTAGGAACACAACACTCTTGAGTGTCAGTATGGAATTTGTTGTGTTTTTCTCCCTACACTTTAATTTCTTACTAGTTCTATGTTCTCTGTCTTCCTGGATCTTAATAACTATTGGTGCCTTTCTTGAAAGCACTGATAATGTCTAAAATATGCATGGATTTGTCATGATGGCTCTGGTGTACAAGGTGTAATTGCGGTAGCACACAATCTTACAGCAGCAGTGACACCAGCCTGGCACTGTCTCTTCTCCATTGCTGCATACCCTTCTTTCTCCCATGCTTCTAAATTGCTCTATGGAGATGACCCATTAAGAATCACAATAAAGCTTGAACGTTTGTATAACCTTTGAAATTATTGACAAATCAGCCCCAATGGGCTGCCTAAGAGCCTAATGTAGAACGAGAGATCGATGACAATGCTGCAGAGACAGAATCCAGACCACAGGAATGGGGGAGTGTCATATGATTTTTGCATGATGCCACTGCAGCACAAATATAGCTGGAATGATGCCCAACTTGAGTGGACTTTTTTTATGTTCCTCTCTGCAGAATAACTTCATGTGGTGCCTTCTCACAATGAGGCCTGGGTTTGTTCTAACATCTGGAGGAAGTGACAAGCTGCAGTCACCAAAGATTATAATGCAGTGGGTACTTGCATCAAGTATGTGTTACATGAACCTGGAAACTCCACACACACCTTGACATTTCAGCAAATCCAATGGTTGTGCAAGGAATTCAGTCCAAGTCCTCGAGAGATTCCTGTTGCCACTACATGGGAGCATCCATAGTTGCATCTGCTGAGCCACAAACCAGCCCCAAATTATTTCTGTTTCCCATCTGAGGGAGAAATTAATTCATTCACAAAAGAAATCTGGTGTAATATCCAAATCTCCAACACCTGAGACAACATTGTATGCCATTAGAATGAACTTGCCTTGAGTTTACCCACAGGAACAAGATCTCCTGGCCATCAGCAGGGGTAGGTACAAAGGTCGCATTCCCTTTTTTCATTCCTTCCATTTTTATGGATCTTTTGCAAGGTCTGAAGCCAGTGTGCTTCACTTCTTCATAAAAGATCAGTAGAGCAATGCCTTGAAGCACCCCTATTTATTTATTTATTTTTACCAGAGGAATGTATCCCACCTAGATCTGCTAGGCACAACAATGATTTCTGACGGCTGGTTAGATTAGCAATATCTCCAGAGAGTTAGCCAGATTTAATTCTTATTTAAAGGAAGAAGTGTGTCTCTGTATCAGGTATTGCCCCCTTCATGCTGAGCACATCTTTAGAAAGGTCAGCTCTTGGAAACATCTGAAAGTCTGCTAGTCTGCTCCTTTTCCCTTGCTATATGGAGGCACCTGACCTTTCGATGATCCTAATTTCTCTTCCTTTCTTCCTCCTGCCCCCCAAACTATTATTTATTGGAGTGGAATGGACCTTTTTTTCCCCCTCTTTCAAAATAGTTTCTAAAATAATTGACCAAAGGCATCAACGATGCAAATCAAAATCTGGGCTACCTCGGTACTTCACCAGGAGCCATCTCTTTTTAGAAAAATTGTGTGAAACTTTGAGCTGTGTGAACTGTCACACTTCGACTTGTACTGGGATAAGTCAGCTAATGAAATCCAGCTAATGAAATAGGCTCACTCTTGAGAGCCTGTTACCATTGATATCAACCTCTGCAGCTAGTACCTACCACACCACTGGATCTAGGGACCCCAACGTCCTGCACAGAACCTCAGCTTTTCTGTAAGAATGGAGACTCGTGTAATTTTTGTACTTGTGGAGTAAATCTCTTTGAGGTCAAACAGGATCCACAGGCTCTGAACTTTCCTGAAGTGCTCCTGAAATCTCAGGCACAGCAAACTTAAAACAGGTCAGTGCGTTGAACCCATAGCTTTTGGACACGCTTCCAATGTTATTTTTATAGAACAGTGTATTTAAATGTAAGATACCATGGTGTTGGTTTTGCATCTCAATTAAAGCATATTTTGTAGATGCTAATGACAAGAGGGTGGAGTTTGATTGGGAATTGTGATGGTTAAAGATGAGAAGAAGAAAGAATAAAGCCCAGAGGAAGAGTTAAGGCTGGATAATAGACAACTGGGTGCTGAAATACAGAAGAGGAAGTGGCGTGTGAATATGAGCAAAGGGGCTATGTGAAAAAGGGGACGGTGAAGACTTGGAGAAAACAGCAAAGGCTCAAGTAACTGCAGAATGTTAAAGGGAGCTGCAATGGGCAAGAGGCGAAAGAAGAAACAAAACCTGTGACCCCATTTATACCCCTTAATTATCACTGTGGCTTTCCAGCTGTGGATTGTACATGTCTCCTGCTCAATTGACTTGCTGTCCCTTTCCCCAAACCACTTTACCTCTGTTTCTATAGGGGAAGCTTTCTAGTTTATCAGTTGTATTTCTTTTAATTGAAAAGTGACATGGTTTTGGCAAACTCGTTTTCTGTCAGCGAGAAGCTGGTTAGTTCTTTGGTTGGTTCCACTTCCCTGGGAATTAGCACTAATTGATTTCTTGTTCAAAATCACTGCACTCCAGGGGCCTGTCTTTCTTGCTAAAACAAGTCTAAACCAAACTACATACAGGTGGTATCCTTGCATAGGCTGTTCGATTCCTACGCTTTTATTTCGAATGTTTTTGCCCTTTTTTACAGTTCTTATGGCACTCTTTGCTTGACAGTTCTCTTCCCAAAGGGCCATTCTCTCCCACTCATCTTAGTAGGGGATTTGTTGCCTCCTTCTATGGAGCTGGGCTCAGCTGGGATTAATAAAAAGGTCTTTTTATTCCATTCAGCCAAATCAGCCATAGCAAGATTGTGAGAAGCATATTATGGATAAAATTATATTCCCACGATTTTGTTTTGGACCTCACAAGAGCACCATTTTGCTCAGGTCTGGAAGAATGACGTGATGCAGAACAATGAGATTCTTCTGGAGATTAATCATGTGCCTGAAGGGAAGGAGGTGGAGAATTATCTCAAATATTACTCAAAAAAAAAAAAAAAAAAGCACATGATGTACACAAAGCTGTTCAGAGACAATATTAACTAGACTTGTTATTAAAAACCTTCTAGAATTCAAAGTGTGGCAGCAGACAAAATCCTAGCTTGAGAGGATGGGAAGGAAATGAAACACCCTTTGCTCGAAAATGCCTACACAAAAATGTTGCAGGAGAGCGCCAGCTCTGGTTTACAGAAATATAAAAACAGAGGCCAGGAGATCTGATGGAGACGGTGCTGATCAGATCGCTCAGCAGAGCGCAGCCAAGCAGCCATTGGTGGGGTAGTGGGGTGGGTTGTTTGGGGAGAGGTTTTGCCTGTGTCTCCTGGGTGCTGTGCACCAAGGCTGCAAGGAGCCGGTGGGAAAGCGAAGGCACAGGGCAATACATGCTGTGGGGCTGGCTGTGGGGTTTGGCTGTGTGAGGCGATGGGGAGCATGGGTCTGCCTCCGTGCGATTAGCACTCCTTGTAACCAGGGGCACTTTGGATGTACCTCGCTCTGTTTATGTTTTTGGTTCTTATAATGAAAATGAGATCCCTCGTGTAGCCCACTGCCATTTTGCATGTCAAAGAGAAAGTATATATGCTCGGTGCGGGTATTAGTGTCTCAGCTTAATGACAGGAGCTTCGGACAAATAAATCCATGTGCCATGGAGGATTTTCCTAATGAAACTGAAGTACAATACCGTTTACATAATGTCCTTTAGACTATTCAAAACAGCAAATGCTGGACGTTGCTGTTATCCACCAACACCAGCTGATACAGGCAGAGATGATAATGTAATGCAAAGTGGCAGCTCCTTTTAACTTTTCCCCAAGTATCTGTGCAGTGGCTCTGAGCACCCCCTCTGAACTTTTCCCCTTGTGGGTATTTTTTTTGTGTGTGTATGTGTTGCTTTTTTTTTTTTTTTTTAATATATTGACATTCCAGCCCTTGGAACAAGGTCTTCACTTCTTTTCTCATTTCGAGATCTTGTTTTGGGAGAGCTCTAACACCTGTCCACTGATCGCCTGCCAGTCTGCATCTGTGCCCAGCTGACAGGGCTGTCTGCTTTGACTAATGATGTGATTGATGGACAAAATAAGGAAGAACACACAAAAAAACATTTCTGTCTGGTCTGGTGTGTCAGCAAGCCTTCATCAAGTGGCTGCTGAAGGTATATTTTGCTGCATGCCTCATTACACAGTAATGGCATTCCCAGGCAAAGCTGTTTCTTTTCATGACACAAGACAGCAGGCAGCTTTATGGACTCTGGGCCTATCGAGCCTGGAGGAGAGAAGCACTAAAGAGTGGTCATTTCCAAAAGTGCCGCAAGTTGCTTTTTTGTTGTCATGAATTTAATATGAATCAACACAATATGAAATGAGCATGAGGAATTTTAGTGACTAGTCATTTTTTAAGACTGCTGTCTAAACAGCCATCAAGAAAAAAAACATTTTCTTCCACCAAACCTGTTGCAAAAAGAAGTCATCTGTCAATTTTATTGCATTAAAAAAGTACACAAAGGCGTATAGTCCAAACAAATGTCTGCTTCAGCGCTAAACATGTGGAGAACGCCACATATCTGAAGCAAAAAAAAGGCAAGTAACTGGCAGGCTGAATGCAGTATTTAACAACTAAGATTTAAATGGCTCTTTATGTAGATCTGCATGAAGAGCTCTCTTGTACGGTTTGTGTGTTCTGTTGGGGGATTGCCTGCTCCAGGAAACACAAGGCTGGTGCAATGGCCATGCGACATGGCTGGCAGCAACGGACGGTGGGCATTGCACTGGGAGAGGGCCATGGCAGGGCACATCTCCTGCACCTCCCCTTATTCCCCCTCCTCTCACCTTCCCCACGGTGTGGTGGTCATAGCCAGCTGGCTTTTCTTTGGTTCCTCCTCCTCTGGAAGGATTGTTGCTTCCCATTGAGGTTTTGAATAGTGGGATGCTTAGTTTCACCCAGGAAAAGCATTAAAAAACAAGTTACTTGTCGTAGCCAAAATCTTTTGATAGTTTTCCCCTTCCTGATGCAAGAGGTCTTTTTCCATGGGTTATTGTGAATAATCTGTGATTTTAATGAGTTATGATTAGTGAAGAAATCGTTCTTCATGTAATAAATACTACACAATAAATTAGAAATTGTATACAAGTTCTTTATACCCACTTAAAGAGAGAAAAACATCATGTAAATTCTTGTTATGACAAATGTAAAAGATAATCTTTTAAAGTGCATTTAATTTACTGTAATACTAAGAACCACTTTATCGATGCCTAAGAGTACAGAAAAAAAAAAATGAATACAGGATAATTCAAAGCAAATAAATAGCATGATTAAATTCAACGTGGCACTTACTTACAGAGACAATCGTGTTACCCTTACGTATGAGTTAAAAGAATAATAACAGAAATAGTGTTTTTGATTCAAGAATAAAAGACTTCTGTGTAGATGCAAATAACTAAAGGCTGTTAACCTGCTTTCTTTAGTCTTGATACTAAATAGGGCAATTCTGGGCTCAAGGGAAGAAGAAATTCTGTTGATTGAAAAGTTTAAACAAAGTAATTATTCTATCAGCTGCGGTAGGGGAGCTGAGTACCACAAAATATCAAACACCTGCAGGTTTCCAAGAAGTTCTCTGCTGAAAACCAGAAGCAGCTGGGTGGAGGAGAGGCCATTTTATCAGTAACCAATAGGTTGCTGTGCTCCACTGACCTTGAAGTCAATACCAGTGCCAAGAGCTTACTGTCTGCTGTTTCTTCTTGCGTTATTGGTTTGAGGACCATAAAAATGTCAGAGATTTACTATAAATCACAATTCAGTTGGGTTTTGTTGTCTTGGTTTTTTGTTGTGTGGGTTTTTTTTTGTTTTTTGTTTTTGTTTTTTGTTTTTGTTTTTTGTTTTGTTTTGTGTGGGTTTTTTTTTTTTTTTAAACTTAAGCTGAGTCTGACCATATTCATTTGTGAATTGCAGGCAAGTAGTTAGCAGAATGTGTCTCATTACCTTTTCCATAGAGCTTTGTGATCTTTTTAATAGGGATCTTCATGTTTCTGTGCTCGTTTTGGTAATGTTGGGAGCTAGGATTTAGAGGGGGGTGGCTGTTAGGATGGGGCAGGTGTGCAGTGGGGGAGGCAGTGCTGTTTTCTTATCTCCTTCCCTTGCTTTTTTTTTTCCCCCCTATTTTTTCTTTAATCGTTGGGTTAAGTGACTGATTTGCTAAGGGAAGCATTCTCGCGTTCTCTTTTCCCTTCCCCCCCTCTCTCAAGCCCTCCCCCCCCCCTTTTTTTTTGGGGGGGGGGAGTTCTCTTTTCCCTTTGGTTGTTATGCGTGTATCAAATTTGTAGTGACATAATGTCTCTCTTTATTTCCCTGCACTTGAACCACTAAACACGTTTTCATTTAAGTTAGGATCTTTAAAGAATGATCATCTTATCCATCTGTTCAAGAAGCACAAAGACACGAATCTGGGTCAGAAAAGGGACTTGGAAAAATCTCCTGTACTCAATCAGTTTCTGGCAAGTGAATTTGTCTCATGGCTTCAGGAGCTGGTGGAAAATGAAGGAATTTAACTGTGAAAGCATTATCAATTCTTTGCTGGTGTCTATAGCCAAAGAGGCTTCCAGTTTTGGAGAGAGAGAGAGAGAGAGAGAGTGGCAGAGAACCTGGGGTAGGCAGCAGTGGTGGAAGCCCTGTCCTGTTAAGCAACTGCAGAAAAATGTTCAGTAAGTCAAGTGTCTCAGCATTAGGATGCTGTAGATGTGTTGAATCTTTAATGGAAAGCATTATGTACTTGTTGATGATTAGCATGAGAACTTTTTTCCGCTTAAGAAGAAAAACTAATTATTAGTTCTTGAGTGCTCTGTGACCACTGATCTTTATAGAGTGCTATGATGACTAGAGCTGTGTGAATAACTGATATTTCCATTCCTTGGCAATACTAAATGTAGATAAATAGTTCTGTCAAATGATTTTTTTTGTTGTTGTTTCCTTTGCTTGATGGTTGATTTTTATTTCTCTTTGTTTTAGCTTTCAAAATAGAATGGAAGAAGACATCAAGGAAAACTACAGTGTTTGAAATTTGCTGTTTAAAACATTCTAATATTATTAGGTTTTTATGTTTAGTGAGCCTATATTGTACCAGTGCAAATGGTGCAGAGAAGTGGAAGTGAATTTGCTAGCTGTTTTCCTGTTTTCATATTTTTGATATATATGTATATATATTTTTAAACTGTAGAGAAGGCTTTTGGTGGAATAATTTTGCTTAGATCTAGTCACAGCGCCTTGCATGTGGGAATCATTAGGAATGTGAGATTAAGAGCCTATCAACTGAAGGCAATAAAATCAATTTTAAACTTCTGGTGTCCACAAGAGGGGAAAAATTCTGCCCTTCATTAATGTGTCCCTCAGGTTATACCAGCGGGGTGCTTGAGGCTGATGAGAAGTTTAGGGCTCCCATGTAGACAGCTCTCAGATTAAGCCACTGTAGGATGCTGTAGTCATCTAAGAATGTGGAGAGATCCTCAGGCACCGGTGAGGTTACTTCTCCTTCTCTGTTTGTTCAGCATTTCTTTGTCCCTGCAGTGTGGTGTGGGTGTGTACCAGCCTCAATTAATACAGTTTTGAGAATCTACCTTCTATGTTAGTTCAAAATATTTTAGTTTAAAATGTGGTTTGTATATATATACAAATTATTGTGTTAAATGCAATATACATATGCAATACATTAGGAGAATGTATGTAATGTGCTGTGTATATTGCGGCCACCATATGTCATATAAAATAAAAATGAAGAGGGTATATGAGCAAATACCATACAGCATATGGCAATATGAATATTAACCTCAATTTATAAATAGCTTCTGAAATAACGTTTTAAAGTAAAGAAAGAAACCTAACATGATAGCAATTGGGAGGAAATTCAGTGTCTTAAGGTTCTTGATGTCGAGGAGGCAAATCTCCATTCCAATACTTGGATTTAATATGTACTTCACACAAAAATAAATCATACTTAATATGTAATGTTTTCGTAGAGGGCATCGAATTTTATGATTTTTATGATGACTATGGAATTTGGATCCATATCTTATGGACGGAGCTAATAACATAAAGGAAACGCACCAGACCAAAAAAAAAAGTCATAAGAAACAAGGAATAGTATTGAAGCTGAATGAAGGAAGGAAAAGCTTAATGGACTCAAGTCTTTTGGTAGGTTTTGGTTTTGTATTCAGAGCAGCTGTTAATGTATTCGCAAGGCAAACACATGCATTTAAAATGTTTAAAATAAAGAACAATATGATACCCTATTTCCAATTAGAATCATGATAGCATCGAAGTAATTGCTTCTGTAGGTGATTTTAATGTTAGTCTTAAGGCCATATTTGTTCATATATGTTGTTTGTATGTGCAAGGTATTCTGTGCCTTTATCTGTTACTACCAAATCCCCAGTTCAGAGCTTCTGAAAGACAGTGATGTAATGAACCTGGGTCACTGCTGCGTCGCTTTGCATTCTCTATTCGCAAAGACAATCTGTACTAAAACACAATCTCACGTAGAGAAACCATTGTTAATGACTTGATCTCCAATGTTATCCCAAGGAAAACAAATCTTGTATTTTCTACTGTGTTGAACCTATGGAGAAGGAGCAAGAATATGAATATATGCCCTAAGTGAAATTAAAAGATGGGCCTTGATTATCTGGAGCTTCCCTGGCATGCAGGGCAAATTGAATGGGAACAGCATCACAAAAGATGATGCTTTATACCAAGCAGCTTAACTGTCTATTCTGCTAGGGGGTTGTGGGGACTTTGATTTTTGCCCACCTTTTTTAAAGGGAATTTTAGTGGGTTTTCTTTTCCCCAAGGCTGGTCAATGCTTCAAGTTCAGAAATTCTCTAATTCTTAAGGGTTACTTTCAACATGGTTGCTTCTTATTAGGGTAGAGGACTCTACCCTTATTAGGGTAGAGGGTAGATGGCTAGATGGAGAAAAAGCAGGAAGAAAAGAATGAAAGCTCCCTGGGGAAGAAATTGGGGCAGTGCAGTAAGAGAAGAAGATCTGCGTGTGTGTGTAGGAAGTGACACAATAGTTGCCCAGGTTTATGGGAGGGAAGATGCAAGATGTGGGAATTTTCAACTCCTGTCTTGAAGAATCCAAGTTAAAATGCGTGCCAGGAAAATAAAAAATAAGAATATGTCCTTCTACTGAGAAATAGCCCAGCCATTGTTACTTGTTGCTGAGAGGAGGATAATGCTGCTATCAGCTTCGTTATCTACTGCATCCTTAAGTCAATATGTCCCCAGCAAATTATGGTAAGCAATTTTTAATTAATTTCTGAAACAAACAAAAATTATTGTAAGATGAAGAATGGATTGGAAGGCAGTCTGACCTGCGGCCTGTTATAACATTATTTCCAGTTGTAGAAGCCTCAAGGAAATGACCCTTCAACCTGGTCTGCAGAGACCCCCACAGATCTGTTGCAGACCATGATGTGCGCCGTGTGCTCAGTCTGTTCTCCAGCCCTGAGGCACAGCATCAAGAAGCGCAGTGGTACTATTGGTGTGGTACTTTGTCCTAGCAGAATTCAGAGGAATTTATCCTAGAAGCCTTCCTGGGCACGTGTGTGTTCTGTGGGGAGGGGGCAGAGCCTTACAAACAGCAGTATCTTTCTCCCATCTTGGTTGCAGTCCACCAGAAACCCAAACCAGGAAAACAATCCCAAGGGAATAATTTTCACTGTAAGTATTTCAATTCTTACTGCATTATCTGAGATGTCTGGAATGGTGCTTCAGCATTAGACATGTAAATTGTGCTGTTGGGGTGAATTACAGCATCACCTGCACGTGTACTATGTTACAAATGCATAGCTAGGAGCAAGTGACAAAGTGCGAATTGTACTTTTATCATATAGACTTGTCAAATCTAGGAATGTGATTTTGAGGTGCATATACCTGGGGTTTGTTATCTATGCACTATGCCTCTATGTGCAGGGAAGCAGACGTGGCCAGCCTGCTGCTGCTGTCCTTGAAGTGGTGGTATGGCCAGGTACTCAGATTGGGCTCTGAATGTGTTCTGAACTTTCCACACTAGGAACTCTGACATCACCATTTTTGCTTGTTTAGCATATATTGTTAGTGCTTGATGGTCCCAAGAGGCTGTTACAGTCAATACTGCTTGTACATGTTATGTGTGTGTTAATTCCCAAGGTGTGTATTTATATGATGGAGCTGGTAGGCTGCCCTGTCGGGGTGTCAGTCACACTTCTGCTCAACTACTTAATTCACTGGGGCTTTTTGGTAGGTGATTTCGCTTTGTTTTCTGTAGTACCTGCCCACCAGTGGAAGGAGAGAAAGGCTGCGGAAAAGGTCTGAGCTTTAGCTTTACCTTCTAAATCGTCATGCTTTTTTCTTGTGTTCTTAATGGGGTGCATTAGTCCAGCTATGTTTTGTTTTCCACCAGATTAATAATAGTAGAAAAACACTGCGGAGTGTGTTTCTCACAACAGTTGTCGTTACTAGTAAGCATAGTAAAGAAAAATAACTGACTAGCTAAAGGTTTGATAACTCAGAGTTTTATGTTGCTCAGAAATGACTCATTCCCATATGCATCCTACAAACTGTATTCTGAATGCTGAACTCACTATAACCTGCTCTTAGAGAGGCTCTTGCCTCACATTGCTGTTTTGGCATTAGAAACTGTAAAAGTAACAGCAGCTTCAAAGAGTATGTAAACGTGTAATGGCCTTCCAAAGTGGATTGATAATTACTTATTGCACTAAATAATCCTGGAAGTATGTTAGAGGAAGAATGTGAGAAGAACGAATGAACTTACATAAGCAGAGGAATCTATGCATCCCTTCTGCTGTCTGATTCATTTAAACAGTCTTATTACTGTATCTATGTGGAGAGGAGGTAATGAAGGCTGCTTTATGCTGCTAGTTTTTTTTTTTCCAGTTTATTTTATTTTAAGAAATGCGGTGATAGCTATGGGTGGGTGGAGTTAGCAGCCACCGCTGACGCTAAAATGTTGCGCTTGCCTCACTTCAGGTAACATGGGAAATGTGAAAAACATGACCCTAAACTTAAATTCCTGCACAGTAAATATTTCCACTGCTCAGAATTAGAGTTTTGTTGTGTTGAAAAACATTTCCTTTTATATATATATTTTTTTAAATTAAGCTTTCTGCTGGCACCAACTAAATGCATTTGACATTTTGAAAGCTAGTTTCCAAGAATAACCTCCTCTTATACACTAAATTATCTTGTAAATAAAAAGGTGTGACACAGGAGCATAGGAAGCAATTGGGCTTTATTCATCAATGCCTGTCTCTTGAAATCAGTCAGCAAACAGAGCTCGATACTCCTCTGAGAGGACAGGTAGTAGCATCTTGCTGGCGTTTTTTTTTTTTTCTGGTTTGGAGGTTGGCTTCTTAGCTTTGACTTTAGTGGGTAAGAAATCACACTCGTGCTTTTCCAATCACAGTCAGCATAGAGTTCATTTTGTATCTATGGCACAAAGGACATATCTTGGTCCCGGCTGCAGGGATGCTGGGAAGGGGGAATTTTCACAGGTGCAGGCTCTTGTGTGTGAAAGGCGGCTCAAGCTGCAGTCTGATTGAAACACAAGCCTGCAATGGATGCAACTGCAAACCTCAGTTCAAACTTTTAACTGAGCTGTGTGTAATTTAAAACTAATTGTTACTTGAGATGTACACGGAGCAGGAACAAAAAAGTGTGTGCCATTGCCGCCCTTTCTGTCAGCTGTGCTTGAGCTGGATTTCTGCAAACTCTGCCCTGAGCAGCAGAAGGAGCAGTGCCATTGGGCACCTCTGGCCACCGCCAGCTGCGGAGGGTGGAGGGCTGGGAAGCAGCTATTTTTGAAGCAGCCCAGAAGTAGAGAACAAGGCTTGGGTATTTCCGAGGGGGCAAGTGCATGTCTCTTTTCAACGTAATTTATTTGTGTTTCTATCAATTTTTGCCCTCAGTGGACTCTCAGGAACCTTATTCCCTGTGTAGGTGAAAGATGATGCAATGCTGACATGGATTCTGCTGCCTCCTGTTTCTGTGGGGCACCTTCAGCTCTGTCTGAGGGGTTATTGCAGCAGGCAGTGGTCACTTCATTTAACCAGTTACGGGAGTGGTTACTTTTTAGCTGATAGTATGGAAATCTTGTACTTCAGCAGCTCTCACTGACACCTATTAAAACTACTTTGAATCCTTGGCAAACTTGCTGGTATTTAATACATCTTAACTAGTAAATTTAACAGAAAACACTTTAGATGAATTGTCCAGTGCTTTTTTTTTTTTTTTTTTTTTTTTTTTTTTAAACATGCCTGTCCCTTCTGGAAAACAATGTTGTATTTTTTTAATTTTCCTAATTTTTCTTTTTAAAGAAAACACAACAAAAACAAAACATGGAAAACGATTACATGGATCTTTTAGGGATAAAACCCTTGGATCTTTTAGGGATAAAACCCTTGGAAGGAATCAGCGAGAATTACACCTTCTGTGTGAAATAGCAGCAATTAGGACAGGCGCCCTCCTCTAACTCTGAGCCAGGCAGCTTGGGTGACAAATATGTCAAATTAATACATCACCAGGTATGAAAGCGCAGTTAGAATTTGACTGAGGTACTTCCAGCCTGAGAAAGGGAACGATTTATCAATGCAAACTTAATAACATCTATTTGAATCTAACTAAAAATCAATATTTCATTACCAAATTGTTAGTGAGAATGAAGAAAAATTGCGGAAGTCGGGCAGTTTGGTGGAAGAGAAGCATCAGGAGTTCAATGTGAAGACGGGATGATTCATGAGGCCAAGCCAGTGGAAGGGTGAAGGAGGACGAATGCAGAAAACTTGGAGGGCCCTCTCTCTTGTGACCTTGGCAGTGAAAGGAAAAAAAATACTAGAAAATGAAAGTGACTGTCAACTCCCAACAGGGATGGATCACACCATAAATCAAGCACAGCCTGGAGAGGGAAGAGGGGCTCTGGCTGGGGGCGAGCACAGCGAGGGAAACCATCGGGTAAGTTAACTCTTTGAACCTTGGATGCCTTTTATTCATATTTCAGTGGAGTTTGTACATCATATGTGAATCCCTTCCCTTTGCAACAGTTTACATAAAAACGTGTCTGGGGCAGGTAAATGGTGAAGCATTGCTTTCCATTGGCTGGGATTTAAAGTACAGTCCCAGTAAGCATTTCGTTCAGCCCAGGAAGAGAGAAAAACGACAGACTGAGGCTCCTGTGACACATAACTAAATCAGTTGTTTGGGAGGCCTGATCTGGGAGAGACTTTTTGGTGATTTGCAGAAAAAATATAGATTTAAGAACATTAGTATTTCTATTACTGAAATAATGTATTGATCTGTAAGCAGCAAGCAAAAAAAAAAAAAAAAATTTAAAAATCACTCCTTTAAACCTAAGATACAAATGAAACTGAAAGGTTGTTGGATTTTTCTAACCTCTATTTTTTTGTTTGTTTGTTTAATTCTTAAAATCTGCTCTCTGACAATATGGAGGAGCTGGCAGCCACAGAGGGGTTTGTTAATGTCCTCTTATAGGGACTGAAAGGAAATTACAGGAAAGGTGAATATTACCTCTGAATTAAAACACAGTTTGAGCCCTTTATTTGTTGATGAGGGGCACAAAGTACCCACTGTTTGTTTATTTCTCGAGTGACGTTGTTGGCTTGTTGTTGTTTTTTTCTTTACCCTTTACCCCAATAGTATTATATTTATTTTATCTTATCCATCACAAGTGTTTATTTCTGTGGATCAAACTGGCATGCATCCATACTGTCCATGAAAAATGAGGTCTTTTCATTTTCAGTTGGAGAAGACTTACAATAGGGCATCTGTAATTCTGAACAGACGTACTCATGGCTGATGGTGGGATGCCAGCCCCATGCCAGTCAGTGGGTTTGCAAAAAGGAGCAATGAAACACATTCTGACCCATATTGCTGGAGAAGGCAATTGTAATTACTGTGTTTGTCTTCTGCTTTTCTCTCTGAGGATTGAAGGATGGCAAGAATGGCAATGCTGGAGATATTAGTATGCACTGTGTGGATGTAGCACCACTGCTGGGGCTCTTGGAGCAGTCCAGACTGTGGCACTGAGCCCTCAGAAGCTGTGGCAGTGAATTTTGTGTTCCCACAGGCTTTATAGTGGCCTTCATTATGTGTGTGCTGAGCATGCTGTGGTTTTCCATACCCTCGGAAGAAGGCAGAGGGGGGAGATGGCTCCCATATTCTCAAAGCCGCATAAATATCTGTGTCTGGAAGGTGGGAATTTGCCATGAGATGTGAGCTAATAGACTGAGAACAGGAGAAGGACCCGTGAGTTATGTAGAAACCATCTACTTCATAGGAGGAAGGAGGACCAGGGTGTGATGTAGTCATTTTGTTAATCTGATGGAGATTGAGATTGCTTAAACCTGGGGCATCCTTTGTGCCACCTTCGTGTAGCTGCAGAGTGAGCTGAAAATGAATGTGTTTGCTCTCCTAAATTGGTTTCCAGCTGAACCAGCATGCTAGTCTGACCAAGGAGGCATTTTCCTGTGTGGTGCTGCCCACAAGTGAGGACATTGGCCATGTGTGGCATTTCAGTGATGGAGGACCAGGCATATGGGAAGATGGTGGGTTGTCACCTCTGTCAGTGCCACCAGACTCTGTGTTCTGGGGACAGCTTTATGCTTTGGCCCTGATGTAAGACACCACTTGTTGAGATTCCTACCACAGCTGCTGCTGTGACCAGGTGCTGCAGGAAATGGGGATGTGCCAGAATGTAATTAGCCCATGAACGTAGTCCCTCTTGAAGGGGCTCAGTGGGTCCACAGTTGGAGTTTTGTGGGTTGTGTTGGAGAGGTAATGTGGTAAATCTGTTTCCAGCAAGAGGGCAAATAAATGGCAAAAGTGAGATTCAGAAAATGTGGCAAAATATCCATGGATCCCTGCATGCTCTGCAGCATTTGTGGCACTGCTTTTTTTTTATATCTAAATATAGGACTCATCTCAAAGCCTCACATGAGAAGCTGCAGATCTAATCAAGGTCAGAAGAACATTAAAAAAAATTGGAACAGGAAAAGGCCATCAGGACCAATGTTTCTGTTCCTTTTTTCCTCCTGTCTTAGCTCTGGATCTTGGCTCTAATTGCCATTTATTTTTTATTGCTCTCACTATACTTCTCATATAATGTTTATATTAATGGGTGGGGGGAGGAGGGGAAGTGAAGAAACACCAGGAAATGGAGTGCAATTGGAGTATGTGAGATGTGGCTTTTGTCTTCTTTATCACTGTTTTCTTGTAGTACTTCCAGCTCAGATATTAATTTATCATTGCTGCAGAAGTGTGGTCCCTTGTATTTTATTGGAGGCTTGATCTAAATTCCAGATGGTCACCATGTGATCAAACCAGCCATGGGCAAATAGGATATTTTTTGTCTGTATGTGATTTCTTTGCCAAATTCATACCTATCTAATCTTCTGCCCATAACCCTGCATTCACTCCTTCTTTAAGAAGAGTGCAGCAGCTCCGCCTCCTTGTGGGCTAGGGATGATGAGGATGATTGCAAACAGCCACCATCTACAGGCTGTTTTTTTTTAAAAAAAAACAAAAAACAAAAAAAACCTGTTGCATACAAATGGTAGCTCTCCTTGACCACTCCCAAAAAAGCAAAACAAAACCAAGAAACTTAAATTTACAGCAGAAGAGTAATTATTCTCTGCAAGAATTAAGGATTCTCAGAGACTGCGTGATGGGGGACAGGAGTGCATTGACAGTGCACTGGTTCATGTGAATGTGTTGATTTGGGGGGTGTGAAGAATTGTGGAAATATAACTCATGAAAATCCACAGAGCCATTTTCCTTGTGGGGTCTCTGCTTTAGCTTAATGGATATGAATGAGAGATATCTACACTGAGAAAGATCTTCTTGCTTAAAAAAAAAAAAAGTAAAAAGCAAATTTCAGACTATAACAAAATTCTATATGCTTCTATATACTTCAGAACATAGAAGTAACAATATAAAAACCTTCTTAATCATGCTATGATTAAAGAATTTTTAAAAGCTGCCTTGTAGTCACATTTCCATTTCCTGATAAATTCTGTACTTTCTTTCAAATCACTTCTCATCATCATAATATGAACTGTAAAAAAAAAATAATAATAATTAAAAAAAATCCTTCCATTTCTGCAATGTGCTATGAAAAAAATGGGGGTGGAAAGGAGAGAATTAAGAAGGCTCTAAGTTTTATAATTCTGTTCGTAAAGCAGTACAGCAACCATAACTGCAGCAGAGAAAAGAAGCAGATACTGTACTGTCTGAGGTATTCTGTGCCATAAACTCCCATAATAGAAACAGATGGCAAAAACGCCTTGGAAGTAAAGAAAGTACTGTACATGCAGCTCTACCCTAGCATATGAAGAGATTCAGGCCTGACGCATAAAGGGATGCGCCTGGAGCTCTGCCAGAGCTACTGTGCGGTGCAGAGCTTGGTGCTGGAGAGGAGCGAACCCATAGGAGGCTCTCATGAACTTTGGCTTTGTCATTTTGGCTGGGATGGGCAGGGATGGATGGAAACCCGGTGGGGTGGTGTTGGGAGCTTCCCCAGAGCATCTCAGGCATGCTGTGGGTGCGCCTGCCTCCTCTTCCTCCTTATCCTGCCTCTGCTAAGCAGCCAGCCCAGCTGCTAATGTGGCTGGGCAAAGTTGTGTGACAAGTATCGCGTGCGCAGTGGAAATGGCAGAACTGTTTTATTCTTCCCTGGTATCTAGCTAAAGAAATGTCACTTATTTCATCTGGTGCTGTTTCACTGGTCCTGCTATGAGTGAAGGGAAATATAATGTGTGCATTGCACTAGAGGGGGAGCTGAAGGTCAAGAGTGAAATATAGCTTTCTGCTGCACTTGGTCTCAGTCTGAATGTTACCTACATTATCATCAGAGCTCACTGTCGTAATGGGGAGACCTTGTCACGGGAGGGAGGTCACCTAGAAACAGGAAGAAAAATTGGGGGAAAAATACTAAATAAGATAAACTAAAAAGAAGACCAGTAGGGTCCCCAAACTTCCTTTGTGTGTGTTTGAGAGCAGTAAATTATCCTCAAAAGACGTGCTTGTCCTCCAGCACCTAAATTCCACTGCTGTCTTGGGCCCGAGGTGCTGCTTTTCTAACTCTATGTAACACTGGTATCAGCATCTGTCCACCTGTCTTTCTGCTTTGACCTCTGTGCTTCCATGATAGCTTGGATTTACAAACTCCATTTATATTTTGGGGTAGTAGCCTTTCAGATACTCTTGGGAGAAGATGTATCAGATGGTTGTCATTAGAAAACAGAAAGTGGCAGAAAGGCTTTGCTACCCTCCCTGCACTGTGGCTTCCAGTGGGCCCCTGGCAGATGCTGGGTCTGGGCCTGATGCTGGTGGTTGTTGATGCCTGTGTTTCAGGATGCTTGTGAATTGGACCTGTCTTCTGCTGTGTGGCTGGAGCTTCTGCCTAGTTCCAGGGCACACGGGGTTTTAAGTATTGGTGTGAATAACTATGAGCATTACACTGGACCTGCACTGTTTGTGTACCCTCCAGCCACCCAATTAACAGCCTAATATTTGTGTAGAGCGTCTTTCATCTGAAGATGTCAAAGAGCTTTGCAAATGTTCATTCATGTTAATACGTTGCCGAAAACAATCAAACAAAAGTTTCCTTGGTGCTTCCAGGGCTCTCCTCCCCCATCAACAATTCAAAGCAGAGATCCCCAAAGTGGAGGGGGGCACCTGTCCTGAACCTTGTGCAGTTCTTCCCTGCTCATGTTAATCTGGATTAACGACTGCTGTTACCAGCTGTGTGTGAGTGAATGCAAACTGCTTTATGGTGCGAGGGCAGGAGGCCTGTGCCCATAGGGCTGCAGCAGCCATGAAAGCCATGAGTACGCAAAGCCCCTGGGCAGTGTGGGGCTCTGGGTGTGGGGTGGGCAGACGGCTGTCTGTCTGCTGCTAACTCTGCTAGGCAAAGGTAAAGGAATTCAAATGTTCATAGCTTCAGTAAATCCTTTAGAGATTCACAAGTATTCAGATTTTAACAGTTAATGCTTGGGTGTAAAGATTTTACTCTCCGGTCTGCTGAAGGAACATCCAGATCAAAGAAGCCATCTCACATGAAATAGACCTAATTAATATCTTCGTCTGAAACAAAAATAAATAAATATTAGGTTTCAGGGCCTACAGTGAAAGGTCGGGGACACCACGACGGACCCCACAGTGGCTTGCACCAGGACCTTGATGGACACTGGGTTAAGGCATGCAAAAACCTGCACTCCTTTTGGAAGGCCGACATGGAAACGGCAAGACACAAAGCTGGGTACCAACACGAGCATTAGCTCACATAAAATGTTCCTCTTCATCTCAGTTTAGTTGCTACTCTGGCAGTTTAAACTTCCCAAATGCTGTATCTCTTTTTAACGAAGAAACTGCACACTTGCAAAAATCATGTATTTACTACTTAGAACACCTATTGATATATTTTGGTCATTTTAATGGAATTTGGAAGTCATCATAAAGTGAGAAATACAACATTTCATTACACAATTGCAGCTAATTATTTTAGAAATACAGTTTAAATGCAAGTTATCTTAAATTTATTGCTTATCTGACTGGAAAGATCTAAGCGAAACCTGAAAATCATAAACCCTTCTAGAACATTATATTTTATGCAGTCCAAAATGTGACACATGGGGTCTTTAATAATT
The DNA here is from genome assembly GCA_030625065.1 of Alectoris magna. Taxonomy (NCBI): domain Eukaryota; kingdom Metazoa; phylum Chordata; class Aves; order Galliformes; family Phasianidae; genus Alectoris; species Alectoris magna. The sequence continues at coordinate 10,965,660 of CM060571.1, read as the reverse complement.
CACTGCTTGTTAACATTAAACAACTGTTAACATGCTCAAATAATTAGTTATGCTTGCTTGACATGTTTGCATCTTTAATAATTGATGCATTTATCTTAATTACTAACAGTATTATGGTCGTAATATGCATCTTTTTTCTATCTTAAAATTTTAACAAAAACTGACTTTTTGCCAAAAATGATTATCCTCTAAGTTTTAATTACTCATTGTAATTAAATTGCAAGCTGCAGTATTTTATTAAAAATATCTTTCGCAAAAATATTTAATGGAAAAGAGGTGATTTGTTGTTTATGCATCACACTTGGTAAATATTTCATAAGTTTCATATTACCCTTTCAGAGCAGATATAAAAAACATAACATTCTTAATATAAGAGTCAATTTAAAAGCTGCTATCGTAGTTCTCATTTCTCCTCCCAAAGGTTTGCAGAAGTCAGTGAATGAAGGAAGACAAATAAATAAATAAATAAATAAAAAGTTGCAGTGATTGTAAATAGGATGCCCACAGTGATAGGAGCCCTAGGCTGGAGTCATTGTGCTGGTGAGTATGTAAAATGTTCTTGAGTGGGATTAGACTGACTTGAAATAGAGATGAGAAGTTCTTCAGCCTTCAGTGTTCCTCTGATTCAGCTTTGTCTCACAGTCTGCTAATAATGACAGTGGCTGTACTTTGACTATAATCATTTATTTATCGTAATGTTGATAGAGATGGGGTGAGCTTTATGTCAGCCAATTTAAAAGGACAGTGTTTTCAAGGCTTTCCTGCAGTAAAATGGGCTTTTGTCATTAAGAAGGCTGTTTCTGGGCCTGAAACTTTGGGGAGAAAATTACTATTTCTGTGAAGTGACAAAAACTTGTTAAATATCAAAGGATTCAGCTGCATCCGTGTTCTGGTACACGGTCATCTTTCTCCCCAAGTGGTTGACAGAGATGCTTGTAAAGGTATCAGCACATTGTTGGCACGAAGATGTCTGTTGGACTTGCCCTGCTTGCTGCACCATGCGCGTGGTCTGTCAGCAGCAGCAGCGGTATGACTGGACCGGGAGAAAAATTGCTAGAGAGCAAGTCACATCGTGTATAGTGCCAAGGAACTGCTAAAGCAAAATGCAACGTGGCCTTCAGGCAGGGGCTGCAAGCCCCAGTATCCCCAGCTGGGTGGCACACACCCAAAGGGCACAGGTGGCAGTGACACGCGGCAGCAGCCACCTTCCAGCTGGTTCCTCCACGTTCACCGTGTGCCTTTAACCAACCTGCCTCTTCTGACAGATTTAGAAGACTCTCTATTGCAAAGTCCTCATGTCCTTGACACGGTGTTCTCTAAAATAGCAATTTCTAGTGTGATTTTAGAGTTAAATAAAAATTTACACATCACAGATCTATTAATCATTTCTTCCCTTCTGTGGGTGTATCTTCAGATTTCAGTGATTGATTTATGTGTCCAGATGGGTGCATTTGTTTCCTGCTGTCTTTCAGTCCAGCAGAATCCATGCATGCTGTGCAGTACCGTGGGCTTGAACTTGCTCTTAATATGCACTGTTGTATATAAATACTGAATATCATTCCCTCTTTGGAATGGACAGGGTTCAGAATTGAATCCTTTGGACATGGCACAAGTTGAGTACTTATCTCTTATTTGATAAAGAAGAACGTTCTTTTCAGTTCTAATAGGAAAACTTTGGTATGACAGAAGGAGTCCCTCTTCATGTCCTCCAAGCTCTTGCTTCGAATGCCTTTGCATTTTCTATCACTACATAATGTGAAGAAGCTTGTTAGCTGATGCCAGAAATAAAGGGTTGTCATAGATGTTTGCTGTGGGGAAAGCAATCTGTAGTCTGAAACTGCATCTACATTGACATATGCTAAGATGATTAAAAATGTTTGTGTGTGATACTGTAGGTTTGGCATTCCCAGGTCTGTGCACTGTGGTAACAAAAATCGTGATGACCTGCAAGGAAACAAGTGGGAAAGGCAATGGCTGGAGCAGTGTGTGCAGCAGTCTGTTTGTCAGGTATGCTGCTGGGTGTAATGGCAGACATCAGAGATGGGTGTGCGGTGCTGCACGGGAACTCCCCAATCCACTGAGCACGTAGGGTTTGCATTTTGTTCCTCATGACAAAATGCAATTTTGGCCAAAAATCCTTCCAGTGCCTGTGGTCACAGGTGCTGGTGAGGATCAGAGTGAGCTATGCATGAGATTCCTGACGCAAATCCAAAAGCATGAGTGTGGAGAAGAGATAGAGGGTGGCTGGCAGTGATGGTGATTAGTGATATGCACATGGATGAATTTCCGGAAGGGGGCTGAGCTTCCAAAAATATTGCCTATAGAAATACGGATTCTTTCCTGTGAACTCCATGATTTGCAAAATATACATATGAATTTTACAGTATTTTCAATACAAATGTGCTCATGTTTGTGACCCAGAATATTTCAATTGTGAACTAAATTCTTTCTATCTAACTCAAGGTTTTGACATTTGTAAGTCTTTGCTCACTCTAGGAGTGAGTGTCTTTAATGGCTTATATTAATTCAAGGTGTCCCTTTATGCACTTAAATAAAAAAAAGAAAAAACCTTCCTTTTAATGACATTTCCATTTATTCAGAATTATTATTTAAAATCCTAAATTAGCATTCTGCACTTCAGTTCTGACAGAGCCATTACATTTTATACTAAAAGAGTTTAGTTAGTTTTAAATTATTAAACCCCATTGGCTGCATGATGTGAGCATCTTTAGGGAGGTTTCTGCAGTTCAGGTACATTCCAACTGACTACCATTGCAAGCTTAAAACACTTTGCCTGTGTTGCTTTTATCCTTCTACGTGACGGCTGTTTTGGAGGGTTTCACTTGCTGGCCTGGTTGAACTGGCTAAGAGCAGTACAGAGAGCAGGCTGTGCTGGACTATCCAGCTCTTCCAACTGAAGACAGTGAGAATCACTAGTAATTGTAAGGCTTTTTTCTGAAGGAAAAATCAGAAAGCTCATGGTATAAGCTTACTTATGTAAGAAACTAATTTCCCCTATCAACAATATGTTATTATTTTGTATTTTTATTTATTTATTTATTTTCTCCAGAAGAAAATAATTCTATTTTGGTGCTCAAAGACACTTGCTTCCAGTCAGTGGTTACCTGGCATGACTTAGGTGGGAGTCTAGCTTTTGCTTGAAGATGGTGTGCTGGTAGTGGTCATTTCTTCAGCCATTTGACTGGAGAAACAGCAGTGAAGCTACTTATCCCAGAGAGCAACACCTAGTAAGTACAGTCTCTGCATTGGTAGGCTATAATAATTCGGGAAATGAAATTGAGAAGACTTTTTGAATGCGAAGGAGCACAGTGGAAATGGAAAATAATGCATGGAAGATGAGACAGGACGTACTGCAAAGTAGTTACTTTTGTCTTCAAGCTGTGATGTTGCACTTTGCATGCAGTATGGATATCCAGCGACAGGCAGCATCTGAAAGTGCTTCGGTTGCTGATACTTCAGGTGAAACTTGCTGTGAGCTAGAGATCTGCTTTAATTATTTTTTGAATCTGTGAACAGCTATGATCATTTACATGTGTTGCTAATTCACTTATCTCCTGAAACTTGAGCTGCGCAGTTTGAGTTTTACAGATTTATCAAGTGAAACAATTGGGCTAATATCACATTAATTTAATTAACTTTAATTTCAAATTACTTGCTAGAGCACCTAACAAATGTAACATCTCCAAGACGTTTTAGCAGATAGCTGCAGCTTTGTTGTACACTCTTGTCTTTAGAGTGAGAAAACATCTTGTTAGCCTGAACAGCCCCTTACTGCTTTAAAAGAGAAATCTTGTTTATGCATTAACATTTGCCTTGATTGCCTGACTGTTATTTTGGAGGTGAAAGAAAACAACAGAAGTGCTGATTGGGGTACTGATGTAACGCTAACATGTATACTGTTCTGCAAAGATCTGGTTCCAACACATGACATTGATAGCTGATCACGTGCTTGGGACATCCGCAGGGAACCAGCCCCACATGCGGGTCCATGCCAGCTCCAGCCCCAGGAGAGCTGGCACGTGGAGGGGCTGTGGGACCAGGGGAGCAGGCGCTGGGCTGCCTTGCTGGGCTGCAGGCTGCTTGTGGGAAGGAGGGCAAAGCGAGGCACCTGTCCTTCCATCGCAATTAAAAATATATGTATTTACATGAAAATTCTTCAAGGAAAACTAAAAATTGTTACTATTCCGGATCAGTCATCACACTTTCAGCTCTGCCATCAGTGGCTGAAATTTTAATGGCAACTACTACACAGCAAAATATTTATGTCTGCTGGAACACGATTGGTCTGAAGTGGCAGCGTCCCCTGCCTGGCAGGAAGGTATGCACACCAAAGATACAGTCAGATCCAGGCATCCTTCTTCTTACAGAGGCAAGCTGAAAAAATAACAGACGTAAGGGCATAGTGCACATGTGGGTACAGCCAGGAACAGAAAGGCAGGAAGGCTATGTAACCAGGATGGTTTATTCACATTCTCTTTGCATCATGCATATATATCAAATATTAATAACACTGTATGAATATTCATATATGTTTAATATTCATTTGTACATGGAAGTTTACAGCCGATCCCTTTGACTTCTGGTGCCAAACTCAGTGTTCAAAGGGTTATGCTGCCATTGTTGCTGCAAAACGTTTACATTTGTCTGCTGTAAAATAGGATGAATGGCACCAAAGTGTCGTGTTTAGTTTTAAAATGCCACAAATAACAGATTTATAGATTTTTCTAAATACATTATTTTACCTTGACAGCATTAATCATTCATGCTTCCTTCTTTCATTTTTCTACCTGCAATGGATTATTGAAACAGAAAATAACAACGGGAAAGGCTACAAGCAGTATCAAAGTGTCAAGTTTGTACTTACAGTTGTATGTGCGTAGACAGGGTCAAGAGCCTCAATTATTTGTATATGTACACAGTGGTACTACATGAAAGGTTATGTCACCTGCAGCTATTTTCTTGCAGATTTAAATAGGACTGATATTCAACTCCACAGTCAGCCACTGACATGGAACATAGAATTGTAAAATACTATGAACTCTTATGTCAGGACCTAAAATATGAACTGGGTGATTGCAAGGTGTAGCTGTGGGCAATACTATGTATTGCAGTGTAAGTCTTTTAAATTACTTTGTGTTATCCCTGACCCGTTCTTTTCATTTAAGTATAAACCAGGAACAACATGGAAGTACTTCCCAGGGAGCAGAAAACCCCTTAATATTGCCCAGTTTGGTTGTAAGGTGTTTTGGATTTTTTTTCATTTCTTTTTAATGTTTCATATTTCCGTGTAGCCATCCAGATATCATAGTTTTTTAAAAGAAAATGTAAGAGCACACCTTGCATGTTAATGAAGTGGAAGTCTTATATCAAAGCTGACAGCAGCATTATTTGGAGTAGGATGTGTGGTGGAGCTAATCAGTGTATTTTCATGGTAGAGGGAGGAGGAGAGAAGCTAATCAGTGGATTTTTGCTGGTGAGTTGCTTATTTAAGTTAAAGTTTGAAAAAGAAGAAATAGCACTGGTATGGAGTTTTCTTGATCAAGTTCCTTATGGGTAATAGTCACTCTTTTGAAAGGTCAGCACAAGACCTACAGCACAGAAAGTCTGATTTTTGATGAAGTGATTGATATAAAGGTCCTCCATATCTTTAAAGCAACCCACTAAAATAGGAGTAATAGTCATATATATTGATGGACTTGTACGTCTGTGATGTATGACAGCATGAGGGACACAGCTACGATAGTAAATTCAACTTCGGCATTTACATTTACAAAATCTTGGGCATAACTTACTACTTCCATATCTATAGACTTTAATGACAGGAGAAAAAATGTGGTATTGAAGGCCCGGTAGTACAACTTTTTATGTACTATTAGTCTTGTATCGATTTAAATTATTTATAGATAATGATATAATTAGCACGGAGAAATAACCAGATGAGAACATTTCAAAGACTAAATAAATGGTCAGGAATTAATATCAACCTTCGTGTCTGTAGCCAGGTAGCACAAACCACATATATTTACTGAAATAATGAAATTATCATTCCAAACTTGTTTTGAGATGTGCCACTCACTTAGTGATAGCGCTAATGCTTCTTGTCATTTTTTACAGTTATAACAAAAATTTTGTTCATTCCAGCTTTTTGTCAAATCTTAAAATACAGATTTCATTGTCCCAAAGTACATCGAAAGTAAATTAAGACATTAAGCATTGCTGAATGAATACGTTTTTCAGGACATGTTACTAAATGCTGCCTTGCATCCAAAAGTTTGATCCCCACTTTCTAGGAGGAGAAGTGTGGGTAGCTGTGTTGCCTCTGACGCAAGACATTGCCATCATGTAAGTCTCTGATAGAATTTTCAGTTTTTGTCACTTTAGAATCTTTCCCCATCTTATTTAATCCCTGGAGTTATTTTATTTTAAGAGATAACTGATTTTAAAAAGCGTCTCAATGTTCTGCAGAAATGCTCTATATGCACATGCAGAATTTAATACAAATTCCAGCAAAATAACTTTGAGCTGCTTAACTGAAATAGGAATGATACAAAAATCCAGAGAGTTCTTGCTCACAAATTCAGCAGTGGAAATAATGTGTGTACACTGAGATCATTAATGTACAGTTGAAGTTTAATAATTTTAGGACCACAGTTGTGTATCTGTTGTGGGTAAGAAACAGGGGAAGGAGAATAGGCCAATGGCAGGGCTCAGAGCTGGAGCTGGGGGGGGCCTGCAGTCTGTCTCCATGAGGGCAATAACTCTACGATGTGCAGTGCCCCTACAAATGCCTCCTTGTTGCCCCTAGGACCTGGTGGTATGCGGGGCTGGGGAGGCCTTCTGTGCAGCACTGGCCCCATTTGGATGGATCTTGCACTCTGTGTGCCTGGTGGTTCCTGACTCCACTCCTGCTCTGCAGAGAGAAGATTGCCACGGGATATTTTTTATGTGCTTTCTTTCCTTTTCTTTCATTTTTTCTGCAAGAGCAGGTTCCATGATTCACATTAAAAATATTTTAATACTAGGGTGATATTGATTGACCATGAAGAAACCTACTCATGATAGTCAGTATACTCCAAGTAATAATATAAGTGAATAATGTTTTACAGTCACTTTGAATCAGTCTCTTCTTTCAGCCCTAATCCATCCGTATCCAGTTAGAGCAGACTCCTCCAAGGCAAGTTACTCGTGGGTTCATCCCAATTTTCCTCTTTAGATCCTGTAAACAAATCCAATCACTGGCTGTTTAACATTTTTATTGCATAAATTCCAGCATGCAATACAACATTACTGGGTATTGCTAATAATGGTGCGCATTTCAGATGTGTTCTCTTTTTGTCATAAAACCCCTTAAACCATATTCTAATAACTGTGTATAACATATAATTGGTGAGAAGCTTCACATTCAACGACCAGGAGGAATATCTCTGTAGTGCTTTTTGTTGTTCCTGTTTTCATCTAAAGTAACCACCAGACATTTCAGTTCCTTCAAGGAAAAACAGCCTATGTCTCCTGTGATAACCCAGACGTGCAGACATGCTGATAAATATGATACATTTACAATTCTTTTATTGCTATATAATATGACAAGATAAAATAAACAGTATTTTGTGAAACATTACAGCATATAACAAAGCTAAGCTACTGTCCAAAGATGCTGAAAAATTCCAGTATAAACACATTTTATTTTCAGCTGGCTCATGGATGATTAGGGCATCCCAACTCTTTGACAATTTTCATATAATACTATGAAGAATTTCATGATTTCCCTTCATCTTACTGCTGCTGCCAGCTCAATACATCTTTTTCTAGTAAAAATTATACAAATCTATGGTTTTTACTCTTCCCATAACCAATAAATCCTTGAGATGGTTTCATACATGTTAAATACAATTTTTCTTCTTACCACCCCTCCCAGGAGTTCTACCAGCAAAACCTCGGATATATTGCGCAGAACGGGAGTGGAACGTAAGGAAACATCACTTTGGTGAGATTTGAGTAAAATCTATTTATAAACATCTACCTGTATTTCTTTTACATAAACAAGAGTGAAAGACCAGGAAAAGGTTGGGTCATCAACTGGCATCTGTTTCTCTGCATGAGATGTCCCAAGAGAATAATATTTACTGAGCAAACAGGAGTTACATGATGGACCATAATGTAGAGTTTTGAAATTGTCTTGGCAGCTGTTCACCTGTTGAATAGCTCTGTGACTTTCTGAGGAATTATTTGCTTGATCCTGTCAAGGCAGAAGGAAGAATTTTGATGTAAACAAAAAGCCATCTATGCTTTTCTCTTTAATAATTTCCCTTCACAAGATACTCATTTATGAAGCCTGACTTTACTGATGAGAAGGGACAGGCAGATCTTTGGCCTTAAGAGTTTCTCTGCCTTTGCTGCAGAGAACCTGAAGTCTTTCTTTGGGTTAGATTGCTGATTTTTTCCTTCTCTGTTATCCTCAAAAAATTCCTGTTGCTCCCTCAGCCTCCCAGCAGCCCTCCTGCTGTGAGTTTCTCGATCCTTCTGTCAGGAGAGTAGCAGTGCCTCAAACCCATGTGCTGTTTCCACTCCATCCCATCCCATGATGTTTCCTATTGATCCCCGCATGGGGGTCTTGCCCATGGCTGTGGTTCAGAGCAGCAATAGCTGCACCTGTGCCTGCCCTTTTGTGGCAAATCCAGACTAAGTGTTCTTGAAAAAACTGAAAAGTCACTGAAGCTCCGTTCCTTGGTTTCTTCTCTATTCTGCTCTTTTCTAATTTTACCACCTGTAGTGTAAATTTTTATGAGAAAAGGCTAGTGTTTTTTAGTGTACCACTGCCTGCCATTCCCTCTGTTTTGCTGTTACAGTTAAGAGTTTATTCTCATTTTAATATTCTAGTTACAGTCCTCTGAAAGAGTATGCTCCCTTTATCTCTGAATTACTTTTTATATTCTCTGATGACTTGGACAATAAAACTTTCCTTTTATGGGTGGGTTTTTGGGGCACAGTAAGAAGTAACGTAATTCCTTGTAGCCTATCCTAGTAAGACGTTTTTGCATTTGGGGAGTAGTCACTATATTTAAAGAAAAATAATAATAATAATAGTAATTAAAGTGAGTGCCAGTTCCAGGCCAAAGGCCCAGCTATGCTACACACTGAACTCCCCATCGCTTCAAATGCATTCAAAAAAGAAAATATATGTTTTGCTGGCTTGTGCTTTAAAGATTAAGCCTAGATTAAATCCAGCAGATTGAAGCAAATCTCCAGCCAGAAAGAGATTTACTGTAGTTTTGAAGCTGAGTTTTGTAAAGTCCTCAGAGGTGACAGTGAGTCCCAAATGCTCATGCATGGCATTTTGCAGAGGCAAGGCCCCGAGTCTGTGCCTGAGATACGGGGAAGAACTTTCGGAAACGCACCAAAAAGCCCTTTGTCTGTGTCTGAACTGTGCTGTGGATCCAACATGGTTTGCACATTAGTTTGGCACATCTGATAACTTAAAAATGGAATCTGCAAGTTAAATATTCTAAAAAAATTGTATTTATAATTTTGAAGCATTGTTATGTTTTGTTCTGTCTGCCATGAGTTAGGGCACACCATCGTTCTTTGTTTCAAGCCAGTAACTGAAGTATTCGCAAGATTTTCTCTCCATTTTCTTAGAACTCCCCAAGGTCTGTAGTTTTCTTTGCAGAAACTGTTGCCATTAAATATGCTGTATGTCAATGCAGCAGTGAGGTGGTTAATTTTGACTGAATATTATGCTATATAACCACTTGGCATTTAACTTGAAAAATGACTTTCTGCTTCACCTGTCAGCAGCCCAGTTCTCATCAAATAAGTGAGTGAGAAAAATTTTTAAATTTCAATTTCCTGATGCTATTAGACACTACTTCTTCCATACTTAAACAGTTTAGCAGTGCATGTACATGTTTTGGTATTCATGCCATGCATCACACTACATGCTATTACAATAGCTTTTTTGTTTAAAGGGTAAAGAGATGCATGGATCTTTATCTTGGGGTTAGGAAAATGTATTGCAGGAACATGGCCAATCAGGTTTCTGAATAACTTTGTAACATAGTACCATAACCCTGATGCAGTGTGAGGAATTTAAAATACTAGGTGGCTACAACTCCACGGAAAGCAAGCAGTCTAGATGAAGAAAGCATACACAGGAATCCAGCACTGTGCTTCCACAGCAAAGCAGTACCTCGTGGAGTATTCGTCTACTTTATACCTTCTTCTGCCTGACACGTATTTCTTACAAATCATGCAAAAGATTTGTTTGTATTTTCAGTATATTTTGGAGATTAAAACTCTTGTCATTTTGTGTTAATGGCAATTTTTCCTTCATTTCTATTTCAAACAAAAGATCGGTTTTCCCTCGTGGCTAATATATCCCCAAACAGCAAGAAAACTTCATTGACAGAGAGAAGGCACAAATGAAAGAGATTTCCCCATTTCATTTTCATTTATTGTATTACTTTACACAGCTTCCACTTTACCAGTAGCAAGTCTGCAGACATTTTACTCGGGTGGAAAAATGTATCATCTCTACTGTATTTCCCTTTATTCTTTGACATTAGTTTTTATTGCATGTTATAATGTGTATAAATCCATAGTGGTATAGGAGCAAACATCAAACATCATTTGAAATAATAGTTCTGTGTAGATATGAGCTAGTATCACTAAGGTCATTATTGTTTGTTCATTCATTTGGTTAGTCTTGACGATTGGCTCGGCGCTGCGTGTTACAAACAATACGGACACTTTCAGTCTGCAGCATTTACTGTCTTAAAAATAAATGTGCAGAAGAAAGGTGGTAGTTAGACAGCCAGGAGTGAAAATTACAGTTTTTTAAGGAATTTCTAATTCGCTTAAAAATAAATCACTAAGTAGGTAAATCCTACTGCTTTCAAGAATGTACTGAGTTCTGGTTTGGATTAACCTGCCCAGTATTTCTGTTTTGCTGTGGTACAATTTTTGTTGTTGCTGAAATGAACAAAGTTGCATCTGCTTGAACAAGGTGTAGAACCTGGCCATTTTAAAAGCTGTGGTTGAATCGCTTGGGCCTGATGGGTGCTTTTTGCTCATGGTAACCTTCTTCAGGGATGCTAATGTTTGCAAAAAAAAGAGAAGGTTTTCCCTTAGGGCATGCCCCTGCTTGAAGCCCTGTGGGTCCCTCCTGCCTGGAGGTGTGCGGGTGGGAGCAGAACAGCATGTGGCAGAACACGCATGTACCCCTTGGCTGCTCTTCTCTGTCTGTAAGGCAGGTTGCAGGTGAAACAAAATTCACCTCCTGCAATGAAGGAGTAAGTGTGGGGGGTTTAGCAACAGTGACAATAGAAACATTGTGCCCTTAGGGTTGATTACAGTTGTGCTCTCAAATTTACAGGAATTACTATTTAATGAAACAGCAGTAGACACTTGTAACCTGTGGGTAAATTACTGTACTGCTTGCATAATATGGGCTGGTGACACTCCACGTTTTCTCTATGGTCTTTGCCCAGGCTTTGCCCATCTCCTCTGGCAGCATGGAGGAGGGGTGAAGGACCTCGCCTTTGTGGCCTGATTTGTCCCTACAGGAAGATCTCTTTGGTCTCCAAGGCTGGGAGGTGTGGGAACTCGTTGGTTGGTGTAGCCTTTTCTGTGTAAAACAGAGCATGTCTTACTACACGGGTAGAAATTAGATTATTATTTTTGTCTCCCTGTTTCCTTCTGACCAACCTGTGGCTGAGACTATATAGGACCAGTTTAGCCAGAGAGGAGAGCAAAAAGTGAAAGGAGCAAAAGGTGCAAAAACCATTGAGCTATCCCTAATGCCACCTTTGGCCGTGGCGAAAGGTCAGCACAGCATTGTACCAAGCCAAGCAGCTCTGTCAGAGGCTGTCTCATTGGCAGCAGATAGTGTGGCCCACCGGCTGACCAGGCACTGCTGCCTTGCAGAACCTGGACCTTCCTTCCCAGAGGCTGCAGGCCTCTCCAAAATCACATTCCATGTGCAAACGTGTCCCGAGGAGGCCTGTGGAGGGATGTTAATGGCTATAAGACTTGTCAAAGTCTAATTAGTTACTCACAGAAGAGAGATTTCAATTTTTTTGGCCGAATCTTTTTGTTTGGAAGGATCCCAAACCCCTGCTTCCTGGGAATCTGCCTTAGCTGTGAAATCCGCAAAGGGCTGCTCCATGGGATGACAGATTTTATTTTTAAGGCTTTTTTTTTATTATTCTGCTTTACAGTGGGATTTTTTCCCAAGGTTAAATAAATGATAATTAGACTTGTGGATGTTCTAATCCAATCGGTTGTATGGGATATTTCCTTGCTGACCTCCCTTATGGCAGCACCAAGGGGAGCAAATTCATATATCACTGCAGAAAGCTTGCCGAGTCCCCTTGAAGTGTTATGAAAGTTGCTGTGCAAAGCTATTTTCTTTCTGAAAGACAAAGTCCATATAAAAGGTGAGAGACAACAGGTGAGGGGTTCCCTGTAGAGACATGCTGTGGCTGTGGCAATGCACGGGCTGTATGGTGGTACCAGTGAGGTGAGAACATCAGGCTCTTTAGCCAGTCCTGTCTTCTCCTTCCCTGCGACCATGAGTAAGAAAATTTACATGAAGTTTACAAAAGTCTTTGCACAGAATCCCAAGCACAAGGAGTGCTACTGAGTTTCATTGGTTTTGCATGCAGTAATTCTCTGAAGCAACAAGACTTGTGATATTTTCACCCAGTGTCTGGGGCTGGCTGTAGTCCCGGAGCCATGCAGTGTGGATGAGCCATGCACAGGGCCAAGCCCTGCAGACCTAGTGTTGTGCACGGAGTCACGTTGTGCAGGAACCTGCAAGAATCAAGAGGTCATATCATTCATGTCATAGAATGGCCTGGGTTGAAAAGGACCATTATGATCATCGGGTCTGTGGGTCTGGGCCACATTATCACAGGCTGGACTGCCTTGCCTCAGGCTTCCACCTGGAAGGAGAATGGTTACAACACCCTGATACTCCACCATGTGATAAAATGAATAGGAAGACTGTATCCCCGAGTCCTGCTGTCATTTGGTAACATCTCATCCTTTGCGTGCTTCTTTAATCATTGGAGAGTATTTGCAAATATTTAGAAATGCTCTTTCTTCCTTCAGGAATTTTTATATTGGGTTTTATAGAAGGTTTATAATAGAGCAAATAACAGTTTGGATGAAATTCTGGGAATTCTTCTGCAGTGCACTTCTGCATGATAATCGTTTTGAGATTGCTTCCCCACTGCTTGCTTAATGCAGCTGTCCAAGTTTTGTATTTATTGGGAATCCAATTTGTTTTAAGAAATTAACAAAACAAATACTTAAGTACTGTGCTGAACATATCGTAAAGTTTTTATTCATTTTGGTGAGAAAAAAAAAAAGAAAAGAAAAACATTATAGTGCTCACGGAGCAGCCTTTGAAGCTGCATTTATGAAATTGAATCCCTACCAAAATAATTTGCTCATGTTAATACAGATGCCGTATGGCACTGCAGCAATTATTCTGTTGCTTTTGTCTCCAAACTGTGTCAAACTTTGTTGTGGCAGTGGTCTAATATCTATGCAGAGAGGCAGGTTGGCTGCTTGATCATGGCAGGGATGCTGCTGGTAGTGTGTGGCCCTCAGATACAGCTGCAATATTTATGTGCTCCTCTGGCACTCACAGGTCCTCCTATTCTGCAGCCCAGTGCAAGAGAATTTCTGTGCTTTGCAGGGGCACGGTTAATCCTTGTGATCTCGGGTACTGTGGGTTTGTTCCTCTGAACGTTCTTTACTTAAACACACAGGGGGAGAAAACTTGGTCATAGGAGTGCTATGTATCTCATACTGGGCTTTGCAGCTCACTTTTCCCTTCCAGCACAGCCTCTGCACAACTTCCTCCCTCTGACTTAGCTGTGACATTTCTAACTGGGATCTGCTCCACTCCCCCCCGGCAGCCCCAGGACACGCTGTGCTGAGTATGAACTCTGTTCTCCACCTCCCTTCTCTCAAAACAGTGGCGTTTATTTGGCTTTTTCCCAGATGGCTGTCCTGCAGACTCTACTACCAAATTCTGAACTCTTTTCTATAACGTAATCGGTTCTGTTCAACCGCTGATGTTTTTATCTAGATAGCTGCTAGCGTTTCTTAAGATTGCACCTGTAATTGCATTCCTGGCAACATTACTGAACGTGAAATATATGTATATCAATGAATATACAAACAGGAACCTTTCTTTATCTGGTGGACTTGCGCCTGATTTCAGAAGACGTGAGTTTCAGAAAATTTCCCTGCCTGCCCATTAACCACTCAGCTGGAAAGAACTGGAACCCGCTTTGCTTTAAAACTAAAGTTGTTTATCTGTTTGTTTATGCCAAATTGTTTATATGTGTCAGCTATGTAAGTGTTTGCAGAGTTCGATCCATCTCCTTTGAGGAACTCATAGAACAAAAGTTTCCTCCAGTAACAGTGACAGTGATGTTATCATCTCCTCCATAAGTCTGCTTAATAATTGTTGTGTTGGATGCTAACAGCAGGAAGCATTATTTTTAAAAGACTTAAATTAGCAGATTTTATTTACCACACTAGTATTCTCACGAGGCATCTCACTTCTATCTAAAAGAGTTTTAAATTATCAGCTTTTATTTATCACGATGGCACGTTCCTGATTTATCGCACTTGCTTGTATGTTGTTTACTCAGACCAATATGGCAAAAAATAGCTGTGTAATATAGTGAGCTCAGAAACACTCGTGAATTTTCCAGAAGCCGGGGGTAAAATTGAAGGCAGTTGAAGATATTAAAGAAATGTTCGCCAATATGCATTTTGAGACTACTTTTGACCGTGTGTGCTGTTGTAATTAATCAGGACAACAGGACCTAATTTAGCTACTTAGCCAGTGTTTAAGAAAGCAGGATTTTGAATGAAATTCTGAAATTAAAGTCAATCACAGCTGTCTGTAAGTCTCTGGGTTAAAGCTGCCCCATTTGTGAGACAAACTGGTAGGAGCTTTTGGGCTTTATGTCACTCAGCAGATTTCAGATGTCATTTCAGTTGAATCCCTATGCAAAAAGGAAAAATAATAATAATTAAACAAAAAAAAGTTAAGAGCATCTCATTTTAGATTTTCCCAACTAAACTACAACTGCTTCATTTTCTTCTATTTGCAGCAACATCAAAAGGAATTCAGGCTCACCTGGTCACAGTCTGGCCATCTCATTTTTATAGGAACAAAGAAAGATGCGGTATGCCCTTCACATATGCTCGTATTAAAAATGCATTAGGAAAGTTTCCACATCCTTCGTTTAATAGGCCGATTTTAGGACTCCTGTAAGTAGTACGTTAGTATTAAAGGCCAGCAGATATTTGACAGAAATATTCAAAATAAAAATACCGTTTGATTGCAAGGGGGAACAGAACCTCCAGGAACATATCTTCATTTTTGGTAGTTTAGTCCACAGTAACAAAAACCACATTGTACCAATCAGATATTTAATGAGCCTCTAACTCCATTTCTACCTTATCCCAAAGGTATAGCAAATAGTGCTGCTTTTTTAAAATATCAAGAAAACATCATTTGCTCTAAAATGTCCCTAAAAGCAGGTCTAAATTGCCAATAAAGGCTAGGTAATTGTATCAGCATGGATCAGAAAGCATTTCTCAGAACTGATGAAATAGTTTGCAGTATTGCAGAGCCTGAATGATGCTCTCTGTACATTACACTGGAAATATCAGAGACTGGTCTCGGTTTAATTTGCTCACTACTGTGTATTTTGGATTCTCAGGAAATATTTCTCACTAATGTCATTCTGTTTTTCTTTAAATGTAATTTGTTTTAGGAAAGTCAGACGGTTTCTGCAATCTAGCGCTCGTGTAGCAGAACTTTTTGTTTGTTTGTCAATTACAAAATACTATTTTTCCAAGAAAATTGCTTGTTTGAGAATTCTCAAAAGCTTCTATTTACTTGCCACCTTCAGGATTTCAAACATTTGAAATTTACAAAATAATAATTCACGAGATCGTTGCCCAGCTTATCAGTTCTGCCTCAGTAGTTGTACAACCGTTTGACAACCAAACACACATACAGTATAAATATTTAAGAAAAAGTAAATTCCATTAAGCTGCAGTGTGATAGATGCAGTAGTAGGTACTTATCTTTGAAATATTAAACTCTAGACATTTATATCCATACAAAAAAGAGTTTCCTGCCATTTGATGAGAATTATGTGCCTGGCACTAATAAAATATTAAACTCCAATTTAAAAGATAAGTATCTTACCCACTTTTTTCATAATAAAACATTTTACAGTGCATATGAGGGCTAATGCGCGTCGGAATTTCCATACAATACTGTATTTACAAACTTTTGTGAAAGTTTGGCGCCTGTGTTTGTTAGTTGCTGCCTCTATTTAAGCACTTATTATTTCACGTAATGACAGGGCGCGTTTCAATAATGCATGATGGAAGGTGTACAAACAGGCTCTATTTTTTTAGCGGTTTTCTTTTGTTACAGGCGACTGCTGCTAGTTAATTAAATGTAGATAGCCCCTGAAAATTGCATTATCCTTTTCTGTCCTTATTATACAAATTAATGTCAAACCGATGCAATGTTTCATGTTTAAAATAATAGATACATGTGTTAAAAATTATAGCCTGCAGTTTTCTTATTTGACAGTGCATTATTTTCAACTGGAAATGTCAGTTTCTAACCCTCTGCCAAGAATATTTTGCGAAGGGCAGTAAGTATTAAGTGTTAGTTATCAAATGCAGCGTCTTTTGAAATTTGAACAATGCTGCGTGTGGAGGAAAAGTCATAATGTATCGGTCTTCTGTTTCAAAAATATCCCTTACAATGAAACCATCAACAGATGGTTACCACTAAAAGGAACAGAACTTCCTTTGAATGAAGCAGTCACCTTCTCCTGCAGACAAATTTCAGTGTCACTCGCTCTGTTTTCAGCAGGTGGATCATTTTGCTTTTACTTTTTCAACTCCTTTTTTAAAAACAGTGAATGGTTTTTAAACTGCTTTTTCTCCCCATATGTATACATTTAATCTCAGGTGATTAAATTGGTGATTGAAAAAGGTGATTGAATCCAGTGAAGTAAAGTGAAAGCTGCAAAAGCATTCGTACAAACTCTGATCTCCCAGCTTTGCTTTGCTACTTTAATGGAACAGTATCCTATTGATTTTGTTAGTAGAAGCTACGCAGTTTGAGGGAGCCTGTTCCCTTAACACTTTTTTACGATTTAGAAAATACTAGACTCTTCTTACCACAGCTTTTTTGTATCGTGATCAATGTCAGCAGACAACTCTGCCTTCTCTAACTACTGAACTGGGTGATTAGAAGTAATAAGCTATGAGAAGGAAATACTGCCATTTCAAACAAACTAGAAAGCACTCAGAAGCCAAAACAAAGCCTTTCACAGAACTCAGGCGCAGCGCACTCCAAGAGAGATGCAGTGCGAGTGATTTAGTGTATTCTTTGCTGTAAAGAAGGATGCACCTTGTTACTTTAAGCAGCAAGGCACGGCAGAAGATTTTCATTTTTCCAGGTATTCTTTTAAAAGGTGCAGCTAAAAACGACCGTATTTTCAGATCACAAAGGTCTCATATTTATATTTTCCACTTTCCAACTGAAGAGACGTTTGTTCTCTCATAAAAATACTTTATAAACAGACAGCTTTGGTTTTCACTTTTCTTCTGTATAGGATTCCCTCCATGCTTTCAAAGCCGGCAGATTTACACAAAGCTATCAGCTGATCCTAAAAACAGTGTTAGGGAACAGAAAGCCTTTCTTTGTATATGTAGTCTATAACATTTAAGGAATGTAATGTAAACTTAGATTTGGGGCTAAGAACTAAGAAATAGTATTCTTTCTTTTTTTCGAGCAGCAGGTAAGTAATGGTATAAAAAGGAAATTTCCTCCCACGTTATTGAACCTTATACCTCTACCTGCACATTTTGCTCATGCAGATGGCAAGCTGCATACAAATATGCCCTTGTGCATCAGAAATAACTTTGCTGGCTTGCTTTTCAATTGGATATATATTTTATTTTGCGTAAGTTTTATTTATTTGTGAGAGGAATGCACTTTTTAATTTCAAATAAACTTTTCATTATTGTCCCTCTATGCCTGTTTTTAATCTTTTCAAAAGGTGTCTGTTAGTGTTATGATGTTTTTGTAAACTCTTTAAAATAATAATAAAAAACCCCATGATAATCACAAAGCCGGGAAAGTGGTGCCTAATTATGGCCGGGATAAACTGCACTTAATATCTATCTGTTGTCAACAAAGCAATTTGCCAGATGATATCTTTAAATCCTTTCCTCAAATTGTTTTTCGTACAAATTATTGTAAATGGTTATATTTAAGAGTCCATTCAAAAGAGCTGATGGTTTTGCCTTTGCAAAAAAATAAAATAAAAATCAATTAGAGGGCTAAATCCCTGTTCCCCTGATCAGGATCTATTGTGCTTTTTCACAGTGATGCCTCCATGGCCGCATTTCCAACAGCCCGTAGCAGCACAGTTTGGCGAGCAGAGTGTGCTGTTCACCCACAGCACTGTATGAGCGAGGCTGCCCAGCGCCCTGCCAAAACTATGGGACTGCTGCCCGGGGCACCGCACTCCTCTGCCACTGGCCCTTGCTCTGCAGCATCAGCATCAGCTCTGTGATGGCAGCCAGGTGGGTTAGGAGACAAGGGCTCGCAGCATCGGGTCCAGGTAGGTGCTCCCGTTGTTGAGGTGTCTCCCCATGGACTGGGTTTCTTCAGAACTCAGAGACTGACACTTCAGTCTTGAGATGGGGAAATTTTTCGTCTCAACTCTTCTTAAATCTTTCTGCAGCGAGAGATTTCAAGTCAAATGTGTTTCCGCACACTTTTCCTGAGAAGGCGGATTTACATATGCATTAGGTTCATTTTATCAGAATACACACACAGCAGTGACACATCTCATTGACAATGTGCTGTCTGATGGATAACTCCATACAAAACACACATTTGAAAGGAAAATAGGAGGAGGAATAGGATTAAGAGTCTGTACATAAGTGACATCATGTTTTGTGAAGATGAACTGTGGGAATGTCTTGCCCTACTTTGTATTTTTTGATTACTCAGAGATCCAACAAGTCTTTTGCAAGTGCAAGAAATACTAACGTACAGCATCACCACGTAGAAACTACCAGAATGAAGTTTTTCCTCACAGGAATTTCTTACATACTGTATTTGATAATCACGGGAGAAAGGAAAAATGAGAAGGGAAAAGGGGGAAAAAAAAGCTTACATTTTTTGATACCACATCTCCACATTGATTTATTTTTGCCAAGACAGTTCCGTGCTGTGATTTTGTTTTTCAAAGGCTGGCAGAAATGTTCAAATATCAGGAGACAGGGGAGAACACCAACAGGAGGACAGCATCAGGCTGTTACCCCTCCAGGCTTCTATCTGTCTGACCAGGGTGGTGCTTATGAAGCTCTGTTGTTGTGGTGGTGGGTTTGATCTGTGTGTTTCTTTTTTCCATGGTAAGGATATTCCGCCAACCCTGTGCCAAATCTACAAAATGAACATTTCTGGCTATGTCCATGTAGACCACGTGGGCTATAGGCTATTCCCTCCTGCTGGCCATGAGGGAACACTCCGGCAGAAATGCACTCCAGTGGAGTTTTACTCTGGGAGAGAAATGTTTGGAATCTGTCTCTGCTCATCTGTGAAGTGTCTCGATGAGGTAGTATGTATCTTTAAATTCCTACCTTGGGTTTCCCATCTATAAAGTGGGACAATAATACTGTCTTCGTGCTTTTCAAGGAGAACCTCCTATGGATCTGTTAATAAATGTCAATGACGTACTTTAGAGTTCCTCTAAGGAGCACCCTGTGGAAGGTTGTGATGAATCATTGACTCTTCCTGTCCCACTCTCTAGTGCTCAGGCACACTCCTGAAAATCCCTCAGAAAGAAGGCACTGGTACTGTGGTTATAAAGTGCCATGGCACTATCTGTGCACACTGAAGCACTTGGGCACGTGGATCCCTCTCTCTCTGTATAAGAGGTGACATGGTTTTCAGGAGAAAGTTGACTTGATGTGTACTTAGCCAGAAGATTTTGGCAATTACAAACCCCACTTTTAGAGACTGGCAGAAGTGGAGAACTGCCCAAAAAAAGATCAGAAGTTTGAGCTTCATTATTGGCTGTGATGTGAAATAACATCCAATTCTTGGATGCTGTACAAAGTCCCATTAGCCCATCAGGAATCTGGGGGGCTTCCAAGACTAGGCAAGGACCACAGCAGCTAAATACTCCACACATTTAATCCCCTGGGGAGCTAGGGGAGAGCAAACAGATGACAGATGTTGCTTGTGTCATCCATGCATGCTGGAAAGGGCTGTGGCACCACTGCTACGTGCACCTACATAACTATATAGCTTTGTTTAGGACTTACTGTTTTCCGATGCTGTGCAGTAGCATAGCAGACACTTCTGCAGCTTGCTTCAGGATGGGACCCAGCACTGTCATCAGCGTGTCTCCGAAGATGAGCTCTAATTTCTTATTTGTCACCAATAGCTGCTAGTATTTATCACCTCTCCAGATCAGCCGTGTAAGTGCCTATGTGCTGATGTACAAAAAGAGCAGAGCAAAATTTTCATTTGAATCCTTCATTATCGTTACGTGTGTGGGAAAACAAAGGATCAGTAATGCTGAAATAGTTTTAAATTCTTCTCGTCTCAGCAAAGTTACTCACATAGAATTTTCCAAGTTTGACGTTTCACTGGTTCTATTCACTTTCATTCTGATGTTTTTGAAACAGAAAATGGTGCTTTATTCCACTTGACTTTGCCCTGAATTTTCATTCAGTTTTTTTGTTTAGTGTTGATTTTATCATTTACTTTTAGTGTAAATGAAAATATGTTTTGAAACAAACAAAATGTTTTCTTCTTTAAAGGATTTCTTTTCTAGTCTTCCCCTTTACCAAGAGTTTTGGTAGAAAAGATCGTTTTTCACTTTGTTCCAGTTCATTTTATTGTTTTAGATATGACATGGGCCACAAAAACCTCAGGTACCAGGATAGACCTGACACCTGACCTGTGACAGCTCAAGTCTCCTCAGCCACATATGCAAAACTTGATTTTGCTGGGTAAGGATGTCAGCTCAGGTCTGGGGTTGGCCCAACTATTCCTGCCAAAGAGAGGAATGGGAAGAGCTGGGGATAAGATTGAGAGATAGGAGAGATCCCTGAAAAATGAGGGCAGCAGCATGGGCTGCCCACCCAGAGGCTGGAGGTGGATAAGGGAAGGCTGCTGGTGGGACCATGTATTCCCCCCTATACGCTGTTGTCCTGGGGTACTGCTGACAACTGTACTTCTCTGCTGAGTTTTGGAAAAAAGGGAAAATAAATGTTCTCCACACATCTTCCCAGATGCAGTCTTGTTTCGTGGGTGGTGGTTTTATTTGCTTTCCTTTACAGTTCATTTTTAAAAGCCTGTACATGACTTCGCCTCAATCTCTCTCGGCCAGTAGGCAGTACTCAGGGCAGAGCTGTATGAATGCTTTCTTGCTAACAGAAATAGTATATAGGAGGAATCACAACCTCATTGGCTAATGCTGGGGAGCGAAGCGGGGGTTAAGGATGGATATTTAGTTTCTGATTGTTTGAGATACTTGCATGTGACAGGCTGTCCTTGCTGGCTTGGCCTGTACGGGAAATCAGTTAGGCATTTATGGTTGCTCTTGCCTTGGAGAAGATGTCAGAATGATTGTAGCCCATTAAAGATGGTCTAATATACCTTGAGGCTAACTCGCACACTGCTGATGAGTATAAGGATTTCCATAATTGTTTGGCAAATACCTTCTCTATTTATATAGCCAAATATTGATATTCATAGCATAAACCAGGTTATTCAGCTAAAACCCCCATGCAATCAATCAGTGATACAGTCTATCAAGTGTCCCAGTCAGCCTGTCGTCATTACAATCACTTTTTTCCTTTGGAGATGTTTGGGATGACTCAATTTCTCTAATCTTGTAGCATTCCCTCTGTCTTTAGAGGGGAATTTGTAATTGTTGAATTATTCTTGGCCATCCTTCATTCGGAATTTATGTTGTAATTTCAGCAAAAGCCAGACCTTGTACGGCAGTTTTCATCTTTTTCAAGGCTGCTTCTATTTCTTGAAATGCTGGAGGGTTTCCAATTATTCCTTCTGGTCGCTTTGGATGTGAATTGTAACAGATCATCCCAGAGTCGTGGTTCAACATTGTTAAGCTTATCAATATAAATATAATGTTAAACCCTTTTTAGATAATTGGGAATAGGTGTGAAAATGTGACCAATTTATGCATAAATTGGTCCTGCACTTCTCTTTTTCCCTTTATCAGAAAGAATCTCATCATGAGCAGATTTCAGACTGTTCCTTGTCAGGGCTTCTTCTATACCTGTTAACAGTTGATTAGGTTGTTATATCACTTTTCAATACCTGCTTAACCTGATGCCAGTCAACTCTGCAAACAAAATTCATTAAGGCTAATAGAAGTCTCCAAGCTGGAATTGCAAGGCAAAAAAAGAATAGTCTTGATACATCAGCTACCACTGCATGAAACAATGAAGCCTAATCATAGAATCATAGAATGGCCTGGGTTGAAAGGGTCCGCGATGATCATCTAATTTCAACCCCCCTGCTATGTGCAGGGTTGCCGACCACTAGTCCAGGCTGCCCAGAGCCATACCCAGCCTGGCCTCTTATGTATCAGATTATTGGAAGAGCACTTGTTCATAAGTAGAAATGAAAATGAAGGATGAGGCAACAACCAGGGGGGGCCTTTGTACCACCTTTTCACGCATGCTTCTGTGTGTAGGAGTTTCTTTGTCAGCCACGTGCACTTCTGGGGGCAGCTGGCAATGAGTCCTTACTGGTTTACATCCCATTTCTAGTATGTATTTATCATAATATTTCTTTAAAAAATCTTTCTCTTTCACCTTGTCTATCATGTTTATAGGAGGACTGTTTGTAACCTATCATGATGATTGGGACTGTGCTTAGAGACAATTACAGAGGCCCAAGTAGGGGGCTTATCCAGGCTGCTCAGACCCAACTTGGTACAGGGTTTTCATTACTCACGTTGACCAAAGCAGCTCACAGGGGAAGCTGGAATGGCCACAGAGCAATGCTGTGGTCCCCAGGTGAGTGTGCCATGCTGAAGATCAGGCTGCAAGCTTAGTTGCAGCTGTGAGTTGGGCTGCAAGGCTGCAAGGAGGATCACAAACCGTGCCAGAGGGCACAATGAGGGGGAAGCGAGGGGGGAATTCGCCTGGTAGGTTATGCTTGGAGAAACACTGCAGTTAACATCCAAGTAATAGATCCGGGGGGCTGGAGCAGGAGAGTTTTGCATTAAAGCACATTGTTTCTGGATTTCTTCAGCAAGTGTACTTAAAGAGCAAGACAAGAGCACTGAAAACTTCCTTTCATACTCATCTAGTGCCTGCTTTAGATTTATCATTGAACACGGGGGACTATTTTCATAAGAAAATATTTTATTTCTGCAATGTCTGCTCTTTTGATTCAGTACATAAAAAGAGTGCCATCTTAATAACAGCTATAGCAGATAAAAACTGAATTATGAAAGAGAGGGTGTCCCCACTTACTAAATTAGCAAATCCACATGGAAAGAAATTGTAGAAGACTACAATACAAACACTACATCTTACACCAGAATCACAGCAGTAATTTGTCCCTTGCTGGAATACACCCATTTTTCCTCCTCCCTTTCTGCCTTTGGAGAAGAGAGGACCGGGACTGAATTTGTCTTGATTCTAAAGCAGCTGTAGAAATATATCAAATAAATCATATCCTCAAACAGTTCTTGTTCTTTTAGAGTACTGCTGTTAACAGTTTGGCACGTTTTAGGGAATTCTGCTGAAGGGCATCCTTACCTGCTCCCACTCTTTCTGGTCAAGAAAGAGAATTATTTGGAAATATGAGTACTATCAAGTATGTTTTTGTGGTTGTGGTAAAATTCCTGACTATCGCTCTACAAGAGCAGAACGTTTCTTTGCCTAGCTTTATTTATATAAAAGATGCCATGCCTAAGCTATCTCAGCGTCACCGCCACACCTGTTTCATACATAGCCAAGCCCAGGGGCACGCTTTCAAAGTCAGGTTTTCATACTGGGTTCGATATTTGGCCTATGTATTTTAAGAAAACAGAAAATCTGGTGATATGCATTTAATAGCAATATAAAAATAAAAACCAATAAAAATAATGAGAATTATATTTCTATTGGGAGAACATTAAAGTCATAATGGTGCAAATGGGCTTTGGATAATTGATAATACTGATGCAGAAAATTATTTTCTGTTCCCTCTCCTTTGCAGTAAAATACAGCTGCATTTAAAGAGGGGGAAAAAGTTTTTTTTCTTCTGGTAGTGAAGCATAAGAGGTCTTTAAGCAGCATCACTAAGGAAACCTCAAAGCCACACTAAAAATGAACATGTGAGTTTGCTGTGGCTGGCATGCAGAGTAGCAGTGTGACTGGTTCTACCTTGGGAGTGATGGCATGGTGAAAGGACGTCGCCTCTTGGCTCCAACCTTGCTGATTGCTGCAAACCCAAGTGGAGGATAATCATTCTCAATCTGTGGCTTTACTGAAGCAGTGTCTTGCTGCTGCTGCAGTTCTGCTGCAGCTGTGAAGCAGGCAGCAGCTCCCTTGGCTGATTTGCATCGAGTCATTCTGCAGTTATCTACCTTCAGCGACACATGGCCCAGAGCCCTGGGGAAGAAGCGAGCAAGGCTGTCCCATTTCTCTCCTGCCACTACTGTAGGTAATGGGGCTTCATCTGCTTGCCGCTTGGGCAGCAACTTATAAAGGCTAGGTGGGAGAGGGAGGGTGGGGTGAAGGATGCCACTCTCCTCCATGTTTGACATCACTAGTTTTAGTCTGTCACTGCTAAGCATATTAATGTCTCTCCATCCAGTCACCACCGCAAATTAGTGAGCATTAGCCAAGTATGGCATTTAGAAAGCAAGTGACTTCTGCTTGGGCTCATGGATGTGGAATGAATGTGCGTGGTTCTGTCCCAGTTAGCCGTATATGTGACCCATCCCATCATATGGATTCACTGGGACCCATTTGTCCATCCATAAAGCGAAGTAGCAAATTTGGCTAACGAAAGAACAATTTGAAATTTGTATTATGAGAAAATAATATTTTTTCTCTCTTGGTATAAGCGGAGACTGAAGCAGGCAAGTGCTTATGTGGCCATAGAGCACTGGAAAATAAGAGCAGGTGGAAGAAGTTCCAAAGCAAAAAATATCCTACAAACAAAATGATCAAGAAAGGAATTTCTTCCAGGCCATCTGCACTGGGCAGCTAGTCAGACTGTAAGGGACAATGTTCTTTGGTTCAGGAGCTCACCAAACTATTTTTAATTGATGCCTTTTATAGATGAAACTCTAAATATTTTGTTTTTGCTAACAAAGCAAAGAGAAGCAGTAACTTGGTGTAGCTGTGATTTAAGGCACAGTCTCGAGCTCCGAGAAATCCATTTATTTCTGCGGAACAGAAATCTTGTAATTTTTTGTAATACTTACTTGGTTTTTCTGTGCTTTGATTTCCTCAACTTATAAAAAGGGATATCTCTATTTAGTTGCCTGCATTGTTGCGCTGAAACTAAGATAATGTAATATTTATAAAGTATTTTCAGATCATTGAGTAGAAGACAATTTGGAAACTTCTCTTGTACCGAATCTTAACTAAATTTCTAGTTTCTGTCAAAGGATGTCTCTTCATCTTTTAAACAAGGAAGAGGTTTGTGTTTTTCTTCTTGTTTATGTTCTTATGAGGTGGCCTATATTAATTTGGTTTATAATTGAACAAGTTGAAGAAAAGATTGAAAATGTTATTACTGAGGCACAGCCACCGACCATAAAATAGGATAACCAATGGTGTCCCTGGAAGTGTCACTGCAGTATAGACTCGTGACATATTGCTGGGCATTTGTTGTTGATATTGACAATGTAGATGAATGTAGAGTAAATGTTCTCTGTATTCTTTTTTGCTATAAAATGTCTGTTGTGCTAATCATTTCAGTCATGCTTTGACAGAGAGCAAGCTTGGTTCTTAAAATGTAGAAAGATCAGCTGTGCATCACTGCATGCCAGCTCCCTGGTTCTATGGCCCATGCATGGGATAGAGTTGACGTTACTGAAGGGATACCAGTAGGTAATATAACACCTCTTTGTGGTTGTAACCGAAAGCATGCAAAATGCAAATAGCCATATGTATCTGGAAGCTTTTCATCCTAGTCTGTGCATAAAGTAGTGATTTGGACCAAGCAAGAAAGGATAAGAACAGCTCCCACATTCACGCATCCTGTGCTTACCGATAACAAAATCTGAGATCTGGTTTCTCCTTACAGTTTCTGGTCAGACCGCCTAAGGCCAACTTACTCATCAGAGCTAGAAGTGCTGTTTGTAACCATCCACAAAATACGATATTGTATATGTAGAGCAATGACGTGCTGAAATTGTGATTGACTGTCGCAGTACCGACCAGGTCTCTGCTGTGCTCAGTGCTGCTACTGCAGACTCTGGTGCAACGTTACGGGCTCAAAGTGATGACGAGAGTGGGCTGACAGATAAAGCATGGAATTTAACGCAGAGGAGAAATGTATGCCTGAATCTTATTGCAGCATGTTATCTGACTCCATTGACTGCAGCATGTGACTGAATTAAAGTGAATGATGAAATTATGTACAGTCGTTTTCATAAGCAGAAGTCAGTTACGAAGTGCTTCCAGATGTATGTTTAATGTATTTCTATTTTATTATGGTGTCTATTTGATGTACGTGGTACTGACTAAATGGTTAAAAACACTGCAATGTGTGCAGAAGTATATTGTGCTCGATTTTTTTTTCCGAAAGTGTCAGTGCTGATAGCTAAAAACTGAAATACTGCAATCTAATCAACTGTGTTTTTATGGAATTATGAGCACAGGCTTTTAACATTTGGGTAACTCTACTGTTTGTAGAAATAAAAATAAGTGGCCCTAAAATTATTTTAGGATTGTAGGTTTAATATGGGGAACTAGATAAAGCCACAAAGATAAATCAGAGTCAGATTATTTCTGGTATCACATCTGCCAGGCCCATCAAGAAACAGATATTTTACATGCCTGTTCCATGGGATTCAGGAAACACGCATTCTGTTCAGCTGCTTTGGTCAAGTGGACTTAGAATTTATCTCCTTGTATATTTTCTGATGTTTTATGGCTACAGACATACAATTTTTGGTTTAAGGTCCTATCAGGTGTCACAAAATAAACTGTATCCAGAAGAGCCAATACCTAAAACACTTTAAATCCAAGTTGCTCCATCGTGCTCTTATCAGACACTCTGTGTTGTAGGTGCTTGGTTACAGTTAATACGTAAAACTGGCATTTGGACTTTTAAAGATGTATGGCCGCTTTTCTCAAGAGAGAAACTTAATCTAAAATATTGACTTCCTCTGAATTTCAATGATTTATTTATTTTTTGCCAGCCTAACATTTCTACGTTAATTGGAGTTGCAAATGGTATTAGCCTTAATTTTCAGTATTAAACACTCTAATACAGCATTTTTCTGAAAGTTACTTGGCTCAACATCATGGTCCAAATTATGTATAGAGAGCCAGATTCTGGTAACTGGGACTGTCTATGGTTTGTTTTAGGACTGTGCTTTACATTCAGTCCACAGCAGTACTCCCAGAGATCATAGTGAGATTTCAGAAAGATCTAAGCTAGAAACATATGGTTTTAGGTACCAAATAAGCTTCTGGCAATTAACTTTATTTATTACTAAACTTCATGATTATTACATTTGGTGTCACTCAGTATGATAATACTGCATGTTGTTTGTCTTTTGTTTTCTTCTTTAACTATATTTTCTCTGTTTCTGGTGCTTTTTGGCTTAACTTTTTAACTTCTAGATTTCCCTCAGGAAGCAAATTCTGATTCCTCTTGGGAGAACCAGCTCTTCATTTATCCTTCTTATCTGCAAAGATGATTAGCAATTAAATAGGCAATGCTAACATGTAGAGAGTGATAATTGACCCTAAATAGATGAAAGGGTGAAAAACTCAATTTCTCTCAGGTGTCACTGCAAGAATTTGTGCTCAGGCGCAAAAGCACAACCACAACCATCTATAGTAAGGTGATGTATAGAGATTTCTCTGCCGCATGGGTGACTACTTTGACTTTTTAAAGCAAAAATTTGATTTCTGAAGATGTGAGTATATTGGATGTGCCTAATTTGGTCCAATGGCATAATGCTTTGGGTTGCTGCGATGTATAAATCAGGGTGTATTTAAATTGTATCTGTTTTAAATTATCCATGTAAATAATTATTTCAGAGCTCAGGAGTGGCCACCATGAAAGGAGCAATTGGACTGCTTACTCTGATGCATTAAGCCTTTAATGAGTGACGCATGATTCTTCAGTTTCTAATAGATCCCAAAGTCTGCAGTGCTGTAAGCATTCTTGAAGAGCACATGCAGTGGTGTGCACTGTTCCTCTGTCACACTGAATAAGCTCTGCGATTCTCATATTTTTCTCTTTTTTGCTCATAGAAACTCATAAGTTTAGTGTCTGTTAATTTGCTTGGCTACCAGAGAGCATTCATGGTACAGTAGTTGCAGGAGGTCTGTGCAGTGCGTTGCCCAGGCTGTGCCCGTGGGAGCTGCTGCCTTCCCTAACAAGTAACATGGGAGTACCCAGGTGAATTGGCATGAGATGTACGGGGAGGTCAGCTTGGGAGAGTTGTGGCCCTAAACTCTGTGAAGCTCTGTTGCAAAGACGTCTGTTGAACCTCCCTGCTCCCCTTCTCCGCCAGAGGCTTTTCTTCTTTACCTGGGAGGGCCAAATCTTACTCCCCTTGAATTCAGTAGACTTTCAGGAGAAGCAAAGTGAATCAATACACAATGTAGTATGTATTTAATATATGTAAGCTGCACTGAATTTTTAATCAGCTATATATTTATTGTAGTGAAGAGTAACAAATTACTGTACCACTAGCACACAAAAGCTTATGGCATTCCATTATTCTTAATTAATAGGTAAGTGCAAGCCTTTTTTATTTATACTGGAGAAGATCTTGTTACTAATTTGGTTGCAAATGTATCTGTAAAAAGGAAAAAACTGTATATCTATTTATTTTCCTAGTTTAATAATAGAGCACTTGTTCTTTCCCTTTAGTTTTCTGATGGTTACTTGGTTTGCAATGCTGTTTTTGCATATATTTCAAAGACGTCCATTCTTTAATAAGGAAAACAAACGTATTTGTAACAAGCAAGCAAACGAAAAACTAATGAAAAGCATCTGGAATCTAAGATGAACACTAGAAAAAATTGTGTAAGCACCAGTTTCCTGCATTCCTTTACCTCTTTCACAAATTTATCACAGGACTGATCACATGGAGGTCATTATGAGAAAAGCTTAAATGCAGACAATATACATTGTTTATCCACCCGACGGTCTTCCTTTCCTTCATGCAGGTAATCAGATAGGCATAGGTCTCAACAAAACCTAAAAGTCTTCATTCGGAGCTCCACCGTGAACTCTGGAGAAGTGAAACCATCTGTGTCGAGTAATTTTTATTCTTTAACAGAATTTGACTACTCTATAATTAGTAATTATATTCTTTACGTACTTTCCATATCAAGATTTCAAAGGTCTTGGGAAAATTTAATCTGTCTTAAAAACAGAAGTTTATATTTAAGATCTTGAGTTTTAATTTAGCGTCTTAAACAGAAAGCTGCTCCTGTGTGATGTCATTCTGAACCCGGGTGGCTGACTTCTGAATACCTGGCTGCTTCACTGCACAGTATATAATTTAGAAGGCAGTCTTCAGGACGTTACTGGGGAGGAGGAAATAAAAAGAAAAAAGATAGGAATTTCTAAAAATTTCCTTTCTGGATTTGTTTTGTTTTCTTTTTCTGCAGAAAGTAAACTATTATAAAAAGTAAGGACCGTGATCTTTTCAACTTGAGTGATGTTCTTCTTGTCTTCGCAGCATAGCACTGAAGAAATGAAATGGAAACCTCCTTGACGGAAAGCACAGATGGTACACACCGGCCAGAAGTCAGACCTGAAGCATCTTATTTCAATGAAGAAGTTGTTATCGTATCCTGATGCGAATGAAGTGACTGTTTTCAGCTTCCTGAATCTGACGATGGTTTTCTCTTTTCTGTACTTCTCAGTGTTGTTGGAAGTACACAGGTATGTCCATTCACTGGCATTTGTGATGAAACAGAACCAATTATGAAACCTAATTTAAATTCCTAAAGGTTTTCAGTCACTTCCTACTCTCCCTGTGATGTCCCAGTTGTTCTGATGTTTTTTATTGCTTTGCTATTGTTTTTTCTCTGAAGATACGGAGGAGGGTGACTAACTTAAGTTACTCATACGTAAACATTTGGGCTGGAATTTGTGCTTTATACATACATTGATAGTAGTACGTTAATACCAATGACCATCACTTAGATCTAGATATTAAAATTCTGATAGTTTCTATCTCTGAAATGTTTAAATATTTATGCATGAAGCTATGATCATCTGTAGGATGCTGTCTCTGAAGGCCCGTGTTGTGGTGGCCAGCTGAAATCACTCATTTCTTTCTAAGGAAAAAATGCAGAAACCTGACGTGAGTTCTTGGGGGCTTTTCAGTGCTAGAGGAGGAAAAGGAGGTCCCCGCTAACTCCTTCTAATGGTGAGCCATGAGAAGAGAGATGCTGTGGTTGCAGTCTGTATAGGACTTGTAACCACTGCCATTCTGGACACAGAGTTAGGCTTGGCATTAAGTCTGGATGTAATATCACAGAGAGCAGTGGTGTGGTTAGAGATAGTGGTGGAGGTGGTGCTGGAGGCAGGAGGGACAGATGGAACTTCATCTGAAGGAGAGCTGAATTTGCTGCAGAACAACCCAAGACATGGGACTCTGCCATGGTGCTGATAATGATCTCTGGGTGCAGCAAACAGAAGGAATGAGAGAAAAGCCCGTGTTTAAGGCTGTCTTACTGTGCTGTTTTATTTTGTACAGAAGCCCGCTGCTTGAGTGAGGGGGTGTGCTGCAGAGATGCTCAGAGAAGGTCATTTGTTAATTTTCACAGAATCACAGAATTATCGAGGTTGGAAAAGACCTAGAAGATCATCCAGTCCAACCATTACCAATACTTCCCAGCTAAATCATACCCCTCAACGCAACATCCAAACGTTTCTTGAACACTCCCATGGTCGGTGACTCCACCACCTCCCTGGGCAGTGCATTCCAATGCCTGACTACCCTTTCCAAGTAGTAATACTTCCTAATGTCCAGCCTGAACCTCCCCTGGCGCAGCTTGAAACCATTCCCTCTAGTTCTATCACTGATTACACGAGAGAAGAGGCCGACCCCCAGCTCACCACAACCTCCCTTCAGGAAGTTATAGAGAGCTATAAGGTCTCCCCTGAGCCTCCTCTTCTCCAGGCTGAACAATCCCAGCTCCCTCAACCGCTCCTCATAAGGCCTGTGCTCCAGACCCCTCACCAGCTTCGTAGCCCTCCTCTGAACAATTTTGTGGGGTAGTTACTAATTTCAACAGGAATCCTTAGACATTGCAGTCTGTCCTCCTCTGCCAGGAGCTGGTGGCTCTAGGATTGCATGCTCAGCAGGGCAGGGCAGCACTGCTTGGTGAGAACAGGCCTGCTAAGCCATGTCTGTCTGCACAGTGATGGCTGAGCTTTGCTTACTCTAACATCACATACAGCAAATGAAATATGTAGTGCTTTCCCATGGAGTTTCTGTGACTTACTGTTTAGTGTAAACTTTAAAAAAAAAAAAAAAAGAAAAGAAAAGAAAAAAACACTGCAAAAACTGATCAAGAACCGATAATTGAAAAGATGACATGACCTAATTTGAAAAGGGTTATATCTTCACATGCCCCACACTTGTGTAGTTCAAAATAGTACACATCTTGTCCCTTTAACTTCAGGTGTATGTGTCTTGTCTGGTTCTTGGAAGTGACTGTGTACAGGCAGAGCATAATTGGCAGCCTGTGACATCCCTGTCTGCAAGTGTCTCTCTAAATGGAGCGTATTTCAGCCTTTATCTAGTGATGGCTGTTACCTGAGAGAAGCCCAGGGCCATCTCAAAGGGCTTGTAGCGGCTAATTGTGCCTGTTAGGACTAGCAATTAGCTGGGGATCTCTCCACTAGGCAGCTCCGACACCCACTAGCTTTCAGCTCTTTTCACTTCCTTTCAGTTAACTAGCTGTGCCGAGCAGAAGAGACAAGGGACAGGTAGGCGAGTGTGCCGTCACGCTCAGGAAGGACGAGGAGGGATGTGTGCAAGACCGCTGGGGAAAAAATAGACACCGGGTTATAATAATACACAAAAACATGACCTGATTATTACAGAAACAAAGCAGCAGATGACCTATCGCTCATCTGTAGGTATTGGAGGCTACAGCTGGACTGTTTGCACAGGCTATACTTCAGCTTTAAGAAAACAATAAAATCTAATTACGTATAGGTCATAAAAAAGATCCCGTACATATGGTGGTTGCTGGTTACCATGGTGCAAACAATGGTTTCAATGGAAACATGAAGCAGAACATCGAAGAATTAAGATAATAAATCAGTTTCATTGAATAATAAAGCTTTGCACTTACCCATTAATTAAGGATAATCGTATGCCATAAGCTTTTGTGTGCTATAAGTAATGTGTTACTCTTTACCATAAATATATAGATGATTAAAAATTCAATACACCTTACAGGTAGCAAATTCATACCATCCTCCATATATATTACTAAAGAAAGACGTAAGTGTTCTTTTTATACTTATTTTTTGGATTGGGATAGAATGTTTCACTTATCCACCAGAATTTGAGTTTGTGATAACACTTGGAAGACTTGAGAAAATCTCCTTCTTGAAACCTTTGTGAAAATCTTTAAACATTGATGACACAATTCAAAGATATTTAAAATGTTCAGAGAAAAGGCTGGGCTGGGCTGGGCTGCCACATCTGGTTTCCAATAGTGAATTGAGACATACCACATAATGCAGCCCACTGTAACACAATACACACTGATCTTGTATTGACCCTTCCACTTGATACATCTTTAGGTGCTTTGTAATCCCTAACAAATGTACCTTAAAATCCTGTTGAACTGTGGAGGCAATTGAGAACAAATGTCTTCAGGCCAGAAATAGCATCTGGTTCTCAGACCAGACCAGAGACCACTCCAGGTACTCAGGGTGCAGGCTGAAGGTTGGGACACAAAGGTTTCCACCTGCTGCTGTGAGCAGAGAGCAAGGGGAATGTGAGGCAAAAAGGGTGTCAGCACAGTGGGGTTTGTTCCCTTTCTAAAATGAACAGAAATCAAACATAATAAACATTTAGAAAATCTCATCTTTGAAACCCTGCCCCCTCAAGATGTTTTTCCCTTGAATGCAGCATTTGCAGAAGGGTTTGTCACAGAGGGAAACCAAGTCTCAGGTTGTTGGGTGGTGGGTGCAGACTTCAGAGACCCCAAGGGGAGCGCTCCAAACCCTGTGCCCTGGGGAGCAGCCGGTCTGTCAGCACAAAAATAAATATTCAGAACATGCATAGGCCATTTCTTCACATTGGGAAAGGAATGATAAAGGCCCTGGCATTTTATTTAACTCTTGTAAAACATTATATATATTGGCCTTTAATTCCGCGCCTGTTGTCTCTCTCAGGTTGGTCCCTGCCATCTCTCAGAGCACCCTGTCACCTGACCAACAATGCAGAATATCAGTGGTGAAATCATCTCAGGCTGCCTACAGGGAAATGCAAAGCTGGCAAGCAGACGGGCTACCCAGCTCGCTGGACAGAGCGCTGGCATTTCAGCTCCAGTTCACAGTTTGAGTCCAACTTGAAGTAATACATTTAGTTTGGTGATTTGAGTTCAGCTTCGCTCACTCAAAGCCATAAATTCAGGAGAATTTTGACTATTTACTCTAGCAGTCTCTGCTTCAAAAAGGCCACCATAGTGCACATGCAGCTTGAATTTTCCTAGGGCCCCGGTGAAGGGGATTCCTATAGCAGTGCAGGAGCTGGTGCTGCCAACAGCACACTGAATCTCACCAGAAGGCATGGAAACAGCAGTGCTTTAGTGCATATCAATACAGGAGTGGGTATTTCCCAGAGCACTAACCAGCACTGCAGAGACGTATACTGAAGAGTATAAAATGCACACACACAGTGCGAAGCGCGGGTGAAAGCCCTTTGTGAGTTTTCAAAGGAGAACAGGAGAGAGGGAAAAAAAAAAAGGGAGAGAGAGGGAGAGAAACAAATCTAAATCCTTCCAAAGTGAACTTAAGTGTTAAACATGACCTTTGGATTTAAGAAGCACAAATTTTCACAGGAAGTTGAAAACACACTGGATGGGGGAACTAAAGAACAGCAGGAACAGATGCCATTATTTGGCACGCAGTGGGGAGAGAAGCACAGAAAAGGCAGTCTCTGCAGAAGACGCTTTCCTTTAACTCTCTTTGTTTTCTCTTGGGGAGATAAGGGTAGGCACTGCATGAGATTTTCTCCTCACATCAAAAGGCTTGGGGGGCTGAAGGGGAAGTTTAAAAATATGTTAAGAACCTTCTCATAAAAAATGTTCACTTATCTGTTTTACAGCACAGGATGGTTTGGTTTGTGAAGAGGGGGAAACACTGAACAGAGAGCCCAGGAGGAATTTCTTTAGATTAACTGTAATGGCCACTTGCTGCCAGGGAAGGAAGGACCTGAGAAAGGGAACAAATAGTTTGCAGTCCTTGTTCATTAGAGGCTAACGTTCAGGGAGAAAGTGCAGCTTGTAGGCAGGGGACAGGGGGATGAGTGTTATGCCTGGGGCTCACCGATGAGCTGCAAGAACCGCTGCACAATGGGAACAGAGGAAAATGCTATTTACTTCCCCTCCTGGGACGTAATCTTGAGCACGTATGGATTCATTGAAGGTTCATTCCACTCCTGCCTTTTGGGGAGCATGAGGCAAAAACAAAAACTGCACCTGAGCTTCCCTGGAACTTTTGCATCCTTTCAATGGTGTGAGTGTGTCCTGAAGGGCTGCTCTGGCTGCTGTGAGCTGAGCAAGCACATTGCACCGATGCCACATGGCCACTGCATCAAAGGCAAGTTTATTAATTGATTTTCATCTCTGAACTAGCAGAAAATTGCAGACTCAACACAAATGTTCTGTGTAGTTTCACCAAGATGAGCAGAGGAATCATTCAAAGAAATCACTGTTCACGGTATTTTATGAAACCTAGTCCACTTTGTGACCCTTGGTTTTACACGCAAGAAGTTGACTACTTCTGCCAGGGGGCTGATGACCTTCCTTGTAGTATTCTCTGCTCAAGGCTGAAGGGATCAAAGAATCACTAATTAGTGGTCTCTCTGAAGGCAAGGAGGGAGAGATTATTACTAAGCTTTCACTTCTGAAGATAACACATACGTATAACGTTAGCCAACACTTTCAATATACAAATTAAAGTTTAACAACCCTATAAGCATTCCTTCTTCAAGACAGCGCTAGGAAGTGAAGATAAGTTGCAGGGAATTGAGACAATTAAAAAAAAAAAATGGTTGTGAAAGTTAACAGAGCGTCAGTAAGATTTTGTATTGGATTGTTAACAAGACTCTTTACTTTGTCAGTTCCTGAAGGATCAGAGGTGATTCTAGTGGCCTTACTGATGAGGACTCCGATGTTTAATACTGGACTCTCTCTGCTTGTTGTGCCCACAATGTACAAACTGGCACAGGACTTTCTGAGTGTTGCCGCAGTAAAAGCAATAGGACAAATCTCACTGGCAAAGGATTGGGCAAACCGCACTTCAGAAAGAAAAGCTAAGAATTGCATCATTTTTGAGTGCATTTCTCTGGTCTTATCATATTTCTTTCTCATATTTATACAAATATATCCAATTTTTATATTGGATATACTGTCAAGTGCAGCTCAGTTTTTTACCACTTTTTTTGTGGGGCTTATGGCTTCCAACTTAGGAGTGGTTCAGGTGTGGTAAAAGTCCAAGTGGTATTTGCAGGGCAATACCTCTACAAGTTGCCTGAAGTTTGGCAGTATGGGCATAATCTGAATTGAAAGCTTAATGTTCACGTCCTCGTGGTTTAAATATATACATAGTCCACTGGGTGTGATTTTCTTGACAGTCTTTTGCCATATTAGGCCACGTGAAGAAGTGCTAATACCGGTTTTGATGTCACAGACAAAGCATTTTCTAGTAGTTTTACATGTAGTAAGAAACACTCCTTTCAGACTCATGGCTATAGTTGTGTATAACACAGAGAGAAGCATAAGTGTTGACTGCATAAAAGTACTCATATACGTAACAAACAGTTATGCAGAGGAATTTGAATGAGCATGTTTTCCCTTTTGTAGGCAAAACTCATTTCACAATTGAAAATACAACATGTGAAACAAGTTAAGCCATTTTATTCTTTGTAATTTTCTTTTTTTTTTTTTTTTTCAGTAGTTTTTTTATTTCATAGATTTGCCCCAAGTCAAAAGTGACTATCAGAAATGTTGGAGGCTTCTTGTGTTTAATATGGACTGGTGTCTTTTTGTCATTTGAGGAAAAAAAAAAAAAAAAAAGAAAGAAATGGCAATGGAAGCTATTTTGCTAATGTTTTTATCTATTCTGTGACTGACATCAATAATACATAACAGTTCAATTGACATTGCATCCTGTCCAATGGACCCACTGACCTGATTCAATGTCAGCTGAAATGCCTCGTACATCATAAACACATGTGAATTTTCATAGATCCATTATCTATCCTCTTGCCTGGTCCAGGAGCGCCAGGGACCCAATGCTGAGCCATCAGGAGTTTGAATTCTTTTTCTTCAGTTTCTATTTTCTTTCACACTGTGAAGATGCAACTTCATACTCTTTAGAATGCAACTGGAAGACCCCTGCACGTTTTATGAATACATGAATGATAATGATGTCAATAGTCGTTCAGATACTAGGCTGATAAGAGTACAGTATAAAAACCCAGATAAATACCTCATACCTTGTCAGGAGAGCCTGCAAACCTGATATGTCATTCTGTCTTATTGTGCAAGAATATATGAATCGTAATATTCCTATTAACATTGTAGAAAGTCTGCAGTAGTTGCAGACTGAAACCAATGACAATACAACTTTTATAAAAATATGGATATTTAGCACTTGCCCCTGCTGTGATTTCATTGCCACTAAAAGCAAAAGGAACGCAAATGAAAAGTATTCCAAGGTTTTCAGTTGGTCCCTCTTAACAGTACACTGCAACAGTATATATTTGTTTTACTACTGAGCCTGCTTAGCAGTCAAACTGTTGGAAATTGACTATACACTTACTGTATAAAAATGGTATGCTTGGTTAGTGATACTTTAGAAGAAATAAGTGCATCAATCATAGAATAGCAAGTTGTCAAGTCTTTATATGTTGGAAAAACACAGAACAAAGAATGTAATGTGTGTCGAGCACATTTTACAAAAGTTTCGTGCCGAAGTTGATTTACAATGAACGCTTCCCTCCTTCTCTCCTCCCAAATTCTTCTAAAGAAACGTTTAAGGAAATCTGAACAAACTATCATGCTCTCTGTTCTGACATGTGTGTAATTACAAGATCATCCTCATTGTGAATTTTCTGTTTGGTTGATTTAAGAAAAAAATTAGGTGCATACTCTTAATGCTGTTCTGCCATTCAAACTCAGAAGGGTAATTTTCCTCACAAGTTAATGGGAAGAAGACGACTTAATAATTAGCCCGGCTTAGACAGGCTGGATCCTTGACAAGGAGCAGTGCCCGCCCTTGGAGCTCGCTCTGGAGGCTGAGCAGTCTTCGGCCCAAGCAGGGGCTCCCAGGCACCATCCTTGTCCAGAGGCTCTCCTGGGTGCGCGCCGGTCACGCTCAATTTCATATCAGAGCCCTGTGAGAAGTGCAGACCTGACACACGTTCTGTACAGTGCACAAGCTCTCCTGACAGCATGTGAAACCCTACAGATTAAAACTGCCACTGCATAGGTTGTTGCTATGGACCGTTGCATCGCTCTGCCTGATCTGGACCCAAAAGCACAAAACTGAGCCTGCATCTACCCAAAAGCAGAGTCGAGTTCTCTGTTAGGAAACAGCATCGTACTCCAGCTGGTAAAGAGATTCCTGGATTTCCAGTTCTGCAGCTCCTCTCTTGCTGTTTCGTCTTTAGGGCATCTGCTCACCCTCCCATGTGTGTGATTCCCTTCATTATATGGATTTATACTACAGACTTATGGCTTTAGTTAATCTGACAATAGCTCTCGCTCCCTTCTAAGAGATCTGTTATGAAAAGGTAACCATACATTGTAATAAAATATAACACCAACACAGAAAATACCCTTTCACTTCAGCAACAAAGACATCTTTTGAAGCTCACCCCAAGTATCCTTGGTACCAGCACAACCATCCTAAATATTAGAACAGTTTCTTTTTGCTGTTGGACAATAGAAAGTGACAATTCTTTGAACTTCTGTATCTAAATCCGTCATTGCCCACTCAACCTGTGCTCTCTGCTAGGGAGGACAAAGGCAAATAAACGTTGATTCGTCTAACTCAAAATAACCAAAATGCGTAGTAACCTAATATGGCCTCATCGCACCTCTGTTTAACGTACATTACGCTTTCTGTTTGCATCACAATTTGCCAGTAATGGCATAAGAGCTAGGAAAGTTGAGTGTTTCATTCCTTCTTCAAGAATTAAGAGAGGAGTAGACTCAACCAATTTCTTCTGTTAGTAAAGAAAAATCCTGTGAGTTTTATCTACAGATTTCCATTTGAGCAGAGATGGCAATCTGGATATGGTTGCAGATAGGCACCTCCATGATCTCCAGAATCCACAAGCAAGAGCCATGTATGGAGAAGCAAGTGGCTCTTTATCATCCCGACATCACTTCAGCTTTCGGTATTTCTCACTTATAGCTTTCTTCAGCCTGAGCTGTTCCTGGGGAGACATTAAGACTGCTTCCAGGAAACTGTCTCCTTCAAACTCCCCATTTCTGGGGAGACCCATGAACATATCAGAGTGTTGACACCCTCATCGTGCTTTTATTCCACCACTTTTCTCCATCTGGATGCATTTGGAGAATGAAGTGAAGGCAAAGTAAAAGTGTATTATCAGTTTGGTGTTCAAACAGCAAGCAGATTAGTAAAATGAAGATTTACAAAATCTATGTTATTTAATATGTCACTGTCTAGAGAAAATAATACTCTTAAGTGAAACATATGGACATCTTTGTGTGTGTTTTGGCATAGTAATTTCAGGCTGGTCTCCACCTTAATCTAATTTTTGCCAATTTTGTTCATCTTAGAGCCCTTCAATTTTCCCACGAATTAAACAAACAAAAACCCCAAATTATTTTTTCTAGGACTAAGAAGGTGTTTTTACAGGTATGGACAAGTTCATGCTGCATAAGGATGTAATAAAGATTTTAGCAAAAGCAGAAAGCATCCCTTTTGAGTACGACTGGGAACAGAAATCTGTATCTGGATGTATTTCTTTATCCCAAAGTGTGGAGTGCAAATAACTGGATCTAGATGTCTTCTACATTATATTTTTTAAGTGGAGTTTTCATGTCATTCCAAAATAAATTCATCCAATAATTTACCCACTGGTTATCCTTTTCCACTGCCTCTCAGAAGGAACGCGCTCTTGAGGGCGTCAGTATTTTATGATTATCCATTCCTTGGCCATCTTTACAGATTTTCTTTTGAGTCATTACATAACAAATGATCCAGAACACCTGTTTAAAGTGCAGAAGTGTGTGCATGTACGTTTCTCTAGCTGAGGAGTTACGTGACCTAACCCCAAATTTCTATCTGTTGTGAAAGGGAATCACGACTTTGTAATTCTGCTGAAGAATATGTATAGATGAAGACCTTCACAGTTTTACAGTGGAGTTAACATTGCCACTATATTCTCTAATACAGTGCAGCCTACTTACAGGCTGGTGTGATCTCCGAGTGCTTTGTTATGCTGCAAACTGATCTTGCAAAGCTGCAAAACCTTATGCGCTTAAGAATGTTGGGACACTAGCTAGATTCTTTTTGACAATCCCAGCTGAGGTACTGTAATGCTATAATGGGATGGAAAGTACTGCAATAATAGCGGAGTGGCAAAGTCATTGGCTACAGCAAATGTTCATAAGCCCAAATGCAGCAGTTACAGAAATGAAGGAAAAGAGCTGCTTACCTTTGGAGGTCAAGGAAGAAGTAGAAAACCCTTAGTGCCAAGTTGATATCCAGGCAGTGCAGCGATCACTCGTTGAGGTTCACAAGGAAAGTCAAACACTGGAGGATGAGAGTGCCCCCCGTATTCATCACGGAGGACCCTGTTCTGTCTGAACACAAGAGGGCTGTATGATGAATCTCCCGAGAAAAGGCAACAGGTCTTTTCAAATGTCCTACACAGCATGTTCTGGATTTAAATGACTGTCTGGAAGATCTGATCCTTTACTTGAAGTACCTCTTTCTAACACTCAGATGGTGTGCCTAACTCAGCATCTGGGGGAAGTTCGGCATTCCCTTAGACCCTCAAAAGCCAGTTCTGGAGTTTCAGGAAATCTTAATGGGAAGCACTAGCTGCAGAAAGGGGAACAAAGGAGGAGTCAATACTAAGGAAGTGATTCAGTACTGTACTGTAACTTAAATATATCAAAGTACTCCTAGAAGTGTATATGATGGAATCCTGACACTTGTGTTGAGTAGAGAAAGAAAGTCCATGCTCAGCTCTCCCCTGCTTCCTGCTGAGCTATCCCCTGGATGAGCAGTGCTAGCACTGATCAGTGTGAGGCCAGAGGTGCCAGAGGAGAAGTTAAACTGATAAATACTGAAAAAGTTGCTTAAAATATTAAGTACTAAGAGCAAGCCACATAATATATAGCACTTTTCATCTTGGGACAACAGGGGATGATTCAGAAGTAGTACTGAAGCCGGTCGGTAGTACAGGCGCTTGTCAGGTGGCAAGCAGCATTTTTCATGTTAATGGAGGAAACATATTGTGTTCAAGCACTTCAGATTCAACCCCTGTTCTTACAGAAAGTGCTTTGGGATTTCTAGCGAACAGGAGGAGAAAATAAGGCTCCAATCACTAGGAATCTGAACAAAGATATCCAAATAGGACAATTCAGTTTGTCTGTGTAACGTGCTGGAAAGTAACTTGGTCTCTACTAAGGACTGGTAGAAGGCTTTGGGCATCAGGTACCTGATACCACCTCATCCAATCTCTTGTCAGGAGTTCACTGGCTGTTGTACACCTTCTGAGTTAGGCCTGGCACCCAGTGTTGCTGCAGAGCTAGTCAAAGGCAATACAGTAATGGAGTGAAAGTTGCAAGAGGTGGTTGCAATGCTGGAAATGCTATTGATGGCATTGCTGATTTATTTAGTAGACAGAATTTAGAATGGGAATAAGGATTTGTCTGTCACCATCACATCAGTTCAGCACTGCTCTAGGCAGTGTTACTAATTTTAGTTTGTTTTGTTGTCATTCAGTCCAGATAATTTTTTGTGTTCATTTAGTTTATGTTAACGATTAAGAAAGAAATGTTGTGTAATGGTGAGGGAGGGTACTCAGAAATTTCACCCCTTACATCACAGCCTCTGCAGTTCCAGTCAGTGATGTGACAGCAAATTAGTTGTTTCCTGCAGAGATAGAAGCCATGACGTGGCTTTGTGTCAGGACCTGGTGCTTTCTCCTGGGGGACCAGTGTCACAGCCACGTCCTGCAGAATGCATCACTTTTGGCTGCCCTGGGACAGAGTTCTGATGTGGTGCACTGGAGGGTTTGTACTTCAGGGGCAGAGAACGAGAGAAAATGTACTGGAGGTACTCAAAACAAGGCGAGTGCATTGTTGATCTGCATGTCGTCTCTAAATGGTGCAATCCCTACTGTATAGGAACTGCTAAGTCGCACCTGAACCACTGATTGAACACCTGGTGAAGGGGTGTAGCCAGCCCGGGGAGCACAGGTGGAAGCAATTCACCTGCGTGACCAGAATGGGAGGAGCCTGGTTCCACCCCTCCCCAACCTCATTTAAGGGCTGGCAGCGACAGGGGAAGAGTATCTACTTGGAGATTACCTTCTGTGGAGTGTTTGGTGAGCCTTGTCCCTCAGGAAGGGGTAAGTAATTCTTTCTTTGTTATCAGATTGTGACCTCTGTCTTTTGTGAGTGATCCTAAACTGGTTTAAAACAGCTATATCTGCCATTGCTTTTCTCTACACCTGCCAGTTGGGCAGCAGGCTTGTAAAAGTAGGTGTTTCTTTTCCCTTGGGTTGTGACTGAACTGTGGAACTCACTTACTTCTGTGGGAAAGAGACAGAATTTCCTGAAATTGAAGAAGACTCTAGCTGTCACTTCTTTATTTATTCACGTTATTTAGGGCCAAATGGACACAGATAGCTAAGCTGACACAAGAGGTCAGTTCCAGCTCTCAGTGGCTTCAGGGCACAAATTATTCACCTGCCAAAGAAATATTTTGCTCTTTCCCAGCACCATGCCTGTATGGCCATCATTTTGCAGTTATTAAGTGACTCTAAATCCCTCTTCTGCCCCTCATGTTGCCTTCAGTGTAGCTGGGAACAGATACATCTATTTTATGTATGATAAATGAGCAAGACACTGAAGTTAAGCTGCCGACCAATGGGCACGCTTTAAATCAAAAAGGATTGAGGAAGGACTGCAGGATGCCAGCTTCTTTCTCGTATCACCAGCATTACCAAACATTTGTGCTTTCTCTCCACAAAATGTCCATTGATGAACTTGCGAAATAAGGTGACTTTGTACAAGATACACCTGGTATGAGTGCCTGACAGCACTGTGCAAGGATCCCAGGGCAGCTCTGAACAGGCAGGCTCTTCCCTGAGTCAGAGCAGCATCTGCAGCATCAGTGTAGCATCCAGGAAGCGGGCCAAGGTGGATCGCCACGCTGAGCTGCTTCCAGGGCTTTGGGGGGAGCGGTGCCAGGACCTTGTGGCAGCGCATTGTGCTCTGCGGATGCACCCAGATCTCTGCTGGTCTGCAGCCAGGAGCTCCCAGCAGCAGTGGCACCACGTGTGCGTGGGAAGGGCAGTGCTTGTAGGGCTACCATTTTAATTACACTGAGGAGTCTTGCCCTTATTTCATGCCAGCGATTCATTGCTAAGCCAGAAGCCTTTAGACAAGAGAGAGCCAGCTGACAGTGCAGGCTGCAGATTTTCTTTGCTCCTCTGAATGACATAATCCCATGTTTCTGCATCTCTCTCCACCAGCTCCTCATTCAGGATGACCATTTAAAAAAAAATAAAAATAATTAAAAAAAAAAAATGGGGACAGCAGGAGAATAGAAAGCAGACTGGGCTGGAACAGTTGAGAGTTGGCAATGCTATGAAGTCAAGTTGGAAAGCACGACTTTGCAGCATTTTTTTGCACTTCTGCGTCGCCTCGTGTTTGGTTAAAGGCCTTAGGGGGCATCCTTCAAGCCAACAGGGCCCAGCAGTGCAGAGATTTGGGTTCCTCTTCCTACTTGTGACCATGAGGGGTGCCCCATTATGTGGCAGCGTCACAGCATTTGGCACAGGCCAAGGTGGAAATTCTATCTGGTATAATTATTGTGTATT
Organism: Alectoris magna; assembly: GCA_030625065.1. Lineage (NCBI taxonomy): Eukaryota > Metazoa > Chordata > Aves > Galliformes > Phasianidae > Alectoris > Alectoris magna. The sequence continues at coordinate 10,922,023 of CM060571.1, read as the reverse complement.
AAAATAGATAAAATTTTGATATGGAAATATAGAATATTGTACATTACATTAGCCAGAGAACAGGATATTCATCTCTACTTTAATTTGTAGACTTCATAACTTTGTTTGCATTCACTACGAGATAACTTCTGTACATTCCTGAAAAATGACATCTTGCATGAAAAGACTTAACAAAAGCCACAGTGCTGATAATTTTCCTGTGGATCAGGGAGGACAGATCTCTCTGTGGTTTCCCTGACATGGACCAAGGCTTGCCTTTATCATTTAAAACTAAATTGTAATGCTGTCATGGCTGCACATTAAAGGAAGTTTCTCTTGATAAACTATTTTACTCAGTCATGTGAAACTTGATTTATTCTCCCAGACCAAACATAAAAAGGGCAAAAACTTCATTTGAGAAGCTTCTTGGGTAGGCAAAATGCAGACATAGCAAATGTTTTAGAAATATGTATATAAATTTATTAAGTTTTTATCTGTTGATGCTCACTGCATCTCAAAGTCTTTGAAACTCTCCTGTGGGATGATACTTGGGAGCTGCGCAATGTGTGCTGAGGAGGTGATGATGTACGGGCATTGATTGCAGTGAGCAGCGAGGGGCAGAGCGCTTCTCTGAGGCCTTGGCAGCAAAGCGAATGATGCGTGTACAGCTGGCTGCTTGCTGGATTCTGCTATAGTATTCATTCTAAGTAATAAAACCTTAAGCAAGTTATATTTGTAGTTTAGAACGTCCTCTGATACTGTGCTTGCTGAAGTTACCTGTAGTGGCTGCCTTTGTATGGGCCAGTGTAGGGAGTGTAAACTTGTATTAAATGTCCCTTTGGTCTATCCAACAAAAATGTTGCCATTCCCTGTAGCTGGAAGATGAAACTTCACTAATTCAGAGAAATAATAAGATTATTAAGACCAAGAGTCTTCTCAAACTCATGACCTACTCTTGTAGGTCTTGTTCCCAGTCTCCTTCTCTGTAGTTAGGGCAGAATTTCACACATGCTGCACCCAGAAATAAATGCAATTTCCTATCCTGTTTACTTGTTTGCGCTTATAAACTTCTATGCAAATAGGAGTTTAATGGAAGTAAGTAGACTTTTCACTTAATTAAAATTGGGTATTTTTATAAATTGTAACCAATGAAATTCTTCTAAGGTGTAAGTTGCATGTTGTGTAATCAGCATTGATTTAGGCATCTGTTTTACACAAATGTTTAAAAAAAAATTCAGCAGATTTAAAAAAAAGTCTCAGTGACTTTTAACTCATAATAGTTTAAAAAGAAGCATGAAAACCAATAACCAGATAGAGCTGTTGCGTTATGTTCTACAAGATTTAAATTCTTGTATTAAAAAAAAAAAAAAATAGTAGATATCTATGTTTCTGTTGTTGCTTTTCTTCCTTACCCTGGACATATGGCACTTAAAACTGTGCACAGACCCCTTGTAAAAATAGTGTGAGTTAAGCACAGAGCATTGCCTAGACAAGTAGTTTTTAACTGTGAATTTCTTTGCTCTGGTACCAGAAGGTCAAAGTCAAGTTTTAGGTGTTAACCAAACATAGGATGCATTTGGTTGTTTTGCCATCAGTTTTTAGCACGTTAAAAACTTGATGACTCTTAAATAATTAACTGTTTTTAATCAGTGTCAAAACTGCCTTCAGACTTTCACAGGCCCTTGCTCCAGGCGGTTGTCCTGCCCCTGGCTGATTCATATGGGGTGCTGGATTGGTGCACCCTCCCACCAAAGTTCTCAGTGACGACAAATCATAACCAGTTTGGAAATGAATCGATTTGCAGGGCCCGTTGCCAGAGGTCAAATTTGCAATTGCATGGAAATGTTAAGGTGCAATTGCTTCTGGCTTTAATGAACTCCAAAAAGAAATATGCGGGCCTGTAAAGCTCATCCATTAGATCCTGACCTACAAATGGCAAGGAATAACAGCAATGCAACCAAGAGATGTGCTGACTAAGGGAATTGCATTGATGCAATTAGTTTTACTTGTTTTGGCATTTAATCCTGATGCCTAGGCAAAAGAGGCCTCAGCACATGGGCAGCTAGCAGCAAGGAAGGGGTTCCCAGTGATGTGTGTATTGTCTCTGCTCTTCCCTGCCCTTGCAGCAGCAGCAGCATCACTTTTCCAACCCAGAGAAGAGAAGGTGGTGGATGCAGATGATATGTGGATGCTGCCTGCCCCAAAGTACATCCAGCAGCAGAGGGATGCTCCCTGGCCAATAGAATGGGTCAGGGCAGTGTCTCTTCTCACAAGTCCTTTGACAAGTGACTGAGGGGAACTGGAATTATTTCTTCTAGAGAAGAAGAGTCTCAGGGTGACCTTATTGCCCTCTGCAACCTCCTAATGAGGTTGTAGTGAGGTGGGGGTAGGCCTCTTTTCCCAGGTAACAGTGATAGGATGAGAAGGAATAGCCTCGAGTTGCACAGGGGAGATTCAGGTTGGATATTAGTTTAAAAAAAAAAAAAAAAATCTCTGACAGAGAGGTGAGGCACTGGAACAGGCTGCCCAGGGACATGGTGGAGTTAGTGTCCCTGAAGGTGTTCGAGAAACATGGAGATGTGGTTCTTTGGGACATGGTGGTAGGTGAGTGGTTGGACTAGATGATCTTAGAGGTCTGTTCCCACCTTAATGATTCTGATTGTGTGATTCTAAGGGCTGTTACCAGATTTGATCCAGAAATGCATGTTTGTGTGAGTGCACATGGGATGTGGGCAGCTGGAGGTGAATGCCTGCTCTGAGCACTTCAGTGGAACTATCCTTTTCAGAACAACCTCTCCTCAACACCCTGAGAGCCCTAAAATCTAGCTCTGAGCATATACCCAACCTCTTCCTCCTGCTGTGCTGTTCTTTGAGGTGTGCCCTGCTTTGCTGTGAAGGGATCTGGCCAACTTCGGTGCCATGTACAAAGCAAACGGACAAATAAGTAAATAGATGCCATTCTCATTCATTTGGCACAAACCTCCTAGCAACATAAATAACCAAAACCGGATTAACAAGTTGGTCAGCTTAAAATGAAAACAATGATCTTCGTTTGCCTTCCTGCTCCCATCAGAATGATCACAACAGGCTATCTGTTTTCATAAATCAATTAGACTCAACAAGCTGGCTTATTTGCCAGCAGTGTAGAAACCAACCACACCACTCCTACCCTCACTGCCCATTTTGACTTTTGCTGGGTCTGAGTAACCCTGGAGCTGGGCCTTGACTTGGTGCACCTCCACAGTAACCTCAGAGCTGGTCGTGGTGTCATCCTCAGTGCTTTTTCTCCACCTGCCCCTTTCATGGCTGAAACACCCTTCACCACTGGCTGAGTGGAGAGCAAAAAGATGGGGATTGCACAGAAGGAAGATCTTTGTGTGTCTCAGAACAAACAAATGCAGCCCTGTTTATCTGGAATGTGGTACATTGCGGTGGATTTTCTTTTCTGTTTTTTTTTTTTTATGCAAGGGCCAGGTCATTGCTTCTGAACCTCTCTCTCAAGAACTGACACTTAAAGTGCAAATGAAGCTAATGACAAGAGACAATATTTTAATGTTAATTAGATATTTCATGTGTCTTAGTTCATCAGAGCAATATTGCTCTTTTATGTATTACATGAAAGCAGAGCTTTAGCTCGGAGGAAAACAGGGAACACAGTCGGTCATGGAAGCTCCATTTTGTAATTATTAGAATTATCGTTACATTTAGGAAATCTGGGAAACTTTGAAAAGAAGAAACTTAATAATAATAATGGAGTGGAGCTACTGCACTATATGAAGCCCTAGCAAGGGCTTTATATCTTTCTTTTCCTTCTACATGAGCTGGCAATGTAAAGGCTACTGTCTCACAAGCTCTTGCTAAGGGGAACGGACTTGGCTTTTCCGCAGAGTTGCACAGATAGATATGTATTTGGTCTTTTTGTACCTGCACTCCCCCCCCTCTTTCCTTCCCTATGACATTATTATCTTTCTAATAGTTGTGTTAAGCTGATGACAGGAGCTGCTAATGCTGTATATCCTGGTGGCCTAATGATGATGTTCCCCAGAACCAGGTCCATTGCATGCAGTGTTTTCTGTGAACCCTTGTATTCTTGAGGCCTGGCTTCTACTCCTTTCAGTTGCTTTTGAAAAGCCACATTTCTCTACCAGAGAGTATTTACATATTTCATACATTAAAGTTGCACATGTATTGGTAGGACACAAAATCTAAGGTCCTTCCACAGGAATGGGCCCCAGCCAGAGACTGGAGAGCACCTGGAAAAAGGACAGAAAGCCCCTGACCATCCAATCCACAGCATGATGAATGCAGGCACATGCTGATATGGTCACTTTAGGGTGGGGTTTTAAGAGGAAAATAAGATAAAATTAATTTGTGATTCTTCCACTGTTTGTGCTTCAGCTGGGCTTGCTTTTATTATCCCTCTGGGTGGAAAAAATCTGTTTAAAAACAATGCTTGTAACCATAAATAGGGCGTTTCAAAGTAATCTTGTAGATATTCCAGAACAGGGATTATTTTTCTTACAGCAGTTGGTGTGGGTGCCCACACCTAACAAGAACAGCAGTGTAGAAATGTAGTTAAGCCTTCTATTTTTGTACACAGCTAGTATTAAAGGAAAAAAAAAGAAGTGTTAGATCTGTGGGTTTTTTTATATTGTGCAGAGAGCAAAGACACAACAGAGTAAACTCAATGAATAAAGTAGTACTGAAGATGATCTGCTTGGCTTGGAACATCCTTGCTACTCTCTTTTTCACAGTGTTTAATTACACTTTTTTTTTTTTTCTCCCCAGCATCATGTATCCCAGAGGGGAATCAAATTTATGGCTAAGATTTTCACGTGAAGCACTGAAGTTTAAGAAGAGAGGCTTAACGATGCTGACTCAAAGGTAACACTGATCTGGAGCTGAGCGTTTCACATATGTGAGTGGGGAGGGAGTGTGCTGGGGGCTGCTGATGCAATGTGCTTCATCCCAAATCCACTTGGGGCTCCAGCTGCCTGAAATCAGGACACCCAGTTTAGGGTGGAAGGGATCTCACAGTGCTCGCCAGCCTGTCTGCACTGGGCAAACGTGATGGCACAGACACCATCTCCATGAAACCCTGGGTCTCGTTCCTTCCCATGCCTCACTGTGCATTACAGTAGGGAGTTGCACGTTAAACAGATGACAAAAGGAGGAATTATTATTTTTAATTAGGGGGGAAAATTAATTCATAACCTGATTCTAAGTGCATGCACATGTAAGATAGACACATGCTCTCCCAGTCCCCAGCAATAGCAACTGTGCTCCTGTGACTGTTTGCAGGCATAAAGGAATAAAACTTGTGTGTTGGAGTTGCATTAATACACATTAACAATTGTAAGTGTTCTGGCTGAATAAAAGCTGTTTGCCTTCCTGCTTCAGGGTTTCTGCACTTTGGGGACATATGATGGGCAAATCAAATACACTGATAGAGGGCCATAAGTGCAGCAAGTTATATTTAACTAAAATAAACAAGCAGATACCGGCACTTCTGCTCCGCTATAAAAAGCGTACATATGCTCGATGCAGGTTTTCTTAAGGTAAGGGACAGAGCTTAGGAAGCTCTAAGGCAGCTAGATTTGCCCATATGGGAAGGCGGGCTTTCACTGATGATTTTGCAGACAGAAATTGCCCATCTGCACTGTTTGCAGGTGTTTTGAATGATTATATTATTAGCTCTGTCTGTTCAACTTTGCTTTTTTATGGTGGCTTTAGTATTGCAGTAAATAAAAAAAAAAGAAATATATAAGCAGCCATCTGGTTCCCAATTTTTGACTAGTGCTCTTTGTCAAGAAAGAAAAAAGAATTCTCAGATATTATTTCCTAGGTCTGAAGCACTGGCAAATGAGGAGAACAAATCCTCAAATTCTGACCTGAATATAAGATGGAAGCAGAATTTTCTCCTTACTGTTTAACTTGCTCTGATTAATCCATTTAAAAGTAATTCTCCTGTTCTGTTCTCATTTATGCCTCTGTGAAGTCAGTGGAGCAGTTCTGGGCTTACACCACCCTTCTAGGGGCAGAATCTGCTGTGAAATTGGGGGTGGGAAGTAAAGAGGAAGTAAATAATAATTGCAAAACTGGTTTTTTTTTTTTTTTTTCTCATTCTAAATGGGCAACAAAGGCAGCTGGGAAGTGGACCTTTCGTGCTGAATTTTGCAGGAAGGCTTCACATTTCTCGGATATTTTTTGCAAAGCAATGACGAAACACTGCAAGACCTTTAGAAATGAAGAGCAAGCTATTTGCTATCTCAGCAGTAAGTTCTCAATTTTTAGACTGCATTTAGGTTTCTCTGAGCATAATATTTGATTATTGGCAATATGTTTCCAGTTAAATATTTCATACAGTGCATAAAGGCCTCTTTTACTCCCAAGCATTCTGCTAGTGTTAATGAAAGCAGTGAATTCATAGTCTGGTGCCTGAATACCTTTTGCTGCAAAATGTTTTAGGGCTGGATTGAGGAACGACTAAGTGAACTGGGTCTGTTTAGCCTTGAGAAAAGAAGGCTGAGAGGGGATTTGATCCAGGTTTATAAATACCTGAGGTGTGGTGGCCATAGTGGTGAAGCTGGACTCTTTTCAGTAGTGCGTGGGGACAGAACAAGAGGAAATGGGATGAAGCTAGGGCATAGGAAGTTCCACACGAATGTGCGCAAGAACTTCTTTACGGTGAGGGTAACGGAGCACTGGAACAGGCTGCCCAGGGGGGTTGTGGAGTCTCTTTCTCTGGAGATATTCAAGACCCGCCTGGACGCCTACCTGTGCGACCTGGTGTAGGGAACCTGCTTTGGCAGGGAGGTTGGACTCGATGATCTCTGGAGGTCCCTTCCAATCCCTACGATTCTGTGGATTGTAGACAATTATTTAATGTTGCTTCTCTCTTCATTGAATTTGAATTATGAACCTAAATGTAGGTGGACTGTCAGCAAATCTTTCTTGCGGAAATGGTGGCAGGCCTCATAGAGCTGACCCAAATCCCAGTGTTCTCCAAGTCCAAAAAAGCATGTGGCCCTTCTTTTCTGCTTTGACTGTAGGACTTTCTTGTCTTCAGAGAATCATTAAGGTTGGTAAAGACCTCTCTCCCCAGCATACTCACAAACCATGTCCCTAAAGAACTGTATCTATGTGTTTTTTTGACCACCTTCAGGGATGGTGACTCTGCCACCTCCATGGGCAGCCCATGCCAGTGCCTGAATGCTATTTTAGAAAAGAGGTTTTTCCCTACTATCCAGACTGAACCACTCCTGGCAAAATTTGAAGCTATTCCCTCTTGTCCTGTCACTGTTACCTAGAAGCAGAGGTCAACCTCCACCTCACTGCAACTTCTTTTCAGGCTGTTGCAGAGAGCAACGTCTTCCCTGAGCCTCCTCTTCTCCAAACTAGGCTCTGCACTGATGTCAGTGGAGGCGTCATACAAATCCTTCATATTCCTGTTTGTTTTCTATCAGTCCAGTTACCAAACTAAAACAACATATTTATATAGTTCATTACTCTTCTAGGTTCATGCCATTAATAATCTAGTAATCTGATCACTGTATCTGTAAATTAATAGACATCAGCATTCCTAAAAAGATTATACGCATTCACATCAGCCACATGAATAATGGTAACAGATACAAATGCTTTTTCATGCTGGGTATGCAGGGTAGTGTAAGTGCGGTCAGGATGTGATGTTCATTTTTAAGAGTTCATAGACTCAGAGGTTTGGATTGTAAAGGACCTCATGGATTGTCTAGTTCTAACCCCCTGCTGCTGTCAGGGTTGCCAACTGCTAGACCAAGAACTAGATCAGGATGGCCAAGGCCCCATGCAACCTGGCCTTGAGCAGCTCCAGGGATGGGCACCCACAAACCCTCTGGACAGCTTGTGCCAGTGCCTTGTCACTGTTAAAACAACTTTCCCCTGACATCTAATCTAAATCATCTCCCATCTTTTAGTTTAAAACCATTTCCCTTGTCCTGTTGCTCTAGTAAAAACTTGAATTTGTTCCTGTTCTCCTAAGGAGCAATTCAGCCAACATTGTCATTTGTGTGCTGTTATGAGGCTAGGTCAGCTGAATGGTGGTATCAGAAATGGAAAGGCAAACTGCCTGGGTGAACTGTGCTCTCTTGTAGGAACCTCTCTGAGAGCTAAAGGAAAACATTTGAAGAAAACATCTAGAAATAATAACAACTCCTGTAATTACTTCTAATTGTGTAGTACTGCTTGATCTGCCCTACTGGCTGTGACTGGCATAAAAACCACAGCAGAACCCACAGCATAGACACTTTTTGACCAAAGTTGGACATCAAGTCAGGACACCACTTACTTCTGTGCTTTTCCTCTCTCTTACGTGGGCAAGCTGTTGTTGATTTTCCCTATTGTACAATTGTTGTAACTTTCTGGACTCTGGAAGTTCTTCTTGAGGAAGTCCAGAGAAGCACTACTGTTTATTATTAGTGGACATACATATCATCTGGGGAACATTTTAAACAACTGTACTGGAATTATCCAGGGCAAAAATGTAGGTTGTGTATGCAGGTTCACGGGGGATAGGCTTGGTATATGAATTTGTCTCCTCTGGATCCTGAGACGTGATGTGCTTTTGCTGCAGATTTTGTCTCACTGTTTTCACATCATCTTAGTTGATCAGTTAAAAAAAAAAAAAAAGACTAAAACCTGAGAGATGGATTTATTTTTAAATAACACAAATAATCATGTTGGTTATAATTGTTATTAGGGCTCCTTTGGGAATCTGTTTTTATAAGCACTCAACACTTTTTGTCTTTCCTTTGGGACTTGGGCTATGTTGCGATTTATAAAGATACCAGACCTCAGGCTAAGTCAATGTCCTTAGGGTTATGAGATGTTGCTAAATATCAAAACAAAATCCCAGTGTTCCAGTTCTTTAACTTCACTATGTTTAATTAGCCATTCCAATTAACCTTCCCTTTGTGTTCCCTCATGTTTAAAGGGTTATATTAAAAGTACTGTTGAATTAAAGCCATTTAAAATATGCTGAGTATATTTCAAGGCATTCAGAATGCCTCATACATGAAGCTGTCCTCATTTCAGTTTTGCTAATGACTGGTCACTGGGGGCATATTTCCAACCCTTGGCACCTAGGTTGCAGAAATTGTAACAATATACCTGCATGTGCATCCAGGTCACAGCATGTTCAGGTGGGAAATCACTTTTGCAGATATTTTACCACTTTGCAAATGTCTGTGTACACAAAGGACATATAAGTGAAGGCGTATAAATTCCTGCTCTGAGAGTTTAGACAATGCCAAGCATTTCGGTAGAGGATTTTGCTCAGAGGTCTGAAAGAGAGACAAACACCAAATCAGTGTTTCTGAAGTCGGGTTTCTGAAGTACTTCAAACAAGCTACAGTGGGAAGAAACACTACATGGGAAAACACATTTTCTATGCCAAAAAGTTCATAATAATATACAGTTCTTGCGTTCTTACTGTTGGATGAATAGTACCAAGTAAAAACCTGTTTAAACGCTGTATTGCAGGAAGAGAATATTAGAAGTGCTTTCTCTGGCATACCGCAACACTCTCTCTCTCCCTCCCTCTGTCATCGACAAGGAATGTTGGGATCTGTTCAGACGACATGATACGAGGGTCTCCAGAACTGTCTGTATAGTCTTTATGAACCTATGCATTTGTAAATATATGCTGATAGCACTCCGTAAGGTAGGAGAATACTATTATGCCCATTTTATGATGCCCAAGGGTGACTATGTTTTTCAGATTTATGTTATATTAGGCAGCTTTTCACTTATTATTCTCTGTGCCTCCATTCTGTGGATGCATTTCATAAGACGTCTGGATTTAACTCATGGCTATGGACTTTGTCAAGGGGGAGCAGGTACCTGACAAATCCCTGACCTGGGGCTGTCATTCTAGATGTCTGCAGCACCAATGGGAGTGGAAGCGAGAACACTTATTTCATACACAACCCTTCCCCATTTAACCTCCTCCTCTACTTGTACTGGAAGGCCCGATCTTTTTAATTCATATCTTGTTTGTTTGTAGGAGGAGATGGACTGCTTAGGGGTGAATAATGATGAGAAAACAGCATTTATTTTGCTGCTTTTTACATTTGGAAGAAATGGAGAGATATTTCTAAAATCAGGCTATGGTGTTATTTTAGTTAAATTTGTTCCATCCAGAAGAAGTCTGTCCTTAGAATTTCTATTGGTCTTTATAAAGGATGAAGAGGAAAAACAAGAGAGATGTTTATTTTATTGAAGCTGTGATACGAGAGACTTTCACTTCAGAAATCTGTTGGAGTCTGTCTTTGTTTTCTGAGACAAGGCCATTTAAAAATATATCATATTTTGTGTTAAATAGTTTGATGGCACAAAGTCAATAAGGATATTGTCTAGTGTGCTCCCTGTATGAGTTTATGAGTTACAAAGAACACCGGAAAAAGCCAAGATCCATTTCCTCTTCCTTCTCCCTGCTTTCCACTGGTGAAGCTCAACTGAAAGGCATGCGATTGAAAAATAATCAAATAAATAACCTGCTGGTGTCTCATAAAGAAGCACTGGCTGTTTAAATGACTATTCATAATGGACTTAATAGCTGGCAATGGTTTAAGAATCAGATAACATCAAATCAGTTCAAATATGGGCTTAAGGCCCTCTGAAAAAGTACAAAGAACAAAGCCAACAGCATTCCTGGCCACTGACTAGCTGGGTAGAGATGAAAACTACTCCTCCATTTACAACTTTTATCAAGCCTACCTATGAATCTCAACAGGAACAGGTATATCGGCATGTGATAAGCACCACAGAAACTACAGATATTGAAGTCAGGGAAAGATGAGACTTCTAACACAGAGACACAGATCCATAGATTCATTAAGAATGGAGAAGACTTCTACAGTCATCTAGTCCAACTGTTCACCTGCCACCAATATTGCTGCACACCTGGCACAATGCCCTTCCTTCAGGTTTCATTCAAGTTCCTCAGGCATGGCAGCTGCTTCCAGAGCTTACTCCAGGACGTAAGTAAGTAAATGTGAATGGCTGGAGAGACAGACCTGCACTCAGGAAAGCTTGTGTTAGGGAACAAAAGGCCACACATCCCTCTATGTGTGCTTGAGATGTATTTTTCAGATTCATTTATTAGCTGCCGTATTGCTGATCTCCTGTTGAGCTCGCCTTAAGTGCAGTGAGGACAGTGATTATGAACTCTGTACTTAAAAGAGCAGATTTGGGGCAAAAAAAAAAAAAAGTACTCACATAACATTGATCTTTGAAGACGCATCTTTTTGTGTTATCAGTGAAGGTGCATTCAGCAAATCTGACAGTTGTCACTGAGAGTGAGAAATAAAACAACAAAAAGAATTCCTCCCTTTGCTTCAGGCTCTTGGATGGATGCACTGGATTAAGTTCATTGCTAATTAGACACAATTGTAAAGCACAATTATTTATGAACCTTCAATGGGCCGAATTCATGAAAGGAATAACGAGTCTATATTTTCCTTTTGTAGAATTTTAATGAAGAAATGGCATTACTATTCATTATTTATCCACTTGCAAATTGTAATGAATAGTTCTGCTGGCAAACACCAAATTTCTGTATTTACAGAAAGGCAGAACATGTGTAGATAATAACAGTTCTGTGTGTATGAAGTGCTATATTTCTATAGATATAGAGATAAAGAAATTATCACCAGGACTATTCATTAAATTTTGAAAGTAGTAAATAATAAATAGGTCTAGCACTTATTCATTAAAATCCACCAGACATAAAATATCAAGTTCACCTTTCTTTCTTTCATAGATCCAATGAATATTTCTCCAAGAACGCTGGCTTTTATGAATATTTTGATTTTTCTCCTCCTGACATTGTTTTGTATGCAGTCTTTATGGTAAATGAATTTTAAATAGTATTAGTGCATGTATTCTCACGAATTGTGGAAACAATACATGATGCTGCAAAACAGATGAGTTACAGGGCCAGTCACTCCTGCCTAAGGGAGTGTATGTCCCTGCCCTTGGGCCCACATGGCTGCAAGGTTAGGACTGAAGGCTGAATCATGTCACCTGAGGAACGTCACTTAAAAGTACTCCTAGGATTGAATTATGTATTGTATTAATTAATCTTCACAAAGCTAAAATTTCAATACTGTTCTAATTCCATAAATAGTAATTCAACTCTTTGAACCTAATAAGAACACAGACATTGACTTTTTAAACTCCAGTGGAATACACGATATTAGAAAAAGCCTTGCAGCTGAATTAATTGTGAACTGCCAGGTAAAGAGAAATGTCAAACATGACAGCAACATTTTGGCACCATGTAAGCAGACCTTAGGGCCAGGTGATCCAAGCTGCTTGCAGACTGGGGCTTTTCTTACACTGTTGAATTACAAGAGATCTGTTATTGAAAGCTGATCTTCTTGTAACTGAATACTTTTTATAGCTAAGAATCTGAGGCTCTTATAAATCTCACCAAGTTTAAAATTAATACAGAAGAAATCTAATCTGTTAGTCCTGACTTCCTCTGAGTATCCTGCAGTTTGATTTAGACTGTAAAGTGGAGAGAACACAGTTTTCTAGTTAAAAGGAGAAACGTACCTGGCTTTGGGAGCTACCATCCTTCCAAAAACCTCCTGGCGTGTACACCAAAAGGCTGAGGAGAAGGAGGGATGGGTGGTATAATGCTGTAATGCATGCAGTGGAAAGTACCGCAATAATAGCTGAGTGGCACAATCCTAGGCTACAGCAAATGGGAACAAACCCAAATGGAGCAGCCGTGGACACAGAAACAAATGGAAAAAATACTGCTTACTTTCAGAAAGCCTCCATGGTAGGTAGGGGTCTCCAGCAAGATACCCTCACCTCCACTGCCAACCCTTAAATGAGGTCTGGGAAGGGGTGGATCCTGGCTCCACCCCTTCCAGTCACTCAGGTACATTGCTTGCACCTGAGGCCCCTTGGGTTTGCCTTGCCTTCTTGCCGGGTGCTCAATCACTGTTTCAGGCCATGACTTAGCATTTCTTCTACAGGTGTACACACAAACCCATGGATGCTGAACAGGCCACCAGCCATAGCAGGATTCTGTGCATGCTCAGCAGCTCATCAGATCAGTCACAACTTTTATGTTTTCCATCGCTACATCAGTTTTACAAGGCACTGTTGAAGCATCCATTCCCTCAATGGGCTCTTGAGCATTCTTTTGTAATGTGACCTGTACATAGTGCTGGTAGAAGAACTGATTGTTTCTGAGAAAGGTTCTTCTGAACTATCATTAAATTCTGGTGAGAACCTTCGTGCCATCATGCATCTGTAGCAGTTGGCCCTCATTCATGTAACAGCGTAGCATAATGGTCAATGCTCACCATTTAGATGTGGGAATTGCATGTTCACTTTGACACATGAATACTCTAGAAAAAAAAATCTTTGCAAAATGAAAGAACACTAAGGACTTACTCATTTTGTCAACACGCCATGGAATCTCAACTGTCTTGATACCGTTTACACACCATTATTGCCTCTGCCTTCTGGTTGGTCAAACCACATTATTAAACCAGGACTCCTTGCTGGATTTCACCTGCCAAAAGGCCCCTTTGCATTTGACACACGCAATTTCAAGGATCCACACAGTTCCCAACAACAAAGTAGGGCTCGCAACCCCACAATGCTACTGGCCTCCTCCCACAGGGAGAGAACAGGCACGTGGTCCGTGCTGTGCTCAGATCTGCTCTAAAACATCTGTTTGGCTCTGGAGAAGCATGCTGCTTTTCCTTGCTTTTCAAGTTTGCTTTCCTGTATGTAACATTTACATCATGATTTAAAAACAATTTTACACATAATAAAGTTTAACTATTTGATATTTTTCATTTCAAAACTAAATAACAGACATTTAAGAGAATATTTCTTTTTAATGACACACATGATAGTATTTTAAAGCTCCAAATGGCATCCACAGTGAATTTTTCAGTCTTTTTCTAGCATCTACTCTATCAGGAAACTTTGCCCATATTTACAGTTTTTTTCTTAAGATGTTTTACTGCGTTTGGTAGAACTAACATCTGCTTCTCCAGGGACTCTCCTATTTATGACAATTGGAGACGTTTTTGAAAACTATTTGAATTAAGCTCAGGCTCTGGAGCTGCTTGTACCCGTGCCGTGTTCGCTGATGACATTTGACAGAGCTGTTAATCCCTCTTGACTCTGATGTATGAGATCACATTGCAGGAGCAGGAGCGACCCAGTGATATACACACATGCAAAGTAACATTCGCCTATTAGATGCTGTTTGCTCTGCTCAAAACACAATCCCCAGCCCATGGCTGAGCACTGCTGCCTTTCAGAGGTGATGTGCTCCTTATTGCCACGGCAGCTTCTCCTGGCCCAGAAGAGGTGACCTGCAGGCAGGACTTGGCCTTTGCCCGGCGTGGCCCTGCGAACAGCAGCCTGCATCCTTCTACCTTTATGGCCATAAAAACAATTGCCAAGACTTTTGGTTCATCCTTCCTCAGAACGAAGTCTAAAAGAACTAATTATGAGAAGAAAAAACATTGTTGCCAAGCGAGCCTCAATTATCACATCAGCAGCCATATTCTTTTGTGTAAACTGTCTTAAAAAAAAAAAAAAAAAGCAAAACCAAAACACGCACACACACAAAGAGCAAGAATTCTCTTGGGATTGTTACGGATGAAACCTCTTATTTTCTCTAGAGTGATGGTCCTCGGGGAATTCCGTGAGTTGTGAGAAAACCAAGGTGTTGCAATGTAATGTAACATTATGATTTAAACACGATTATCATTTCTCTTAAGTGCTGAATCCGCAGTATCTTTTTCTGCACACTTTTAAGAAATGTGCTGCTAGACAAATCTCCAAAAGAGAGAAGTGATGCTTCTACATTAAAGTGATATCTTTGGACTTCATAAATTTGATTGCAAATATAATTCTAAGCATGACACTATTTATGTTAGAAATATAAAAATAAATATTTTCAGTTGTTTTCCAGTCTCTAAATCAAAGTACTAAATGGAGCCTTCCCCAGTAGCCTGTCTGCTCTGCTTGCATGGATCTGACTCTTAGCTTTTCGGTCACAATGATTTATCTATCTCTGCTAACATTAAAAAAAAAAAAAAAAAAAAAAAAAAAAGGAAAAGGAAAAGAAAAGACAAGCAAAAGAATGGCATGAATCAACCTGGACAATAAGTGACTTTTTCAACTAAAGAAAGATATATCGATTCCTGAATATGCAATGCCTTTGACATTGCCTGGAAGGGCGTTTCCTTGGTCAAGAAGACCAGGTCCTTTCACTGATTGCATATTAGCCCTTCTGTTCTTCCACATGTCTAATTATTCTTACAATTAAAATAGATTGCATGATCTTTCATCTAAATCTTTCTCTTTAAGAAAAAGAGAATTTAAACCCTAATTTATGAACTCAGATCTTATTAACCTTTCATTCGATTTGCTTCTGTGCCTTGATCTTGTAAACAGGCTATTATACCTTCTGCAATTTTAGTCGGTATGTGCTTTTTCAAGACAGCCAGAAAACCAAACATTGTGCTCACCTGCACAGCTTAAACTAAACGTCTCTCTCCCGCATCCTTGCTTAGTGTCCTGAGTCCCATAAGCAACTCCAAACCATAGATAAATGTAACCATTAAACAATCCATGTTAACAAATAGAAACTGAGTTGACTTTGGCCAGTGGTTTCCCAAAACAGTGCTTCCATCCAGAGCATGCAGACATTCACTGCTTTGTCTCCTCCCAAAGGAATGTGCTCTCCATTCCTACTGCTGTTTCTTCAGACATGCTTTGTTTTCCTACCTCTGCTATTTCCATCAGCCAGAGTTGCCTTTATTTCCTCTTTTTCCTCCACTCTTTATATTTCTTCCCTCTTCATACAGACATCAGGACTTCTATTTTACAAAATCAGTCATGCTGCTCCTTTCCCCCCCTAGTTTTTATTATTTTATTTATTCATCTTGGTTTTTGACTGTGCTCCCCCTCCACTCTTCAATTCATGTGATGCAGTCTCACTGCTTCTTTCTTCCATTCCATTTTCAGATATTCTTGTTCTGTTTCCCCTTACTCCAAAATTCCATATCTGCTGCTGATGCACCCTGCTACGTTCATCCTCCTGCCAGTATGCAAGAAGGGTGATGGTATTTCCCAAAGACAGAGATGAGATGCTTCTCTCAAGGAGCAAGATGTTGTCAGGCAGCACCACCTAACTTCCAATAGCCAACCACAAGTAGTGTCCGTGGTGGGACAGGAGCGGGGCATCTCGAAGAGGAGCTTAGGAAAATAGAAAGGTGGGAAATGCTCCATATTGTGAGATGGGATTATGCTGTTTCTCAGGTTACAAAGCTTAAGAAATGTAGCTTTGCTTTGTCTTATGTAAGGAAAAAGCAGAGAAGGGATTTTCATTTTTTTTGTGGTTTAAATAAATTCTGGAAGATAGGTGCAAATAAAACCGGAGTTCTGACTTCAGAACTTACAAGAAGGAAAAGAGAAAGGGATTTTTTGCAAGAAAAAGGAACAACCAACAGTACAAACCAAGGGTGCATTCAGTAACACAAGAGCTCTTGGGAAAGGCACCATTGGGAGCACAGAAGGACAAGTCTGCTTTGACTCGATGGTAACTGAATTTTCCATTTATAGTTCAGACTTAACTGTGGTCTTAGTCTCAGCCAGCTATGAGAATAGAAAGCTCCTGCTCCTACATGCAGAGTGCTGCAAGGATGGAAGGAAGTGCTGTGATTTCTGTTAGTGCAGTGCTTTGTAGCTGGAGTTCAACACAATGCATTGCAATACTGGCCTAGAAATACAAAATCAAGTACATATGAAGGACACGTAGCCACCCTGGACTGGAGATTTTTTCAATTGTTGATTCATTTAGAATATGTCATATAGCCATAAATACAATGAACAAACACAGTTTTTCTTCAACTCACTACTTTTTTTGCTTTTCTTACTTCAGTTGTATTTGCTTCTCACAAATTCTTGATTACCAAGCCCCAGAAACAAACCACAAGAACCTGCCAAAACAACTCCAGCTTTGGGGTCAACTGTGTGCCTTCATGAATGATCGCTGAATTGGTGTTCTGTAAATCTTAGTGTTTGGTTTCTCTTTTATTTCCAATGGTGGCATAAAGCCATTCCACTCAGTATGTTTGCACTAGTAAAAATGCAAGACAGCCGGGTCATTGAAGTGTGAACTGACACACGCACACATTTGTGCGTATAGCTTTTTAAGGAAAGCAAAGTGGGATGCTATTTGTGTTTCCTGTACACAGGGAACCGAAGTTAATTTGTAGGTTGGTGAGAGAAAGCTTGTGACACTGCACTCCATTTCACATCAAGAGACATTAACTTGAAATTACTGTTTCCAAGGGAAACACTTATGACTCAAAGCATTAATTTGCATTAGCCCACGATAAGGCTAGCCTGTAAATTGAGTTATTGAAAATAACTCGCAACCATAGCACTAAGGAAGGAATTAACTAGGCATGTTTTCCTATAAACACGAGCTGATATTTTTTTTCCAGGTAGTTAAAATACTAAAAAAGTGTGCAACATGTAATCAATTTAGTTTTCTAGTAAATTCATTATTAAACAAATTGTCACAATGGAGGTAATCAGTCTGGATAAATTTGAGCTGGCTGGGTTTTATCTCCTCACCTTTTACTTTCATGTGAACAGCCTATTAAAGCCCATGGTTTGGGACAAGCTCTACATTTTTCTCTTACAGCTGTGAGGACAATGGTCATTCTTTACAAATTTAGTTCAAGGTAATGTGATGTTCTACCCAATCTGGCAGAAAGATTTATAACTTAGCAACTGGGGCCTAAATTTCTGTGTTGTAAGCAAGTCTGGTCTCAGGCAGATTTCACTTCTTTTGGACATCGTAAGGATTATTTAGAAAATCTCCATGAAATGCGCTCTTTACCCTTTGTGTGCTCCTATGATAACCACTCCAAGAAAGTTAACAATTGCTATTACTAACTGAAACCTACCCCAAACAAATTATTCTAAACTGTTGCTGATTAGCAGTTGCACGGGTACCACTGCTTTAAGCACAGGGTGAGTATTCGAGTATTCCCTCGAGTCAGTGTAGTCAGCCAGGACCCATTTTTCAGTTCTCACTCAGGTTTCTGTCCTCACACAGCATTATGGCTTTGACACCAGGTGGGAAATGCTTGCAGAGTTTCCTGGTTTTAAGAAAGGTAAGCTTTCTTCTTAGCTCTCAGAGTGGTGCCCCAGAGGGGAGTGCAGACAGTCCCCTCCCAGCAGATGCGTTCCCCATGCCAGCACACCCAATCACGCTGAAGGCACCCACCTGGCGCTCTCCAAATGCCCTTCCAATGTACCAGATCCAGAGACATTCTGGAAGAGAGGAAAACAGGGAGGACTCATTTTCTAGACTGCAAATATTTAATTCCAAATGCTCTCCCCTTTTGTGCATTACCTTCTGCACATATACATATACTGTAACAGCAATCTTTCTTATTTTTTTTCTTCCTCCTTCCTTCCTTATTTCTTCCAACCACACAATGGCCTTCCAAACCCAGTGGCACAGGCGCAGTGCTGCAAGCAGTGGGGCAGTGCTGACCAAGCAGAGCTTGGAAGGATGCTGCTCCACCAGTACGTGACATGATTTCCTTCTTCTCCATGGTGAAGTGGAGCATGGAAACTGGAGGTTTGCTCTGGACTGAGAGGGGAAAAACAACCCATTGAGCTACCTAATAGATAAGTGCACCTCAGAGTTGCAGGCATGGCTTTTCTAGACTATGCACGGAACGTGTGATTGTCTGCTTGCATGTCCGTACGTTAAGTAACATGATCTATAAGGCAGGTGGCAACATTGCACGTGCAGGCGAAGACCATCCATACTGAAGCAGACTTGAGCCCTGGTGTATGCCGTGCGCATGGTGCATTGCCATGGAGCGGAGCGCTGCCTCGTGCTGCCTGGCCCTGCCCATCACATCCCGTATTCTCTGCCTGCCATGCCCGACAGGGCACCCTGTGGTGTATCCCTCAATTGCTTCTCATGAGTAAGGACATTATTTTTGATCCAAACTAATATGTAATTATCTATTTCAGAATGTTTTATTAGGAATTAGGACCCTTTTTATATTTTAACCAAACATATTCATTTCACAGCATGTTAAAAATCATTTTCTCTCCCCTAACTGTGTTTATCCTTTCTCTGTAATATTTCACAGCTGAAGTCCTTTTCTAAGAGAGCTTGAAAAATATGGTCTAGGTTTATTTTCATAAATTCAGCATATACGGACAAAATGCGTCCTCTCCTTTCTCGTCCTTAGCATTCTAAAATGCACCTGTGTTCAAATATTAAGAAATAAAACAAATATAAATTATGCATTTTCCAAGTTAATTTAAAATGCATTATGCACTGCTTTGTTCTCTGGAATTAGTATTATTAAGGGGACAGATCTGTATGGATTAATTTTGAGTCAGTTTATTCACTTCTTTGTAATTCAGTGGCAAGGATTTCTGTCCCCAGGCGTCAAATTAAAATTTTTACTGTAAGTAACACATACACAATATGGACCTCTTTGTATTGTTTCTTTGTTTTTCTATCAGACAGCGTATTTACATACTGCATTATTTCACAAAACCATCTCTTTCAAAGTAAACAAAACTTTCCCTTGTTCAAAATGATTTTAGAAGCCCCTTCCCGTCGCCGCTGCGCCCAGGTGGCACCTGGTGCTGGTTTCGTGGGGCTGGGGGTGATCTCCACCAAATAACGCATCCTACTCAGCTGTGCCTTCCCTGAGGTTTATCACAAGCTGAATAACCACCCAACCTCTCACCCCTTCCAAACGTTTTGGTGGTGTCTGAGCTGCTTCTTTATGATTTTTGTAAGAAGCAACAACGAGCTTTTCAATAATCATTTTAAAGCACTGTGGTTCTTGCAATAATTCTTTGCTCTTAGATGTTTTAAATCTTTATTTTTCCCTAAACTGAGCAAGAAAATAGAGTCTGCTTTCTTAATTAGTCTTCTTTAAACAAAATATCCTTTCATATGCACTAATAAAGACTAAGGATCATTTCTGTCTTGTTTAAATAACTGCTTGCTGTAGTATAAAATTGTAAGAGACATGATGCAGATCAAGATGCTGGCTTGAAGTGGAGAAGAGGAACAAGCAGTGCAATAATAAGCAGATTTTAATGATTTACTATAAATCAGCATTTTTGCCCTGTCAGTGAGATTGAAGAGGCAGACAGCTCCTCACATGTCTGCCTAGCAAATGTCTTCCTGATGAATCATGTGCTCTGAATCACTGATCACAACATTCAAACAGCACATCCAAATAATGAGGAAAACATATACACAGCATTCCTGCGGCTGGTCTCAAACTGCAGGAATATGTGTTTTTAGTGGTGTGGTAGTTAAACCCCTACACTGATACTGTGTCAGTGCAGCAGAGGGTAATATAAGGTTAACTATTGATGCCCTCGCTTCACTTCCACTCATTAAACCAATGGTGAAAATCTGATCTTTACATACTCTGTAAGAAAAAAGACAGCAAAACCAGATAACGATGTATATTTTTAAGGAAGGAAATGCATCAGCTGCTCCAACATTATTTCCATTAATTAGAAAACTACCCAGGCTATTGTTTTCTACACCGGATAGCTCAGATGACCATTGTTAATAATGTCAGGTGGTCACTAAGAATAACAGTGGTTCTAAAACATTGTATGCACTGCATAATGCACAGCGTTCCTCCTTGCAATCCTGCCAGCTCCTTTGGGTAACTAAATAATTGTCACCAAGACTCCTGCTCACAGTGGGGTATGACTGAGTGGGGTTCTTCCAAGCAGGACTCACAGTTTTGGGGTGGCAGAACCAGGGAAAAGCCACGGGGCTGGGCGGGATGAGGGGCAGCCCCACGATGGCACCACGGAGCTAAGCCCTGTCGCATTTCCCATGGGTGATGCTCCCACTGGCAGCAGCCTCAAACAGGACTCACCCAGGAAAACACAGGAACTGAGCCACCTTGTTCCCTCAGACTTGGGAAGGCTGATAATCTCCCAGCAGGAATGGCTGTGATAATTGCCTTCCTCTGCAGCAGGAGATGCTCCAATGAGGATTTCCCACTGCGCTGCGCCCAGAGAGGGTGACCCATCTGCAGGTCAGCGCAGAGGACCTTGTCCTGCAACTCATAACGTGGCTACTCGCCAATGGAAGCGGGACTTCAGCTTACAGCACTCTGTCCCTTAACCTGTTATTAATGCCATCACTTATTCAGCAAACAGTTATGAAGGAAATAATTTTGTACGAGGAGGAACTGCAGATTTAGAGGCTTAAAAAGCAGAGCATCCCAGCTTTGGTGGTGGTGATCTTTTGGAAGACAGCAACTTGTAATTCCTAGTTTTTTGGGCTGTAACTTTTGCATTTACTGCTAATTTTCTGCACTGCTCTAAAAGCATAGTGCACATTTACTTTAAGATTCGTTAGTACCATTGATGTACATAGTATCTGCAGCTCCGTTTATCCTCACGCAGACCTGGTCACACGTTTGTCCTAGAGATCACACAGAGGTGCTGGTACTGGGCACCCATCTCTGGTTGTCCTCCATGCCCCCACACCCTGCCACCCATTTGCTGCATTATCACTCAAGATGTTTTGCAAAACACTGCTGCCTATTGTTTGGAGATGTGAAATTCAGAGTCCTCATCTTCTCTGGTTTGCACTCAGGGGAAAAAAAATAATGATAATAATGGGCTTTTAAAACAATAAAATGACAATGTATTTTAAACATGACCACGTCAGGCTCAAAAATGTTTTTCAGAAGCAAATCCATTTGTTTAATTTGAATAAGAACATACTTAATTTCATGGTCATTTGGTTAAAGCAGTTATTTTTATTAATGTGTTATTGAGCTGGAAGCTGAGGGCACTGGTCAGTTTGCTACTGTATAACTCACTGCTCGGAGAATGAAGTCTAACAGTACAAAGGGGAGAACTCGCGTGTGCTATTTAAGGCATCACAATGGAATATTTGATCTGTGTTCGTATTTTATTCAAAGTAAGGAAGGGGGAAAAAAAAACAAAACGCTCAGACTGCTGATTTCTGCAGAAAAAAATCTGCAAATGAACTGTTCTATTAGCACAAATGTACAAAAGTCTTTAGAACCTCTCTCTTCAAAAGCATAATTAGGTATTTATTTCAGACATACTAACATCTTTGCAGTAGCTAATAAGATGCAGCCCATTTGAATATTAATATAATAAATGATTAAATTAAACAGCAAGATTCAGACTCAGAAATAGCCTTTATAGGTCCCAGGGGGTCACTAAAACTGTATTCCATTTCTTCCTACAGTTAACATAGTACAAGGGACATGAATGCGTAAAGCAATATTTGTCTTATGAAACATGGAGTTTTATATTGTGCTATTCAGTTTTATTACTCCACAGTTTGAAGCTGAGGCCTGTGATGAAGTCACCATGCTGGGACCCAACAGCAACTCTTCCTGTTTCAGTGCTTTTTGGCATCCAAGTGACGCATCGCTGCTTTGGCAGAGGCAGGGCTCGTGGCAGGCTACATATAAATAGGTTAACAACGGTGGCACGTGATAAACTAATAACGCCACGCACAGAAAGTTGGAGTAAAGTAAATGGCTTAGGAATTTCTCATTTGTACATTATTCTGTATTTATTATTAATAATATGTACCCAATAATGTGCAGAATTAATATCAACAGCACTAGGATGATGGGTTGGGCTTATTTTTTTTTCCCCTGTACACCAGATAAAAGAAAAATAGGCAA
This sequence comes from Alectoris magna, assembly GCA_030625065.1. Lineage (NCBI taxonomy): Eukaryota > Metazoa > Chordata > Aves > Galliformes > Phasianidae > Alectoris > Alectoris magna. The sequence goes on along the minus strand of CM060571.1, from coordinate 10,899,251 downwards.
AGCAGGCAATTATAATTGGCCATTATTCCAATCAAGGTGTTTCCCTTCTCAAATTAGTCCATGAAAACTGCACACTATCCAAATCCCATGAACCTGAGAGGTGTTAATAAACATCTGGTCATGGTTTTTGCTTAATTAGCAATCCGTAGTTTGGACTGAAGGCTGTTTATGTAAAACAAAACACACGTACATGCACACACATATGCACACTCTCCCTCTCTGTAGTGCTACCAAAGAGAAGTGGGTCTGTGTTGTGAGCCGCAGCCCTTCAGCAGTCCAAACCTCCTCCCCGTAAGTGTTTGGTGGGAGAATTGCGTTTTTAAGTCTTATCATTTGTCAACACAGCAGAATGAAATGAAAGCTATTTGGATTTGCCTGTTTCTGATCATTTTACCAGACTAACGTCACCTCAATCAGACCTGCAAAATCCCTGCATTTTACTGGAAACAAAATTACCATTTTTAAATGCAAAAAGAAATTGCACGCTTACTGCAGGTTACAGAAAAAAAAATGCCATTTTATTATTCTTAGCATCCAAAATCTTACAGCACCATCTCTCTAAGGAGCAGCATTGGCAGGAAGGTAATGGATAAACATGCAACCAGGCTCGCAAGACTATACTGTCTAAATTAGATAAAAGTAGGAAGAAAACTCCAAGATAAGTGGTACAAAGTAAATCAAAACAAATCATCTTACCAAACTTTATTCGCATCTGATACCATTTTTAGAAATTAAGGTCAGTTTTGTGGAACTAATAGGGAGTTACACCTATATATCTTGGGCACCATGACAATGCTTGAGAGGAAGATTTATACACTATGGTTGCAGATGCAGAAGAAAGATATGAGAGATCAAATGGAAGTGCATGATAACAAATGAAAAATGGTCCCCACAGCCCATAAATTAATTGAGAAAAGAAGGTTGTCATTATTTGAACATGCTTTAAAATAAGGTATGGGGTCCAGATGGCAGAGAATAGATAGGCCAACAAAGTTTGAGTAATTGATGACTTAAAAATAAAACAAGATCTTAAAGAAATGAATCACGTTGGGAGAGTTAGAGGAGGAATATTAGATGAAAAAGCACAAAAACTCCTCGAAACTTCAGAGCAAAAATCAAAGTATAGGAAAACAGACATTTTTTCGTGAAGGATCTAAATAAATGTAAGTAATAAATATTTCAGGCAGCAATTGTATCCCCATTAAGGACACTTTTCTATTGTCATTTCATTAACCTATTCAGCTTTGTTTTCATGGTTTTATTTCGTTTATTTCTTCTTTTTTTTTCTTTTTTTTCTTTTTTTTCCTGTGGTCTCAGACTGTCTTGAGAATGAACTGAAAGAAATTAGCCAGGCCTGCGCTATAAAAATCACAATTACCATTTCTGCTCCCATCACTGTTGTTAGCACAGAAGGTCACGGCAAAGAGCCCTTTGGTAAACAGCAAGATGCTTCCCAGCGCTCAGCGTTGGCGCTTACAGGATACTGTGCAGCATTTCCAGCAGCACAGCTTGTTGCGCAGGTTACAACCAAACCCTTCTTTGCCTCATTTGCAGGTTAGCGGGGTCAGGTGGGTCAGGGTAGAAGTGACAACACTCACATGCATTTTACTAGGTTTTTTCATGTTTTTCTTTCCCTCCCTCTACTCTTCTTCAGCCCCGCACTGAAGGGGTGGGATCGTGTGCCTCTAAACAGCACTTCAGTAGTAAGCAATGTCATGTCATAAATAAATAAACTAGGTACAATTTTATTTTTGCTTCTGATATTCCTCCCACAGAGAACAGGAAAGCAGCTGTACAGAGGCTGTGCGTGCACACAGGTGTGTGTATCCGTGTATGCGTACATATCTGTAGATGTGTGTGTGTGTCTGCATGTGTGCACTTTCCATATTTATCACTTTTCAGTACATTAGAGCATTTAGTACTTCGGAAGGCACTCATCCAAGCAGAGCTCCATGTAAATGCACTGTGTACAAGCCAAGAAAGAACGGCTCCAGGCTGATAGAAACCTCAGAAGTATGTTAAATCATAGTACTCAACTGTTCCTCATTAGAACACTCCTCGTCTCTTGTTTTTTTCCTTCCACTTAAAAAAAAAAAAAAAAAAATTCCTCAAAGCCACTTATTTCGATGCTGCACTCTAGGAGCAGATTATGAATATTCAGATTGGAAATAGAGCACCACCTAATAACGAGGAACACAAAGGAGCCTGAAATGTATTCAGCCTCTTATTTACATTGTTATGAGATATTGCATTATAAAACAATGGCTCCATTCCACACTGTATCTGCTACCCCTCGCATTAGGCTCCTTGGGAACTTATTATTGATGACAAAAATGCATCTAATGAGAGAATGCAGGCTCGCTAAATGTATAGGTAAGCTATATTGCCTATAAGAAAGATAGCCCTAAAGGAAAAAACATCAAAGCCTGAGAGCTGATTTGTTCAGAAGTGCAACTGAGATGAGAAGAAAAGCAAACTTGGGGACCTTCCCATCACTGTGCACAATGATGTCATTAAGGTGCATTAATCTCAAAAAAAGATGATACATACAGGAAAACTAAAACGTGCCCCTCAGTGCGGAAGGCTTGAAAATATTCAGAGGACAGAAATATACAGGCAACAAACATTTCAAGGGAAAGATAGTTGCCAGCAGGATTGATTTGAATACTCAAACCGGTGATTTATTTTTCATGCTTCTCATAAAAAGAAGAGATTCTTTCTTCCCCTCCTCTCTCCCTCGCTCTCGCACCCGCTCGCTCTTTCCCAGACAGTAGAAAGGATGGGATGAGAATCGCCCATTGAGCAATGGCTGCCCTTTCACAGGCGCTACAAATGAATGCAGGATGCTGGATAGGCCAATTCAGACACCTCGCAAGGAGTGTATCAAAAATGGGATAATCCACATCCTTTGCATTTGTAATGGAAGAAAGGGAAAAAGGACAATTTCATTAAAAGTCTAGCCTCTGTAAAGAGAATGCTAAATAGTTTCATACCCCAAACCCACGCTGCTTTGAATGCAAGTCCTGCTTCGCCCTTAACCAAAATGAAATTTCACAAATCCAGCTGTACGTATAGAATGGAAATGAAAGACAAAATATTTACTCACGGACTCAGCAGTCCCGGTTTTCAGAGGGAGGGGGTTAACTATTGATTTTTTAACAATATAAATTTAGCATATTTCACATGATCCATTACATTCCTTAGAACCATTAAGATGCAGTTTACATGATTTATTCAGAATAAGGTCCACTTTTAGCTATATTTAAGCCTCCTATTTGTTATTTAACATGTGTTTAATGTTTTCTGTCCCTGCTGTGCACAGCTGCAAGCTGCTATTTTTTGGCAATTTTTGTGACTGTGAAGTGATTTGTGTCTTTGAATCTCACCTTTCTATTCTACGGCCTGCTGTTTGGGTTTTTTTCTGAACTTTAAGAAATAAGTTGCACTGCATTATGACCTCTACTTCACTTCACGAAGTAAACACGAGGTCTAAAAGGGCCATAAAAAACATGGCAGGTATCCTTATGGGGTAGATACAAGGACACACATGTAATTGATTTAGCGTTTTGTGACACTGTAATTCAAAGCTGCTTAAGAAAAACCTTCTAAAAATTCGGTAATGACATAGGAACTACTAATTGAGTGCTGGCAAACACTTCACTCACTGCTTACAGCCTAGGCACATAAATCCTCCATGGCAGGGAGCCTTCCATATTGTACAGCTTCATTAAGATTTTTTCCAGTTTGTTTCTATTAGAAGAAATCTAACCAGAAATTAAGTTACTGTTGTACAACATATTTAAAATATTCTACTTATTTTTACAATCATTAAACAAGCAGAGCATGATGCCAAAGTGCCACAGATAGGTACAAACAATTGCAGGGAATTCTGTAGCAAAAGAATGGTCACAACAAGGATCCTGGAATTTCAGTTGGCTTTCTGGATGCAAAAAATTTCAAAAGCAACAATAATTAATGAATGATGGAAAAGCATGACAGCAGTAGCAATGCATGTCTTGTCTGTTTTTTGTTTGTGTGAAATGGGACTTTCCAGGATGTAGCTAGGAGCAATCGCGGAAGTCTGAAGAAAGGCAATTCAATGTTCTCCAGCCACAGTGTTCAGGCACAGCTGCAGCGTAGCCACTTAGCAAAGCATATATAAAAGGCTTCCAGAATGGCCTAATCACCTGATACACACACGTACAGCCCAAACTGCTACAGCTGGACAAGGCACAGTCACAGACCCGTAGCTGGTGCCACCTCCTTTTGTCTTGGCTTCATCCCTGTCGTGGCGGCCGCTCAGCCTGCAGAGCAGGGCAGCCTTCCCAGCAGACCTCGCCTTTTCATCCACTGTTTTCCTTCAGCACCCTCTTGATTTCGAGGAAATGAATCAGTTCTCTCTTGCAAATTAGAATCTACGTATAATTCATGGGCAATGAATGTGCAATGTTCATATAATGATCTAAAAAGGCAGTTAGCAGTGCATAATGCATATGCTGGTACCTATTCCTTTTTTATGTGGAATGAAATGGGAATGCTTTGTGGTGTACTGAAATCTCAGAGATGCATGCCAGTGAGTCACTCTTTTTTGGAAGGTTCATATTCCACATCACCAGAAAATATAAGGAAGTGAAATACTATTGGGACTGCTGGGGGTATTTGTTGTCACTCTTTTGGCACCTCTGGGTAATTTCAGTGTCTATCAAACTGCAACTTTAATTGATAGGAGAGCATTTCTCCCTAACAATTTTAAGCAAATATAGTAGGTTAAAATGTCCGTGTCAATTTGAATACATTTACCTGTAAGTGGCAACCTCAGTAACTTCATTTATCTGATTTTAATGAAAATGGAAAATGCGCTGCTATATGACTTTTAAAAAAAGTAAAATATACCAGTTATTACTGCTTGATATATGTTCTCCATCCTTTTACAGGATCTGTAAGAGAAAGCCACGTTGAAACAGTTTAATGCAACGCCTTTAACTTATCTAAACCACATTCAACTGACTGCACTGGGAAAATTGAATCTTTTCCTCACAATCTTAGTGACATGAAAAATATATAATACAGTAAATGATTAATGCAGTTATAAACTATACCTGAGATAAGATTTAAGTATTCATATTTCTATCATGTTAATACAACACGATAAACCCATGAAGCAAACTTGACCATAGCATTTGTTATTCTGTCCGGTGTTCAATTATTCTTTGTCCAAATACAATTTAGGGGCTTGCTAGAATACATTCTCCGGGTACGAAACATTATGTGCTACAGTGAGATAATCAAAGCAGTGGTCAGCAACTGTAGACCTTGATCCGGTATACGCATTGCTGCAAAATAAAAGGGAGCCCTGAATACAGCCACGTGCAGATTTTCATTTGGGTTGTCCAACATATGTCATTTGCACGTGAAAGCATTATTTTTCCTTGCTGCTCTAACATTTCGCTTGAAGCTTTATGTTTTTAGGTAAACCTGAAGTGATGTAATCACAGATGTGCTTAGCAACTAGCCAAGCAATTTCAAGCCACGTTTCTTTAATAACCAACTTCTTTTTCTAATTTGTGCAGTAAGGGTCAAAATCTGCCCATGGGAAACATATGTATACTACTCTAAATGGTATCAAGAGAAAAAAATGAGCCTGCAGTGATGACCACTTTAATTCTTCAATGGGCACTTTATCACAAGGATCCTCCTTATAAATAATGAGCAATTATACTGTAGATAAGCAGAAGGCATAGCAGGGAGAGCACAAATTTGGGAGCCAGGATGGGAAATCTACAGTTCTCAGCCAGTAGATTTAGGTTACTTGAGGTATCAATTTGCTGGTCTGCAAAATAAGCACAAAACTCCATCTTCAGAGCTGCATTCATATTCTTCAGTGAAAAGTGAGATGACTTGGAAATTAGATCAGATAACCCAGCTTTGAGTAAGGTTTTGGAGAAGAAGACCACCAGAGGTCCCATCCAGCATAAATGGTTCCATGATTCAGTGATTTCAGTCCTTGGCAGCATTGGTATTAAAATTGGTATTAAAATTTAATTTTTAAAATTAAAAATTGCCTCTCCAAGCCTTTTCCCACAGCTCCAGCTATTAGCATATCAGCTGTATACACAGCTACTCCAGATGTAGCTCGTGCTCTTTTGACGCACTTAAACAAGCCATGTACCACTTGGAGCTTCCTCATGGTCAGCTGAAAATTTCCTTAAATTCTCTGAAAGTTTGGTGTCTTCCAAGCTGCAGCCAATGGCAAAAGCTAGAGGCTGCTTTAAGACTAACTGAGAAAACAATATTGAAGATGAGAAGAATTTAACAATGAAAAATGGTATCCTTTTTCAAAGCTTTCATTGAAAAATTAAACAGCCAGGAGTTTTTGTTTTTATTTGCCCCCAACTCAACTGTCAGCGGAAGAGTTATTGATGAAAACATATTCTTGAAATGAGTATAGAAGCCATCTGGGACATCCAGGCAAGGCCCTTTTCTAAGCTGATCTGTCACAGACTTATGTCTGGATGGGCAAGTATTCAGGACGGTCTGAGGTTTGCCTTGCTTTCAGAATGGCAGGTAGGCTTAATAGACAAATTTAAACAAAAATGTGAAGCTATATCACACTGCAAATACACCCCAAAATCAAAAGGGAGATGAAACAATGAGCTGGAAGAACTATATTAGAGTACAGTACACCTCTCTGGGTGGAGTTATTTTCCCAAAAGGATTCACAAGCTCTTCTTTAATTAAGCGCTAAGAACATAAACAGCATCAAAATAATGAGCACAAATGAAATACTTCCTACTTCTTGTTTAGAATTTGAGTGCAATGTAATAACTCTTTATTTCCATGGAGTTGATTTTATGGTGTCATTCTCTTTGATGAAAACTATGGTACATATAGTTGTGTATATATGTTCCTGTAACTGAATACTTCCTGTTGTAGTGGTAATATTAATAATCAGATATTTTTATTTCAGAATAAAAAAGCTGACACAATTGGGTAGCCCTAGTACACAGACACTATTATTGCTCTGATAAAGCAGTGCCTTATGCAATGGTTTAATTAGGTATTGACAAGAACATTTGCTTCTATAGGCACTGATAGTAACACCATTCTCATTTTTGTGTGTGTATTTTTACACACATATGTAAATCTGACCTGCAATAAATATTTAATTTCTCCCCTAGTTTACTCTTATGCTTGTTACATAACTTATACAAGCACACATGGTTTCATTTCATGAGCGAGACACATCAAGTATCTTCCTTTCTGCAATACATTTACATTTCTCAGGTTTTCCAGCTCGGTTTGTGCTACTCTTAGTGACACAAACTCTTGAATAGAAACTTAACTTAATGTCCTTGCAGCAATCTTACAACAATTTCAAAACATGCCCATGGTAATCCTATTATCACAGGAGCTCGCAATGACAAAATGATCTCAGCGCAAGTCTGCAGTGACCCTCTGGAAGGCAATACCATTATAATGTGAGATTATACAGGTAAAATGAATTCAGTGAAAAAATGCGGTGTTGGAATTTCAGTGCAGAGTCCTGATGAAATGATAAAATCAAGTTCACCTTTATGCTACCTTATGTTTATGATAAATGCAATGATAAGATGGAAGGAGTTGTGTTCAAAACATACAGAAGACCAGCGTAAAATGTAAAAGGGGTGAAGTGAGTCCAGAATGAAAGTTCAACCGGTTTGCAGAAAGGAGCCCAGTGATTTGTTCACATGTAGATGGTCTGTGAGCAGTGCACAGCCACCCCAGATGCTGCTCAGCAGATGAGGCGCATCTAGGAAAGCAGACAAGGAAGAGGAATATTAAATATCCAGAATTCCATGGATGTCAGAATGAAATGAGCAAAAAAGAAGAGAGTAATCAAACCACTTCCCCTTTGGACAATTAGTAACCATAAGATGTTTACTTACAGAATATGCCATTCAGAAATAACTTAAATAAATCTGTGAAGCTGTCAACTACTGCAGATGCTTTGTATCTACATCTGTAGGGATTTCGTAACGCTTATTAAAAACCTTGAGAGTTCTAGCTTGGGAAAGCCCTTCTAAATGAAAAAAGTTGATTTCCGGGAACAGTCTGTACCCTTCCAGCTTTCCTAAAAGTTTTAGGCTTCAAGATACGATTTTTCCTGCTTTGAACATGAGCCATCTGTGTGAACTTGAAAAGAGTGAGGGAAAGTGCATAAGCCTTAATAGTATAATTGAGAGTGATCTGGCATGAGTGGTGTCATACCTGGGGATGAGCCATTGCACATCCTCTACAATCCATCTCACAGGTAACGGTTATCTGAGAAATTCCAGGAGAGCTTCCTGTGTATCATTAGTCCCCTCCGAAGACAAGATGAATTTATGGAGAGTAGCTCAAGACTAGACAGGTTCAAGTTAGTAAAGAAGGAGAGAAACAAAGTCCCGGTTCCTCACATCCAAGCAGTTTTCCCAGCCAACCAACACGCTGCAGTAACAGAAAATCAAGGAAAGCTTTCCTATGTTATTGCTTTTACAAGTGTCTTAAAGTGATTGACAGCATTCATATTCTCATTATGGCATCTGCAGATAATGAGGTACCTTGACACAGGAATATCCACTGCTTGAGCATGGCAGGAATATTATCACTGACGTTTGAGCAAAAACATTGCAATTCTACACAATACCTCTACATCTTAGAAACGTCAAAAAGCAGCCAGATGCTGGAGCCATGGCTGCTGAAATCACATGGGTTAGCTGGTATCTCTTGAAAGAATTATTATGGATGTAAGGTATCCATTTAGCCAGTCGGGATTGTAGGTTTTAATTCGGCAGACAGGAGCAGGCTCCCCACAGAATTTGAACACTTTCCCCATTTTCTCTTTCAGAAATCTTCATGGTTTTCTATAAACAAGGCTCAAAAAATGCCTCAAGGGCTGTGAGGAAGGACTGTCTGAGCGAAGGAAGGGCAATACGCTGCCTGCTGGGATCACCCGCTGGCGCAGACACAGGGGCTCCCAGTGAAACAAGTTGCTCTTCCTCACCCCAGGGAATAGGTTCTGACTAGACGAGAGATTTACACCAAATAACCAACGGAGAGATGTGGGAAATGCATGTCTTCCTCCTTTCACAGCTGGAGAGAGCACTGCCAACACCACCTCCTTGGGCTGTGTGAGAGGCTGATGTTGGGACATGTGTCTTTACCAGCTACTTGTCTTTGAACACACATCTGGACTTGGAACAGAAAGCAAACATTGAATGTTCTTAAGAGGAACAGATGTCCTTAGCATGAAAGCAAGCAAGCAGGCCTTAGCATGTATAACAGAGAGAAAGGACACCACTGAACATATGTCTTTGGACGGTACAGCTGCTTTTTCCCCGTACCCCACTTCTACTGTTTGATCTGTCCCAGCTGAAAGCACAAGAAATGCGAGTCATCAACTAATATTACCGATTCTGCTGCTGAAATATCCACTGATCCACCGTGGCCTTGTAGTTATGCAGCCTGTGTGATGAACACTCATGAACAAACACAGGAAGATTTGCAGAGGACCTTCATACAGAACTAGAAAAAAAAGATGCATAGGGTCATATAATGAATTCATTACTACCACTCTCTTCTAGAGAAATCATTTCTCCAGTTCAGTAGCAAAACTTCAGTCAAATGCTCCGTAGAGATGAGGTGCTTTAAAAAAATCACCATGGGCTAAAGAAGAGATAGCAAATAGCTGAGATAGACTGATCACTAGTCCTTGGTGTCACTCATAAGCTAAACTACAGCAGGTGTACTGAGATGAAAATGCACACTAATGCTTTGGATTAGGCTTTGTACCCTTTAACTCTTGGAGAAAAAAAAAAAAAAGAAAAAAAAAAGTTCTAAAAAGATATAAATAAATTCTAAAAATTCTAAACGTATCCTTAACAACAATCCACATAATCTCAGTTAGGTTATTAAATCCATATAATATACTATTGCGTAATGATATTTCTAATTTATTTTTTAGTGCAAAAGTCTGAAAAATCAGTGTCCTACATGAAAACTACAAAAAGATTTCTAAGGTTAAGGAAGTAACAGCAGTGTGTTCCGGCATGTCATACAACAGGCAGAGACACAGTATTTTGCTAAATACTGGAAAAGCCGCTTTTAACTGTAACACAATGAAAGTCCCGTGGTTAGGACACCTTGTGATATATGAGAAGCTACAGTTTCACGTGCTTTTCCACCATAGCCCCAGAACTCAGCTTTGGTCATACCATTTATCCTCCATTTCCCACCTGCAAAATGGAAACATGATTCTCTCCCCAGGCCTGGTTGGTCCCCAAGGCAGTGGTTGAGTTCTTTGCACATAGAAGACCCTGATGCTGGTAAGGTCTCCATGTCTGGCTGCAATGCAGAAAACAATGCATAAAATCATGCTTAAATAGAGTCCTTTTTTTCAGAATTTACAGGAGAAATCACTCCAACAAACACCAGAAGCATTAATCCATTAAATTTCCAGCACCAGTCTGGAAAGGTACGATACTTCTGTTAGAACTGGTCTACCTTATGAAAATAATAAATCCTACATTTTCAAGAGTTTTTTTTCTTCCATGTGCTTGAGAAATTTCTTATTATGCTTTGTTCCCAAGCGCCACGCTAAATGTTAAGCCCTTTCTTCGCTTTGTAGCTAAAAGGAAAGAAAATAATGATGTCTCATAATGACAGCTGTCTGAGGGATCTGTGGGAATCAGAGAGCTTCCTGGGAAACCCAGCGTGCAATCTGCCTGACCCAGTGGTCCCTCCTCCCACAGGGCCCAGCCATGGGCTCGCGCACCAGGAGTCTGTGCTGGCTGACGCGGTGGCAGTGTGGGACAGGCGGGCAGAGACAGAGCAGGGCAGCTGCAAATGAAAATCACCCTGGGGAGGGTTACAACTAGATAAAGTTTTCGACAATAAGATTCCAGAGACTGCTGACTGGAGAAAAGCTCAATATTTTAGTCTCAGTACAAATTTGCTTCAATCTTATACAACTCCCATGCAGCAGCATCCACAGCTGCATGCTGTAAACAACAAACAAATCTATTTCCATCAGCCCTGCTGATGCTATGAGAAAAGTGCCTGAGCATAAGACATGCACAGATGTAGAGTCTCACCTGAGCCTAGTGCTGCCCTCCATTTGGCCCCTCTAACTTAATATCGTTGTTACAAAGCTATTGGTCTCCTGGTAGCGAGCTGGCTCAATGCAGAGCCTCTTCTTCCAGCTAATCTGACAACTCCGATCCAAGAAGCATCAAGGGCCCAATTAAGAAGACACATCTTATCAAGGAGCTTATTTTGCATAACAGAATACAAATGACGAATAAAAATTTAATGTTTAATAACTTAGTACAAAGAGGGCTGTTGATATAGAATGCCTGGAATTTTTATGGCGGCTGTCAGACTTGTGATAAAACTGTTATATAGGAACACTTGGCAAAAAACAGCGTAGAATTTTTCAGTAATGGTGTGTGCATGATATTGCATTAATTCTTGATAGGAAAGTAACTGTAAGCCTGGGAATCAGCCAGTTTGAGTTTCACTGTAAGATGATTTTTTTTTTTATATATTTTTTTTTGAAGGACATCTAAATGCATTTTAATGAAGAGTTAGCTGAAAGGATAGTTGGTACTTCATAAATGCACTTGTGTGTTTGCTGAAGTCCAAAAATTAGAGGCAAATCATCATAATCCCTCTGGGTTCAGGGTAACTTTGTCAGATTCAGTGATGTAGCTGCAGCTTGCTGGTAACCATCACTAATGGACGGTAGCAGGTAGGCTTAAAGAGGAAGGAGAGGTTATCAGTAGGGCTCTGGCCTTGCTGGGTAGGGGCTTTTCTTCCATTTACCTATACTGTGTTTAACAGCTGAACGCGGATGTGGCTCTTCTCTGACTCCAACGGTCATAATCTGCAGGAAAGCCAGTCGTGCCTTTGTGCTTACAACGGCAATTTTTACAAGTCCTTCAAGATAATAAAGAAAATATTTTTTCACTTTAAATTCTGATCCCAAATAGTTCTTCAATCAGCAGGTATACATTGTGTTATTAAAGAATTAATGCAGCCAGCGTAACCAGCATGTTCTGTAAACATGTAAATGTCAAAGAAAAAAAGCAGCTCAGAATTTCTTTTCAGCATTTTCATGAAGCTGATGTCTTCACACGGGTTTGAAACCCTCACATCATATTCTGACGAATTTGCCATATCTCCTAATAATCCTTTTTGGGGAAAAAAAAAAAAAAAAAATCCTAAATACCTAAGTGTAGAAATTAAGTCATCTTTACCAGTACACTTAAAATAAAGTGTCCATTAAATAATGCTAAACTAATGATGAATTAGAGTGGAACTCTTTTAGAAGTACATATCACATCCATATGAATACTAAATGAATTTCTTATTCATTCGATTCTATTGTATTAGTGTTATTGCAATGAATACCAAATGAATTCCTAATGATTGGATACTTAAAATAAAGTGTTACCCCTTTACAATAGTCATCAAACTTTAAGTACAAATTGAGATAAAAAAGATGATGTACTGGTGGGGGAAAAAAGAAAAAAAAGGTTCAACTGTATAGTTCAGTCTATTGAAAGGTATAATTTATCTGATGATGCTAATATTCAGATGCAGCCTTATATTAGAATTAATACTACAGGAGTGGACCCTTATACAGAGGATTTGTTGCAGAAATAAAATCTATCAGTAACAGTTTCATTGTTCCATCATTATGAACTCATTTGGTATTCACTGTAATAGCGCTGATCGTAATGAATTTGTTTGATATTCATGTGGCTCTCACATGCATTAACATAGGCTTTCTGTTGTAATTCAACATCCAACAAGCATTAGTTAATGTGGACTTTGGTTTAGGCATGGACTAGTGTTCTGCAACTGGAGTTTGCTTTCAGTTTATAAGCAGTTAAAGGACAGTTTTCTCTAATTTCTGGCTCTTTCTTCTCACTAATACATTATTTTAAGCTGGAAAGCCTCCTAGAAGATCCCACACTGCCTTTTCACATGAACATAGGTGTGTGCCATCTTATATCTCAGGCGACAAGCCAGAAAGAGAGAATTTTATCACCCAGGCACATTACCTCATTATCCCCTTGGCAATAGTGGTTCTGGCACAGCCTGGAGCTGGCACAGTACTGAGGGAGCAAGGAATTGTGACTCCTGGTGCTAAATGGATTTTGTTGTTTTAGGTTAGGAAATGCCAGGACTTAACAAACACTGGGTAGTATATGTTTGGCAAAATGAACTCCTGCCCTTGCAGTACCTTTCTCAAAGGAAATAACTGCATGGCAAAAAGCAGGGTAAATCTTTGGAAAGTTTTCATAAAGAAGGGAACTCAGCCAGCTTTTCAGCAGTTTCAACTCACTTGAAATTTTTCAGGCATTCCTCAGTCAAAGCTTGACTAACACAGGCTCTGGTGTGATTCAGCATCAGTCAGGGTGTTAGACTCCATTTCCCCATTGTGCCTCACAGTAATTATTCCCATTATATCTTCAAGAGATTATAGATGAGCGATAGATGAACTATAATCACTATTAACAAGAATTATAGCAATTTTTATGCATAAGTGTTCAAAACACCAGGGGCCGTGCGCTCAGGTAATACACATAGATTTAGTTCATGTAATCAATTTGATTGTAGTAATTGGTAACATGAAATTAAGGAGTCAGGTGATCTGCTGATGCTATCAGTGCTGCTGCTGCAACCCAAGGCATTTTCAAAATCCTGTCCCCATTTCCTTCCAGTGTCTCACAAAGGAGGTTTTCCTTTGGCTTTCCTGACTTCTTTATCCAACGAATTTCTTACTCACACATGATCCCTCTTTCTCCCACTCACCCTTTTCCTTGTGACTGCCTCTCAGAAGCTGGGATTGGCCCCACTCAGTGCATGGGGCCTCTTTTCCATCCTTAATCACAGAATCATAGAATCAGTAAGGTTGGAAAGACCATTAAGATCATCTAGTCCACCACCATACCTCTAAACCATGTCCCACAGTGCCACATCTGCACATTTCTTGAATACCTCCAGGGATGGTGACTTCACCACTCCCTGGGCAGCCTGCGCAAATACCTCACCACTCTTTCTAAGAAGAAATCTTTCCTAATATCCAATCTGAACGTCCCCTGGTGCAACTTAAAGCCATTAACTCTTATCCTATTTCTGTTACCTGGGAGAAGATGCCCATCTTGTGGGGCCAGAGGTGTGAGAAGGTGGTGAAGGCTCCAGCAGAGACCTGCTGGCTCCCAGACACATGGCACGGGACCCTGACTGATTAAGGAAGGCTCTCCATGGCCCTGGTGAAAGATCAGCTCCCCTCCACTCTTTCGTAAGCCGAGGTGGGTCTGCAGCATGCCCCTTGTCTGAACTCCTGCCCAATCATGACATTGGCAGAGCTTAGTCCTTTCCAACCCAAGACAGGAGCTACCTGGGATGGCTTTATCAGACACCCGCAGCACATAGGCTCATTAGTACTTAAATCATGAGGACAAAAAGGAAAACACGCATTAAATACAGTGAGAGGCGGGCTTGGGTGCTCAGGGCCAGTCAGCAGGGCACAGATCTCTCCTGCTTGCCACAGCTGAGTCAGGGTGTGGGATGGGATGGCTCCAAGGGGCCTCTTCCCTTACTATTCAGCTTCCCTTTTGACTTGCTGGCAGGGCAAAATTTGTCAGGACTCTTTGGAAGCCCTGATAGATGTAAACACTGTTTAATTAATTTGATTTATGATATAATTGCACCACTGTGCTTGAGGGTTTCAGGGAATTCCATTTCTAACATTCCTTCATAAAAGGGATTTCAGGTAAAAGTTTGCCAGGGGAAGTGGTGCTGCCCCAGCGGGTGCAAGAGCTGTGTCTGCAGCAGATACACCAACCTGCATGGCCCCTCTAGCTGTAGACTCTCCTGACTTTTGAGCAAAGCTATTTAAATACTATTTAACTCTCTATTATCTACCAGTGTTGTTCTAAGCAGATGAACTTGAAGCCCAGCTACACTAAGAAATGCATCTTGGATTGGCTTGTGAGGTTAGGTATTTGGTGCCAATGTTGTGTTTAGGACAGAGAACTGTCTCATAGGAATATGGAAAACATATACTTTTCCGTTCTTTCTTTTTATTTGCCTAACCAAAAAATTGTCTGTCCTTTCTGAGCTGAGATTAAAGAAGTTCATTATTTTGCTCACCTTCTCTAACACTTAAATACATTTTCTTTCTTTTTATTTTTTCACTATAAAGAATGTTTCTGATTGACTGATATACATGAATTAATGTTTTACGGCATAGAAACAGAGAAAGGATTTAAGTAACTGACTCCTTTGTACTGTATTTTGTGACCAAGCACAAAGTCTGGCTGTGTTTAAGGGAAAAAATGGCAGGAGGATGCCCAGCCACTGTGGGATACCTGTGATAATAATGTACTTGTATCACTTCACAGTTAAACTAAAGCAAACGTATGTCATTGCTGTGTGTGCCGTAACACCTGGGCACAATAGGAGGAATTCATGGACTGTGCACCCATAAATCTTCATTTCCTAGTTTTGTGGGTTTGTCAGGCCTTTAAAGTTATTTAACACGCTTTTTGCAGTGATAGATAGGTACTGAGAGTGTTATAAATACTAACTTGTGTCTGAAAGTTAGGCTGTGAAGCTATCACCCAGGCTTATGGCGTCTGTGATTTTATATCCAGCTAACAAGTCACTTTCATGGGTCGGGACATCATCTGGAGTCTATGAATGTGCAAGAACCAACAGTTACTGTATATATGGTAGGTACTGTTTAATTCATATATACAACATTTCTTTCAGAGAAAAAGCACCGTAAGAGTGTTCTTTGCTTTAGTTTTAAAAATAAAGACCATAGACTTTACTGGTGTCTGGCCTATCAGGAATTCATAATGAAAACGAATGTTCATTTTTCCTTTAAAAGTGTCTCAAGCTAAATGATTCTGACGCTTTCAATTTTTAACATCATAATCAATAAAGGCTGCTTATGCACACTTTGCAAAGCCATCAGTTTAGAAGTTTGAAAAAAAAAAAAAATCTGCATATGGCTGCAGCTTGCTGACTGCAAAGCTCTAGCACTAAATCTTCCGAGTTAAAGTTTTACTGGTGTGTTATGAGTAAAAATGCCTTGTCAGCCATCTGCCAGTTTTTCTCCTAACATCCATATTTTCAACCCTTGCTAAACATTGGGAGCATTTGGCCACAAGAGGCCAGCTCTACAATTAAACAGCCGAGCTCTGCTGCAGAAGCAAGGGCATGTCAAAATAGAACTGTCTGTTATTAATTTTAAAAGTCCATAAAGGAAAGCTATGACCCTGTCAGGGTGATGGACTGGCAGTTAAATGTATTATAAACTGTTAACTCTCAGAGACACAAAAGAAAAGGAAAAGAAAAACAATGCAGCAGTGTCAAAAGCTTCAATAAATGCTAATCATGGCAGATTAATCAGCCTCTAATTCCACTGATCCAAAAAGGTTAGAGAGTCAATTGTGTAAAATTAGCTCTTTCTCATGTGTCCCTTTGCATTTGGAGAATCTGTCTGTTCATTTGCATCTTTTGCCAATGTTTACGAAGAATTCAGTTCATTAGCTCTTAAACATAAAATCAGACACTGGAAGGGGGATTCATTGCCTTTTCCTGCTTAAAGTAGTACTTAAAGCAAATAGCATCGCTACAGCGTACATTTATAGATTCTATCATGCAGCATTAATTACTGTACGTCTCATATCCAGAAACCTTCTATTCACAGGAAAGTTTTCATGTGAAGTGTTCTATTTAGTGTTGCACGGAGGGCTTTTTTGATGGGTTAAGGCACAAACTTTAATTGCAAGACCAGAGATGAGGCAAATGGGAGCTGCTAGACCTTGGTAGAATACATGCTAAAAGAGATCCCAGAAGTATGTGTTCTAGCTGCTTTGGGAAATATCTGTTGTAACCTGTGCTAAAATCCTACAACTTGCCAGAGAGAATGGCAGCTCAAATGAATGACTATGCAGAACATGAGAAAGCCTGAGGAAGGATCGCTTAATGACAAATAAAGCAGGAGATGAGAAGACATATTAGCTCGAGCTGTTTGAAGTGTTTGTAACTGAACTCAGGACCAGACAGGACTCACCTGCTCTCCTTACGAAGCCAGTGTTCAGCCAGGATTCATCCATCATCTGACAGTGTTTGACTGCTGGACTGAGTTTTGAGGCCTCGCGCTGTTATAACTCAAGTTACTCGTAGAGTGCCTCAGAGCTAAGAAGTGCAAGAACAGAGACCCTAATTTCACAGCATACCTGCAAGCTTTACTGATCGTAGTTTCCTCTTCTAGGGAAACGCACATGGTCAGCTGAGGGGAATCTTGAAGCACGGCACATGCTCTTCTAAAGCTGTTTGCCTAGACTGCCTCCATTGTGACTGATGTCCCGTTCATCTTGAGAAAAGAATAATACTTGCTCCCCACACTGAAGAGATAACAGAATTTAATACAATGAGCAGAAATCCAGGAACTCCTTCCCTGTGCTCCCTGGTAGCACAGGCCAGCCAGACCCCTACCCCAAAGCCATTTTCGCAGGTACACAGGGGAGGGTAGAGGAGCTTTCCCATCACCCAGCTGCTCTCCCTTTTGGGCTGCCCTCCCTGGACTACCTAGGAAGGTCTTCATTTCACCCACACAAAGGAGAGAAAAAGCAGTCTGACACCTTTCCATGGAATTTGGTCCCTGACGATGAAATCCCATTGAAACTGAGGATCAACACCAATATCTCTGCAGCAACTGCAAGACATTGCCTTTGTCTTGGCCTTCCCTGACTTAAACGCACAGCAGTGTACCAATATATTATTAAAAGGTTTCAAAGCAAAACACTCCCTCAGCAGATGCACTTGGGAAGAGGACAAGAGAACAAGCAGGAGCCAGATGTTTGCCTCATCCCTTCATGAACTGCTGAAGGGAGCAGAGATGTATGGGATGAGTCCCTGCATATACGGGAGCTACACAAGGTGCCATTGGGTACCACTACCCAACGCTGTCACAGCAGCATGTGAACACTGAGCATCTTTTGCCTTGATTGGCAAAAAAATATATATATCTTTCTGGATTTTCAGAGCTCAGACCATTCTCTGGACTGTGGCAATTCCTGGGGCATTAATGCTTAATTAAGCGGAGAAATTAGGGAAAGGTACCTATGTGAAGCACCACACCACCATGGAGGGGTTGTTTCCACATCACCCTCGTTTGCTTAAGGATAATTTGGTTATATGTATACATGTTTCTGTGCTCAATGTATGTGTGCTTTTTGGTCACAAACTCTTCAGTGAGGCTTCATCTACTTGCTCTGCATTGGCTTTGAGCTGAAATCCCACATTTTCTTAAGTAATACTTTTGATTTGAGGTAAGTATTCTTTCTAGACATACTAAATCCAAAAAATGAAATTAAAACCTAGTGAGGGAGACATTTCTGGGGAGAGAAAATATAGTTAGGTGTGTCCCCTGAAAAAAAAACAAGGAAGGAAGAACAGCACTGCGGGGCTGTAATTTTAAAAGATGACCCATGAGGAATACAGCTTAAAATATGAAAATACAATACAAAGTTTAAAACTTGATTATGATGTGGTGAAACAGAAAACCACAAAAATTATTTTAAATGAATGTAGAATAAGCATACATGGCACAGTGCAATGGATGGACTGTCAGCAGTATTTCTTTGTGTGTGTATCTTTTGTACTGCACTGAAGTGCGCAACAGCAAGATTTGAATATTCTGAATCTGCCATCTCCCTCTTCTGTCAATCAGATCCTTCCAATTTTGAACATGCCAGGATGAACTATGTTGACTTCTTTGGCACAAGAAAGTGAATCCAGTGAAATTCATATATTCAATGGTTTCATGAAAATGAGAAAAGTCTGTCTATTTGCTGGAACAGCTTTGGGCTAGTTTTGAATGGCTGCATTTCATCTCTGCGTTTTCCCTCCCCACAACTGTTATGATGTGAAAAGTGCCCAAGGCCAGGGGCTTGTAGGCCCAAGTCCACTGAAATTAATTGTAATTGGGGAAAAAAAGGCCTTTTGCCTAAGCCAGTCATATTATACTTTCCAACCTGACCACCTCTTCCTCCATTGATGGATATAGTTTACTCTATAATATCATTTCTTTTTCGCAAGTGGAGTGAATTTAATGCCACCCAAAAATTCCTCAGACAACTTCTGGCACCTATTCTGTCTCAGAGGCACTCCAAATGCTCACGTATACTTAAAGTTCTATAGCTTCCTATTGCTCCAACTTCCACAGAGTTTTTGCTGTAATAATACCAACAGGCAAGTTTAAATGCTTCCAGTATGGATGGAATGAAGTGGATATTTTCCTACTATAGGTATGATGCCTCTTTCATTGCACTGTGACTCTGCACAGGTTGCACAGAGGGCAGCTGACTTCTGACATTTTCTATTGCACTCTGCCATTTTAAGTTGGCTTGAGACCAACCAAAGAAAAGTGGAGTTACTATAACAAAATTGCACAGTCATAACCTAAACATAAGCTTCCCAAAAGTTTTCTAATGTTTGGGTTAACAAGAGTGGTATTTGTTCTGCTAAGAACCAGAAAAGCTCACTCTCCAGAACAACTGATTTTAAGTTCAGATTTGTTAAGAAGGACCTCCAACTAAAGACCAAGCAACAATGTTCATTATCCTGGTGACAGCAGGGCTTTGCTTCATGAAAAAGAGTGGATTTTGGAAAGAGTGTCCTCACTGGTGTAGTTGAGGCTGGCAATAAAAGATTAAATTTTCAGTTCTATCACTATTATTTATTTATTTGTTAAGATGACTGTTAAATTTTTAAGGCTTTATAAGATTGCAGACTGAAGTGGGGCCATGTCCATTCTTTATCTGAGTATCTCAAAAAAAATACTTAGGTGGTACAGGAAGTAGGGAGTGATTTGAGGTCTTGTGTTTCTTCTATGGGCCACTATGACCAAGCATGGATGAACTTTAATGCTAACGGAGCAAGCTTTCAGATAAGATGTAAACAAGTGTTCTTGGACATCTCTGTGCTTCATCCTTCTGGCTGCTTTCCAGCTCCTCTCTGCCTACTTACACTTTTAGCTGCTTAGGATAAACTTTATTTCCTGCCCCAAACTGTTCCGTAGCATTCTTGCTCACTATTAAAAGAGCAGCTGTATGTGGTGAAGAGAGCTTCTGCCTCTCAAAGATTGTTATTAGACTTGGTTAATTAAAATCTATAAACACACTTTAAGCACAAGAACATCTCTTAAGAGTCAAAGATGCAGGGAAGAGGGTGAACAGACTGAGTGACAACCACTAGAAACATTTTGTTAACCAGACACAGGTTTTGTTCTTTGTGCCTTAAGCATTTGCTTACATGGAACAAAGTGGCTGCAAATCGTTACCAAAAAAAAAAAAAAAAAAAAAAAACAGTAGTATTCATGCCTAGTTTGCATAAGCCAGTGGTTTAGGGTCAGATAACCAGGAACAAACCTCTGTCAGGAAAGTGGTTGTCACCCTGTCTTTTCCAGCAGACAGTGATCCAGTCCTGCATGACAGAGACCATCTCCTCTACCCTCCCAAAACTTGTACAAACACGATGGTCCCTCTTTCTCTCCTGATCAGCTCTCTTGTGTAGGATGATAAATGATCACTGCTTTTCACCCAGCATTCCTTTTCCACCCTCAGCAGCAGAAAGCTCATGATCAGCTCTTACTGCTCTTCACAAGAAAAGGTTCATAGGAATAGAAGACAAAACAGTAGATCTGGCTATTACTTGACTTTGCAGATTTTCATTAATATACTCCTCTCATATTCAAATCGGTGGAGTCAAACCCTTTAGCACTGATTGGCATCCAAGTTTTGGTGCACCATATACTAAACTAGAGAGAACTTAGTGTCAAACCCAGTTTTAAAGCACACTGGTATCTTAAAGAGGGCCAAATATATCTCTGTATGTAAATCTTTCTCCTGGGCTCCATTTCTAAATCAAACCTCACCAGCAGCTTTAGAAAATTTCAGACTCTCTTTCAAATTTGGCAATTAGGCCATTCAAGATTAAATTCAAGGCTTAACCTCAGATTTCCATCACTTCTCTCCTTATCCAGTGCAAAATGCTGCAAGAATTAAAACTCATAGAAGCCTTTCTCTTTCCAAAGATCAGGAACAGCAAATCATAAGCAGGTTCTTTGAATGCTTAAGTATATAACTTTATATTTCACTGTCAACCAAAACCACAAGAAAAAAACATTACAGTGAAAATACTGCCTGTAGTGGTGCAGACTTGGTTGTTGTATTTGAGACACAATTTACCTTTTATCTATTATTAGTGAGTAATTTCACTTTGTAGTGTGTTTCCCTTAGAAATCCACACAAACTACCCTTAATATTAAACCCTCGGTAAAGAAAGCTATCTTTTCTGGATGTCATAAGCTTCCAATAATATATAGAATCCTTTCTGAGTTCCAACGGATTTTCCTTCCCCAAAGATGACCCAGTTTTCTGTTGTTTCACAACCTTCCCATCCTCCTGAAAGAACTTGCCTTTGGGTTATAAGCCAGAAGGTGCTGCCCTATAAAGAAGGTGGTATTTTTACATCCAACTCAGTGCTATATGATTTCTTTCTTTGTCTACAGCCATAACCATCCTCTTGTTCACACAGAAATGACAAAGAAAAAAACAAACAAAAAAAAAAGGTATGGATTACATGATGCATCTCCAGTAATATTTAATAATCACAGTAAAACGCAGACATATATTGCTGTCTTATTACAAACCTCTGTTTTTATAGAAATTACAGCCTACCGTTTAAGTCACCTGAATAATCTGCTTTACACATCTAAAAAACATAACAAAACAACTCATCCTGAGGGGATGAAGATTCTCTAGTGAACTTAACACGAGGCCCAGATTCTGCTCCAAGTTTTACACTCAGCCTTGAATGACACATACTCATTTACAAGTGGCATCAAAGGAGGTAGGAATCATCACTGACTGAACCTAGATGTTCACGAACACCCTCACAGTGAGCCATACTTCCCAGGTTTTGTCTTAGGGGTGGTCTCCCCTTTTTCATTGCCAGCAGGATGGTTTGCCTTTCCCAAACACACACATCTGCATCCTCTGCAAACCTGCAGCCAGAAAGCATCACTGCAGGAACCACAGAAATTGTCTTCCTGGGAAAAAAAAAAAAAAAAAAAAAAGAGAGAGAGAGAATTTGGGAAGTATTTAATGTATTTTTAACTGTCTTCTAGTGCAGTTTAGCAGCTGGAAGTCAGGTACAGAGCCAGAGCAAAGGGCTTATCCCATGTTACTGCACTTCATGTCTTTTTCCACTTAGAGTGGAAAATAGCACTCCTAAAGATACCAAGCTATGCTCTTATAACCAGAAGGCACAGGATGGCATCCAGCACAGCAGGCTTTGATCCCTGTCCTTGGTCTTGGCCCATGATTTAAACAGGACTAACAGCACATTCCATGCTTTAAGAACCATGGACAAGCAGGAGCTGACAAGTACCGGACAAGCCTGTTTTGGGTAGGTACTGGTTAAGTCTCTGTTCCTGTCAGCTGGGGAGGATGTTTGAATTACCTGATTGGAAAATAAAGGCGCTTAAAAAAAAAAAAAAAAAAGTTACTTTTCCTTTCCTCTGTTCCTTTTAGAAACAAAACAAAACAAGGAAACTTGAACATTTGACAATCTACAGATTTCTTTTTATAAAACAAATAATAAAAAATGAAGCTTTTTAGCTTTGTGAAGATGATTACTGAGAAATTCCAACAATGGTGAGCAGTTATGTG
Organism: Alectoris magna; assembly: GCA_030625065.1. Classification (NCBI taxonomy): domain Eukaryota; kingdom Metazoa; phylum Chordata; class Aves; order Galliformes; family Phasianidae; genus Alectoris; species Alectoris magna. Next base: position 10,876,470 of record CM060571.1, on the reverse strand, counting down.
TTTGTTAGAGACCTGCATTCCTATTATAAAACTCTTCCCACAGAAGTCTTTAAATTAAAATTATTTTCTGAAGCCTAGCCTAAAACATCAAAAACAAATCAGAGTTCAAGTGTACAGTATGATTCCCACGGGGAACAGGAATTCATTTACACAGGTGATTTTTATGACAGTAGGAAAGACATTCGTGTTCATAGGAGAGTTCTAATTCCAAAGTATGGCCTATTCGTACCTGGCTAGGGGTTACTGATTGAAAAAGTATTGATACTCGCTAGAATCAAGTCCAATGTCATTTTTGTTTTCACAGCTTCACACATTCTCAGCTCTGCTCTAGATCAGGCTACCTTGCGTCTGGTCAGCGGGATCATGAGTGGGGCCAGCCACCCCATGCACATGGTTAATACAGCCGCCCATAAGACTGAACTTCAACAAATCTTCCTCTTGCTTTCACCCTAGAAGCCTAAATAACGAATTTGCACCAGTGCAGGAAAAAGCGGAACAGCTTTAAGACTACACTCCAGTTTCCCTTTCACATATCACAATTAACAAACAATAGCAAGCTGCCCATTGGGGAATGTACAGTCAACAAAGTACAGTTGGAAAGAGTATCATAGAGAGATAGCAAAGGAGCAAATTGAGAAGGAATGCTAACCTGTACCCAAAGATTTAGTCTGGCAATGAAAAGCACCACAAAGGAGGGATGTCCAGAAAGATATCCATCCCCAGTGGCATTCAGTCCTTAAATGGGGTCTAGGAGATTGTGCAGCCAGGCTCCACCCCTCCTGGTCACACAGCTGAATTGCCTTCACCTGTGCTCCCAGGGCTGACTGGGTCCTTGCCTCAGGTGATCAATCAGTGGTTCAGGCCATGACTCGACAGTTCCCATACAGGGATGGTGGTATATTCATATATTTTGAATAGCTATGAGTTTTGTTGTTTTTGATGTAATTATCATTAAATTTTCTTGTAAGCTTTTTGTTAACTCCGTGATCATTTCCAAAGATGACTTTGATTCCCTTAATAGGTTCTTCTCAAAAAACAAATGTATCTAAGATTTAGCAATTCCCCAGTTTTCCCCAAATGCGCACTGGGAATATAGAGCATTTCTAAATATCCCGACAGTTCTCTAAATTCGTTTTATAAAATTCCCGTCACCTTCCACTAACCACCCAGCCCTAACTATCTAAAGAGGCTTCCAGGGAGGCGTTTGTAGGTAATTACCCAAGAATTAATCATAGGATTAACATAAAAGGAAAAATACAAAAATTAATCAAGTTGGTACATACGCAAATCTTTGTGAGGTATGTTACCAATTTTCATAGAGGGGCCACTGTCAGAAACGCAATTTCATCTACCCAATTAGCAGGTTTTGCTGCATTATAAATCTGTCACTGCTTTCTTTGCACTAAACAGCTGCTTATGTAGAGAACTGTGTGACGCTCTATTAAAAACCACAGGTCTGTATAAAGGGGGCTTAGAAAAAAAAAATTCCCCATAAAGCTGCGTTAGACCTGCTTCGTCAGGAAGGCTGTGGCCGAGAAGCAGTTAAAATTATTAAGAAGGGAATTCCATCATGCTATTAATGTCCTGCAATTCAGCTGTGACTGTGTTCTGTTCACTTGGTTTTCCTCTTCAAGTGCTGTTCTGTTTTTAAAGCTGCTTTGAAGGAATGCTCTCCAGTGGACTGCCGCCTGTCACTGCTCCCTGTCATGTGTCCGATAATTAAAATCTGACTGATTTACTGACTGGCATCAACCATCACAGCTCAAGAGTTAGAAGATGTTCATCCTTCCCAAGGCTAAATTTACTTGGTGAAAAGGGGCCGCTTGCTTCCAGCCTGAGCTGTCATTCAGCTGCCGTGGAAACCATAAAGATAGCTAACAGAGCCCCAGCCAGCAGTCTTTAGTTTATTTTATTCTAATATTTATTGCCACCCAGAAAATGAACATAATACAGACAAGTTAGTGAGAGCACTGCACCAGTGATTTGTGAGACTGGTGTGGAGTGAGAGCAAAACAGTCCTGCAGTATTAAAATAAAATAGAACAGCGGTGTTTCCCAAAAGTATGGCTGGGCTGTAGCCGTGTTTATTTTAACCCTAATGGGGTGCAATTTATTATTACATTTTAAGTAGATGCACTCTTGAAGAAGGGTGGTGGGTGGGTTTTTTTCCCTTTTTTTTTTTCCTAAGTGTGCACTGCTCAGGAAGTATGAAAAAAAAAAAAAAAAAAAAAAAAAAGGAAAGAAAAGAAAAGAAAAGAAATATCATGTCATCCTGTGTGAGTGATCTAACAGTATTAATGGAGCCTCCAGGATCTACTGAAAGCAGCAACTTCAATAGCTCAGGGTCATGATATCAGTACTTGTGATGGAACAAGCTATTTACAAAAGATTTAAACTCTGGGGAAGACGCCTCCTCCAGGCTCTCTGGCTTATTCTCCTTACCCTTTGGGGTCACATCCTGCTCAGCTGGCTCCTTCTGGTTTCTCTGTTATCTCAGGTTGGGTGTGACAGTTGCCTGCAATCTTCAGCTCTGACCCTCTGTGACATGGCATCACCTCAACCCAGAGCACAGCACAGCCGCGCTGCTCCCCAGTTTGCAACCCAGATTTTTTTTTCAGTGCAGAGCTCTCATTTTTTTTCTGTTCCCTCAGCTACAGTATTTGTCATTTTCTCCACATAAATAAAGCAAACCTTAAATATATACTGTCTGGTAAGGAACTCAAATACCTTTCCAGCATGAACAAGATTAATCACACATAATATTTACAGTACTAAACAAAACAATTATAACATCATATATACTCAGTTGAACAAACACCCTGACAGTTCTTTTTGAAAACATACAGTAAAAATCAAATGAAAATCCATATCAGAGTAAGGAAATTATCTTCAATTTGTATTCCTCTTAAGCCATTTCTGAGACCAAAATTCAGAGGCAGACATCTCCAGAAGCCATCAAGGCTTTGATTTACCACTGTCTTTCTGCTGTAGATACAGTTGGAGGGACAAGCAGCACACCAGAAGCAAAGGCAAGTAAAATTATAGGGAGGCATGAAACGAAAGCCAGATTGCACTGGTGCAATTCTCTTTTTGAAAATGAGGATCGTAGCGTGGCTTTTGAGGGCTCAAAGCATGCCTAGGGGAAAGAGGAGACCAGAGCCTTGTTTATCAGAGAGTGAGCTAGCTGAGGGCTCGGCCCTGCAAACCATTTCTTACCTGAGTCTTTGTCATACAAAAAGTCCTATTGCCCTTCATGGCTCTACTCATACACTTCAGATTCATGCAAAGAAGTGTTTGTAGGGTCATATTCTTAAAGCCAGGCACCAAAAGAGGTCCATAAGCTCTCTCAGAGAATCTGTACATGTAACAGTACTCTTAATTGCACAGTGTCCCAATTAGATGTATTAGATAACAGAAAAAATAAAATAAAATAAAAAAGAAGATAATAGTGCAACATTTTCTGAAAGACCACACAGAACGATTTTTGTGCATGCTCAAAGATGCTCCTTTGCTGGCAGTGCAGCTGGGGAAGGAGAATACATAAGAATCCAGTACCTGCCCCTGCAGAAGGCCACAGTACAAAAACAGATTTATACTGACCACCCGGGCACTGAGTTGTCTGATCAGCCACGGATCTGATGAGCTGTAACAGACTGTAAAGGGAATTCAGAATTAACCATAACCAACAACAACATCATTCACTTTCAAAAGTATTTCATCTTCCCTGGTCTCCTTGCCTTCAGGAATTTCTCTCTACTTGATATTTCTTAATCAGAACTTATTTTTTACAGGTCATCAATTTGATTTCTCAGTGTCTGAGAGCTTGGTAGTCTCATTTGGAACAGCAATCAGCTGTGCACATCGATCTTTAGCACCTTGTATTCAATTTTCATGCAGCTGTTTACAGCATGGAGCAAAGAAACTTTCTGACAAACGGAGGTTTAACAGCAAATATTGTAAATCTTTTTTTAAAAGTAACGGCTTATAAGATAAAGAGATGCATTTTAAAAAGGAACTCAAGAAGTGACAAAAATAACAGAACTATGGAACGTCTGTAACAGTAAAAGTGTCTGCCATCTTGGAGAATCCTCAGGATCAATTTTTTTTTTCTGCTTAGTCCAGATAATGTTACAGGCTTTGAACATAGGCTGCGGTTAGATCACTCATAACTATAGGTGATGGTATTTAGACACAAACTTTTGTACCTTTTCCAGCTACGGTAGTGTTCCTTATGGCCTGCTGTGGTAGTGAATTTCAGAGGCTGGGGACATGCTGAGTGAAGAAAGTTTTTCTTTCACTTGTTCTGAACGTACCTGCTATTAATTTTAGTGAACGACAAGTTGTTGCTATGTTAGGTCTTAACATGAAAAGGAAGAACTGATTAGTTTTCACTACATGCTCACAGCATTAAAGACATCAGCCAAGTTCCTTTGGATTTTTTCTTCTTTCCAAATGCCCTTTTTTCCTGAAATTGCTAATACGGGAGGATGAAAATTGGTTTCTAGTGCGATTAACGTTGAGCAAAACTTTCAACTCAATTCTAGACAAAGATCACCTGGTTTTGATATAATGCCTCCTTTCCTCTTTCTCTGGGGATGCACAAAGCATTTCAACAAGCCTGGATCCCTCACCCTGTGCTCCTGGAACACCACCTCTGCTCTAAAATGATTCCAGGAGTTGCTACTCTCTACCTTTTCACCTCTAAGTATCCTCTGAAAAGGAAAGGCTTTTTCACTCTCCCTTCCAAAATGTTTGGCAAGTCAGATGACCCCATTCATATCTTCAGTGTCACTTTGATAGCAGGGGATGACAGAGTTTTTCAGCAAACATGAAATGTGATGCTTTTCCAGTCAATAGCATCCTTCAAGGGAGCTTTTTGCAAGTTCACCTGAGCTTATTAGAAAACAGGGCAAGAAAAGTGGTTTCACCTCTGCTTTATTCTAAAGTCCAACTAAGCTTCAAACTAAACAATGTTGGGAATTTTCTTGGACTTTATGGGAGTTGAGCAAGATCACAGGATTTTAAAAGTTATTTCAATGCCTGATTTGAGGAAAACGGTCTTCAAATGTGACCCATAATGCATTTCACTCCAAAGGGTACAAGCAGAGAACTGAAGATTATACATGTATAGGAGATATTAAATACATCATCCAAATGCACCCACTTCTGTGGTGAAATACAACAGATACTTAACAGCACCCAGTAATGTGATATGCACTGAAGGTGGGGTGTGGTGAAAAAATAGAACAGTATCCAGATGAAATTGCAGATGTCAGGAATGGAATTCACCAACTGGGAGGAGATGAGCAAAAAGGGAGATTACTATTTTTATGTAAAATAAATCAGTCTGCTAATCGGGCTGGGATTTTGCTGCTGGGAGTTAAGGAGGGCAAGAGGAGAACTGTAATTTTTAGAGCTGCCACTTTAAACTACAGCCTCTCTTGCTTCAGTGAGGCTTTGATGCAGCATCAGAGGGAGCATCTTGAAGTGCCGTTATGTCAAGACTCAAACAGGCATATTTTAAAGTAACGGGAAGTAAATTAAGCCAATTAAGCCATCTTAATGATTTGACTTTTTTAGAGTGCTTGCTTACCAAGCAGATTTTTCTCAGCTTTTGCAGTGATGATTATTACCTACATTTTAGGAGGTAGCTAATTCCCAGATTGTCCCCTTGTATCAGCCTGTCTAGGGTAAGCCCAGGTTAATCTAAAGACTTTTAGAGGCTTTCAGCATTACTAAAAGAGCAAGCTTTATACCTCAGGTTTGGGAAAGAGTGTTATTCCCTTTATTTTTTTTTTTCATTCTCCCTGTTTCTCACAGCACTTGTTGAGCTCTCATGTGGTGAACCTTTAGTGTTGGCTGGAAGCTGAGCATCATTTGCATTAAGAACTTTACTAAAAATAAGTGTAGGTCACCACAAAACTCATTAAATAAAGGGACAGACTCTGCATGCCAATTAAGAGATCAAATTACGGAACAAAGCAGAGGGAGAACTAAAATTTAAGGTCCCCTTGCATTTTCAGGCAAGCGATTTGTCAAGTGGAGGAGCTATTCCACTAACTGAGTCTTGTGAAGAGCCTGACATAGCCATAACCGTGAATATCTCAAATCATTATGTCAACTGAGGTTACTGTGAAGCTGAAATTGTACTGGCAGCGGAGTCCTCTATTGTCATTATTCAGATAGAAAGACGAGGAGAGAAGGAGAAAAAGAAGAATTAAAGTTTATCAGCACAAGTTTAGGTACATTCTGTTAATTGTGAATAGAGAATAGTATACCATACGTATCATGAGTGCCCCAAAGTAATGTACACATCAGAACATTATAGGGCTATTCATACCAATACCACGGGCTACAGCACTGTGTTCAGTCTGGCTTTCCATCCTTTGTTGAGTAAAATCGCTTTTCCATACGAGACTAGCTTAAACCCAGTTTTCCAAAACCCTAGGTTACTGCAGAGATGAATGCTAACATTCTCATGATGGCTGCACCCACTTACAAGCCAGGTCAGGCAAAAGCCAGCGTCTCTCTAAAATTTGTAAAGCTGAATTAGGCTATTGCTGGGCCCACTCTTGCAGCTGAGACTCACAGTGTGTTAGCTTGAACACCAAATGCACAGTAATAAATCCTGCTGTAATTCTGGCTGACCACTGCAGGGAAGCCCAGTACCAAGCCCATGCTGACGGTTTCAATGCAAACAACTTCACCTCCCTCAAATCTGCTTTAAACATCACCACCCATCCAATTATAAGTTGGCCAGATGTTTTGAAACAGGAAGTTTCTGAGCTAATTAGAAGTCTGAACTGCTGTTAATCTGCACAAGAAGTGGATCAGCAAGCAGGGAGTCGATCATGGTTAAGCACAAATTGTGATTTATCCCGTACTGCCAGAGTTACTATGTGGCTGTCACATGTCATTGTATGAGGTGACATGTCACATCATTGTCATGGTGACATGTCACCATGTTACCATGCAGCTATCACGGACATAGAGTTAAAAGCCCTCACTACAACTGTTTCCACTTTAGCTATTTAGTTTCTTAAGGATTACTGACTGTGATGTAGAAATTCCTATCAATCATAATGTCAGCTCTACAGAAATTAAGCTACTTTTAGATGAGGATTTTGAAACAAATTTAATAACACAGAATAGCGCCTATTTCTCAAAAAGTGGGTTACATCCATCAGGGGAATGACACAAAAGACTAGGTGGAGACAAGGGAGGGTTCCTTCTATTGTTTTCCAGAGATCTCACCAGAAAAAAAGGACAGATTTAGACGTGAATAAAAACAATCCTTAAATCATAAAATTAGCACCGCAACTGCAGAAATGTGTTTCTGAGTTTGCAGAGAGCCTTAAAAAGAAGGTATAGAGCCAGTCAGCTACATCAGCAATGCATGCACCAAGACACCAAAACTTCTATGGCTAATATGCTATAAGTATACAACTAAAGAAATTGAGCCTGTGGGTAAACAGAAGCAAGGTGGGAGAACATGTATGTATTTGTATACATATATGCATGGGCATGTATGTATGTGCCTATACACATGTCTACGTATTTCTGTGTTTGACAACAGAAATAACTATGAATATCTGGTAGTTTTTCTTCTCCTGAGGAGGACTTGGCTAAGGAAGCATATACCAACCAGGAGGTGAAGAGAAAGTACCTTGTTCTCCTGAAACTGAGAACACTTACTTATGTGGAATTCTTTCTCCAGAGGAGAAAGAAGAATTGCTTTCTTTATTCAAAATAAATCAGTTTGTTAATCAAAGTGGGATTTTGCTTTGGGGATTGGGAAATAAGAGGAAAAAAATACGGTATTGAGAGCTGTCATTTTAATGAACAATCTTTGGTGAGATTGCACAAGGTGAAAGTCAGCATAAAATGTAGCCCAGATGTTTAGTTGGAACAGGAAGTTTTGTCTCAATGTCATGATTTTCACATTTCTGTTCTGAAAAAGAAGCATACTTCATATAAAAAGGTTGCATAAACGTTCACAATTATTTGATAGAACAATTCAAGCAAGCTAAATTCACCTTAGGATCTCCTAACATTAGTCCCAAAACTGAGCTCATCCTTTGCAAATTCTGCCTGCCAGGCTCTGTATGGCTCTGCTCTACAGTGCAGTATTTTACCTCCACACACAGATGAAGTCTGAAATTTCTTGTACACAAAAATGAGCATTTTGGCATAAACAATGTGATCAAGACAGTTTCCATCCCCATCACTGAATCTTGATGGTTTTCTTGAACTTAGATATAACAGTTCCCCACACACAGGATATGTGTGTGATACAAGCAGTTTTAACTTGAAAGCTCACTCCCACCAAATGTCTGCATTTTTGTGTGAGCCAAGAAAGACCTAAACTCAACTGTAACATATTTCCAAGAAAAAGTCTTCACTGTTATTCTCTCAGGCACAGTTTGTTTCCTAACCAATGATGCTATTTAATGAAGACTCACACTAGTCTTCCTGAAAGCTTTAAAAAACAAAATAAAGAAGCATTTCTGTTCCATAGTTTAGTTCTTAATCATCTAATCAAACTTGATAAATTTTCCCCTCTCTCTCTCTCTCTCTCTCTCTCTCTCTCTCTCTCTCTCCTCTAAAATGAATTCTTGGCAGTCTTCAGTGAGATTAAAAAAAAAAAAAAAAGTTCATGTAGAAGTTCAAAGCAGCAATTTATGTTTCTGATAATTCTAAATTAATTTCTAATCTATGAAGCATAAAGAAACTATGTTTGAGATGCAGCCCACATCCAACCATATGGCTTAAGGAGACAGTCTCTGTGATGTGTGGCTGCAGATCTTTCTGTCCCTGGCATACACACCTGAAGTTCATGCCCTCTAATGTAATTGGACAGTTTTGTTTGTGAAAATGGCCTGTTCTGCCAAATGCTGAAGTCCTTGCTTTGACAGATATATCACTTTTCCAATGTGAGTGTATTTTGAAGAGAGCTGACACATGATCAAGTTCTCTTTAATATCCTTCAACAAAGCTGACAGTTGTCCAGCAGGGTCTTGTGCAGCATCCAACTGTCAGCTTCTGCAGAGGCATTATGGGAGAGCTGACTGAGGAAAGCAGCAGTGAAGAGGGAAGCAGTGATTTATGCCTCTCTGTGTACTCAGCTTAGTATCAAAACCAAGTACCTCAGCTCAGATGTATTTTAGCAAGCCTATATGGACACAGGTTCCTTAGGTACTAGGAGCACTGGAGAACAAATTATTTTTGTTTTAATTTTTTATTTCTACTCACTTTATTGCATGCCTCATTATAAAGCACCCCAAATCTCATACGCACAGGTATGAGTACGTGGGTGAAAATAAAATGTTAGGAGTAACAAAGACTAAATTTCCTCATTAAGATCATTTCCAAATGTGGGCTGCCTTATAAATACCAATAACTGCCTGCTTTTTTTTTAAACTTTTCAGGGTGCCTCAGTTTCACACAGTTCTCAGAAGGGCTTTTCACTTAAAAGAGAGTTCTCAGGTACACAGAACAATGTATTTGACAGAGGGGCTGGAAGGGACCTCTAGAGATCATTGAGTCCAGGATCCCTACAGTAGGTCTCACAGGAAAGCACCCACATGGGTTCTTGAATATCTCCAGAGGAGACTCCGCAACCTCTAGGCAGCCTGCTCCAGTGCTTTACCTGGGGCTGGATAGCATGCTGTCGGTTACCTGGGCCACCAGTGTGAAAGTCATTGTTTCAATACTGATCTGACAATGTACACTTAAAATAACTCTTCCAAATAGTTGTTTAGGCCAGACCTCACCTTCTTGTCACCTTAAAATTTCCCTTTCTACAGGAAGGCAAGGTCTGATTGCAGTCACTTTGTGCTACTTGCTGAAATGCAGCTTGCAACAAGAAGGAATTGAACAGCACCTACAAAACAGCATAGGTGCTACCATCCCTGCCACAAAAAAACAGTATTTGTGCCCTCAGACTGTAGCTATTTCTTTTGTCTGAAGACTACTTCTGCCCTTTCTGCTACATGTTGCTGCAGAACAGCATTTTGGGGACAAGGCCTACACAGGGGGCACAGATCAGGCCCACAGCCTGGTGCAGCCTGAAACTGGAAACCAAGCTCACGCAAATCTCTGGGCATGCACTGCTGAAAATCATGCATGTGAGCAACACTACAGATGCACAAGTCCTGAGTTACTACATAAAACTGCAAGAAAAAAAATCCTTTTAGACAGAAAGCCAAGTGTTATTGAAACAGCTGTAGAGGAGTTGGTCTGGAATGCTGCAGAACGGCCATGCTCACTCTGTTATTCCAGTGTCCCTTTAAAATATAGTGCTGAGGTGACTGCCTACTTAGCCTACGGTGAAGGCCACACTTGTCTGCAGTGAAGTCCCATAATCTTAGTTTATTGCAGCGCATGTATTGTATTTGCTCAAGCTGTTGCCTGAGGGGGTGCTTGTGGGAAATGTATAGCTTTCTTCTCCCCCCCCTTCTCTCGCAGACTATTTAGGCTGACATTTATCAATAAATTGCACATATTGTTATACATTTTTCTGGCAGAGCAGCGCTACAAGATTATGTGATGAGCACATTTTATCAATCTTGCAACACTTTTTTTTTTTTTTTTTTCTTCTCCTTACAAAGGTTTTTGCTGCAGAAGTGACTGGAATGTCACAGTTCCAGCACGACCTGATGGCTAAGTCAGAGCAAAGGCTCAGATGGTTTCACTGCAGCCCTTGTTTCAGGAAACCTTCCTGGGGAAGCTGTTTCTGGCTGCTGTCCCTCCCCCACGCCCATGGACTCTGGGAGAAATGCAGCATAGCCCTCTGCTCCCCACAAAGCCCATAAATCTCCCGCAATCGGGCAATTCTACACTCTGCAGTTCTGCATGTTACATTTTTCCCCCATGGGCTAAGCTGCTAAAAGCCGCTGCCTGACCTCTTCTTAACTTATTTTGTTTTATTTTTCCAAGGTAGCAGCACAATGACCCTGCAATCAAGATCATGTCAGTTAATCCGCCTTTCAGATCAGCACAACTCTTCCTCATGCATTACATTTAAATTTTCTTTTAAAAATGCCTTTGCTTGAAAGACAAATCATTTGTCTTCAAATTTCATCTGTCAAAACCGAGACAGGTTATTTCCATAGCATATTTTTAATCCTGCTCTGAAGTTTGCTTCGTCTGTTTTACTCTCCTCATTAGTTGCACCCACATACCTGGATTATTTCAAAACGCCACTATTTTGGACAATGTGAAGTAAGAAGCTAGAAGGATGTGAGTTCAAACGATTCAAAAGAGCTGCAGCAAGAATTTTTCCCCATTCCTGCTGCAAAATATGTGGGGCTGCCGCTGCAGGACCAGCATTCCTTGAGGTTCCTTGGTTAGAATAAAGAGGGGAAAACTTGGTGAAAATATATTGTGCCCATTTAGCGCACCTGATATGGAGCTTGAGAAAGCTGCTGAGCACCACTGAGCTCAGCGCTTGTGTATGCAGTTTGCTGCAAGGTTTGTTTAATTGTCAGATGCAGTCAACATTGTAAGGAGCACCATTTTGGAAGGAGATAGATAGAACAACTTAAGGAGAGGTCAGGTCCCCATGTGGTGTGGGTGGCAGGTACTGTTCAGACAGCCCAGCTGTCACTGCTCTAGTGCTGGGGTGGAAGCTCTGCTAGAACAGACCAACTGTTGCTGTGTTCTGCTTCCAGCTTTATTCTAGAGCTACAGAGACACTGAAACTATGAAGAAATATCCAATAAACTGCCTTAACTTTAAGGCTTAATGAATAAATTCAAGCTGCAGTTTCAACAAAACTATTTTCTTTGGTCCACATTAACTAGGAGACTCTGAAATAAAGAAAAGAAGAAGAATGCTGTAGTAAACGGAAACAATAAAGGAACTCATTGGTTATGTAAATTTACTGCTGTAACTGTTTCATTATTAAAAATGTTTTGGTAAGAACATTTAGTTGAATCAAGATTGAGTGCAACAAAAAGTAAATTCAAGAAATGATCTAAAAAGATGTCAAATAGTTTTACAGAAGAATTAAAATAAATAAGGAGTGTATTTTACAAAACATGCTGACTCTCTGTTCATCTTTTGATGGCTAGACACACACATCAGTGAAATATTTGTCAGAAGCAACCATCTCCGTTTCTAGTCTTCCTTGAATTATGTGCTAAATGAAGTCTTTACATTTCTGAAGTGTTTATGATCACTTCAGAATTAACAGCTTCCCATGAATGTCAGATTTATGGACAATCTGTTAAATATTCGAATCAGATCTGCTTACCTGAACTAATCCACCAGAAAGAAAAAAAAAAAACAACAACAAAAAAACCCTGTTTTTCTCAAAAGCCAAGGGTTATGTCATGTCACTGTGCCAGTGTGAAAGAAAACATGTTGTTATCAAAGAGAAATTTGCTAACAATCTGGAGGATGCTTGATACATGGAAGTGTATGGAGTATTGACTCTCCACTGCCGCTTGTTCTTCACATTCTTAATTATTGGCTGATACATCGTAGTGGAGCATGGAAGCATAAAAACAAGTGAAAGCTACAGTTCTGAGTTGGGCATTGAAATTCAAATAGCAAAATGTTCCAAATACACAAGTGACTGAATTAGTTTAATATATATGCAATACATTGGGTGAAATCTGCTCTGTACCACAAAGAGTGGAATGCCGTTACATGCATTTAATCAGCATACTCTTCCCTTCCTCTACCACAGCATTTCAGAAGCATTGTACTGCAAGCATTAATAAACTGAGTCCCACAGTGAGGGACACATGGGAGAGAACAAGAGGAGGAATAGATTGGGAAGGTGGAAAAGACACCGAGGTACAGCACAGAAGAGATGGGAAAAAAAGTGGCAAAGAGAAAACCACATGTGAAAGAACTAAATCATGTAAATAACTTCTCCAAAGTAAACAGATTTATTTGAAACTTTCTGGAATGAGTTGTCTTCTTTCCATCACTTACTTTTTCTGTCTGACTCTCCTCAGTACCTCTGAGCTAATTCTGCCAGACAACACTTCTGTTGACCATCAGAACATAAGATATTGCTTCCTTTCTCCACAATACTATCCTTGCTTTCCATTTCCTTCCAAAACTCATGCAATACCTGCCTGTACTTCCTTCATGCTTACATGTTTTTTTCCCTAACAGTTTATGTCACTATTTGTTCACAACACATCTGTAGATTGGAATGATCCAATCCCTGGTCTTTTACTGTATCCACTCTGAAAACTCACCTGTACTTAGACTTTAACCATCAGTATATAACATACGCACTTAATCTGTATAATTTGGACATTTTATTAGAACTTCTCCCAGGGAACTGGTTTAGCTAATGATAATGAATGGTCATGACTACCACAGAACTGGGATGGCATTTGTGCAGAGGGAAAGAAAGAAAAATCCTACCTTCGCATGACCAGTGTCATGAGGTTAAACAGTACTAGAGTCCTACCCTCTTGCTTTTTAATGTGGAAATGACTAAATAAAACATTAAAAAGAGGAAATATGCATGAAAGATAATGAATGGCCATTTTTATTAACTTTGCCATTCATGTTTTTGTCTCTGTAGGACAATAAAAGACACACAGATCAGCAAAGCTGTGATGTGATGACCACACCTGGAGCTTTCACATCCCCCAGTCTCTGGAACAATGACAGCCGTCTCCTTTCTTTGGTTCAGTTTGCAGTTGCTCAACAGTTCAGAAAAATCATTTCAGACAACAGGAACATCCAACAGTCCAAAACAGAACTGTTAAAAACCCAGGACTTAATTTTCAGATTACATATACAAAGCAAGTAATTAAATTTCTAAAAACTAGAGTTGCTGTAGATGGAAAACAGCACATGTGCAAAAGGAACTGCATTGCTAGCGGAAGTAACACTATTTGCTAATTCTAAGGCAACACATTTTTCTGGAACATGTTTTATCCGCATGAATTTTGTCCCCACCATTATAATCTCTGCAGATATACATGCCAGCAGTTTCTGCCTATTCTAGCTTGCACATACTTTGCAAAAGGAGAAGAAAAAAGTCTTCATTAATAGGCTACATTATTTCGTAAGAAATTCTCCAAGCAAACCTCTTTTCAAAGACTTTTAGCCCAAATGAAAAATTCAAGGTCTTAATAATTTTAATAAGCTTCTGATAGGCATTCAAATTTGAGGTGTTTATCCAAATACCCTCAAGCTTCAAAGAATCCCTTATCACTGCTTCACTTCCTAATAGCTGTCATTCCAATAAATATCAGAGCAATTAAAATCTCTATCAATCAAAAATATTGCTTTCTTACAGGCCTGTCATTTTTTAAAAAGCAAATTCTGATCTACCTTTCTAACAGCTCTTGAATTTTATAGCAACATATAATAACCAGCTGACTGCCTTTATTTCCATTTAACTTTTATCTTTAATGTCTCTGCTGTTTCAACAAAATATTTATAGCACTTTTTTTCCTTTGCACACTTAATATTATTGTCTCTATTTCCTGCAGTATTTTGCTCTCCCTCCCATGAGGAGGAAAGGCAAAACCGGTGAAATCAGTCCTGGGAGAGAGAGGCAAATTTTTCCTGATTGTTCTTATCAGGTGAACAAAGACACCCTCCTACCATGAAGATACAAAAATACTTCTTTGGGCATTGCAAAACATCTCAACAAGTCTGGACAAATATCCTAAGAACAATTTTTCCTTTTTCTATAATGTCTTTTTGCAAACTAAAATTGCTACTTTTTCTGATACAGCATCTCAAAGCCCCTCTTTAGTGAATCCTTTTGGTGTCATTTGATTTCTTTGTGGGTGAAGGGGGTTAAATAGGCTACAGAGGAGCTGGTAGTACTCAAGAAATGAATCTTCAATGGTCTGGCAAAGAGATTTAGATGCAAGGACTAGAAAGAAAATCTTAGGTGTGAGAGGTTATGAGAGAATAGGTATAGGTCAGAAACTAGATTGGACTTTTAAGTGGAGCTATGGTTAGGAGAAACAAGGAAGAAAAAAAACACAAAACAACCAAAACCAAAGCATTCCTCTTACTAAAATGAGGAAAATTGAATGCTGCATTAAGTCTGGAAGGTTATTTCCACAAGGAGTTATCACATAGCTGGCTGCTTTCTTGGAGGACGAGGAGACAGGCCAGGAACAGAGGCAGTTGTACAAGTTCTCACATATTCTGCCTGCTGATCTGCACTGGACTGAGATGAACCTGGATGGACTTTGGAGAAGCATCCTTGCAGTTTGAATTTTCTTTCCTGCCACCAGGATGAGGACAGGAGGAAAGAGTTCTGAAGCATGTTTCAGGCGCATGCATCTTGGTTTGCTTTCTATTCCCTCTTCTCTCATATTATTTTTCCCCCTCCCTTCCTGTAAATAAATCCATTTCTAAATCAGTCCCCTTTTATTTTAATTTATTTCTTTTTACCTACTATTTTAGGAATGAGCCCAGCTGTTAATGGAGCCCAGTTATCTGATCTCTTCTAAGTCCTATGGGCCCTATTTTCATCTGTGAAAACAAGCATTGAGGGCCGCCTAGGCAGATGACACTTAAAGGTTAAGGAGGTTGGACAATGTTTAGAGGACAAACTGTCGTTCCATTATTTTCAAACTCAAGCCAATATTTTGCAATGCAAATGCAACAGTTTTCTCTGTATTCGGTTTATTCTGTTTCATGTTTTGGCCATTCTGCACTCTCCAGAGTGCTGTTAAGATTAGGAGAGTTGCGTGCAGTGGTTTAAAGAATATGAGAAGAGATATTGTCTGATGTATGAGCAAGCTTCTACAGATTGGATCCTTGAGTCACTTTAACCTTGAATTTTTTCGTAAAGATGTCAGGTATTTTTGTTAAACTTATATTTCTTGGTAGCTCATAACATATTCACTACACAAGACCTGGTTCTTGGGTAATTTGTCTGATTAAATATCCAGAGATACGTGTGTATGTGTGTGTGTGTGTGTGTGTGTTTCTAAACATAGTATAAATTTAAAATAAAGGAGCCAGACAGATGCTATTTGGTTGATCTGAGCATATTAGTCATGTGGTTTTTATATACATAAATCTGTTGTTCTGGATTGATGTCCAGTTCTATTTATTTTGCCAGTAAAACAAAAGGTCGCAGTAAATGTTGTATATTGCAGCTTCTGTAACAGTGGATGAGTCTCCAAAAGGAGAGGCAGCAAACTGCAGACCACAAACTCAGTTCAACAGTCATACCAGACAGATTTAAAGCTGAGTTTTTTCAAATAGAAGGTCTTTCCATTCTCCAATATATCTAGACCTCCCAAAATGTTGCTAATATATTTCCTGAAATAGCCCAACATTCACATCTGTCAACTCAAACACAAGGATGACAGAACAGAGGTCTGGTACTGCTGGAAGACATGACCTCCTTGTCAGAGAGCTATTGTATGGTAGGCACATGCTCATCTTGCTCCAATAATACTTTGAATTCACTGTGGTACATTTTATGCTTTAGCACAAAATATTTACTTCTTCTTTTGAGCACAGTTGGTCAACCTAATTTTAATTATTTCCCAGATTGTTTCTCTGAATCAACTTTTTTTCACTGAAGCAGATTCACCTTTTGCTGATTTATTCATTCCCTGTCAAAAATAAAAGTTTAAATACCATAATTTAATTAAAAGGTTCTTGATTGAGATCATTAAATCATGGAGAGATGTTTAATTCAAAATTTGCTGTATCCACAATGGTAGTGATTGAGTAACAGAAAATCAACTTACGTTGTAGTAGTTTGTTAGAATATTTGTTTACTCTTCAGCTGAAGCATGCTAATTACAATAAGAGGTCTTCACATGCAATCCAGTTAGCAAATATGATTGGTTAATAGATAAGGAATGATTCATGATTAAAAGCATACAAAACTGCATCTGCAGAAAAAGGTTATTAGACCTGGGGCCATATCGCAGTGTCAAAAATTGGGTCATCAGATATACTTGGGTTGCCACATGGAAGTGGAATCAGACATATTTTTATTGTATGTGCAAGCACAAACGCACATGTACATTTGCCTCATTAGAATTGTGGTGGCAGTAGTGTTTGCTGCCACAAACATCAGTCATTTCTAATCCATGTAAAGGTAAGATTTTCATTCCTCAAAAAAAGAGGCCCTCACAAAATCAGCAAACAGGATGAGATCATAAAAAATGCGATCAACTTGCCAGGGCATTTTTATTACTGCCTAAGGACTACAACTCAAAAAATATTTCCATTGATTGCACATGACCTAATATCTGGAATGACTCCTCTCCAGTGTGGTCACTAAGAACTCGGGTTCCTGAGTGAAGCTTTCCACAAGAACCCGAGGCCTCCCTACCTGCATCTCCTTATCAGATACTTTTACATGCAAAGCTTACATACAGCCTGGGGAAGGCTTAAACAAATAGGATATCAAAGTAGGTGGTAGCTCATTTTTAACTGATCTGTGTGGATATGGGAAATCTATTTGTTAATTAATAAACAGAGAAAGTCCATTAAGTATTTTGTTCTATTTTTCTTAACTGGGAAATTATCGTTTTTCTTGACACAAGGTTATTTTAACTTTGGGGATTTTGAAACAAGAAAGGATTTTGTTAACTTTTTCTGCAGTCATTGGGGACATTTGATTTTATGTTTCAATTGAAAAAATAAAATAAGCATTGCTTTTAGCAGAGTTTCTGTATGCAAACAGCTCTTGAATAAATACATTACGCTATGGTAGGAAAATGAATCCTATTATAATATGTCCTTGTTCTCTCATCGTTTTCTCAGATACACACGTATCTTTTGAATCTGCCATTTAGGTTCTGAAATTTCATTCACCTGGACCCTTCTCACTCAATCTGGATCGCACATCACTGATTTCCCCTCCTCTTTCTAGGGAGTCCCATCATACTCGGGTCTGGTACTTTCTTTTTTTACTGAATGGACATACAGACTCATTTTCTCCCAGCTTCTTCCCTCTTCTCAAGGGAAGAATTCTTCTCATATCCCTTCATTGACCCCTACAACCTCCCATCAATGGGCATGGTCCCTACCTGGCAGGTGTGCCTGGGCACTGACCCCAGAAGGCTCTTCAGTCAGAGGATACCGCACCTGGGAAGTCTCACGGGGCTGGGAAGCTGTAAACCTGATTCAGGATCCACCTGCATCTACCTTCTGATTACATTGCAAATATGAATGGAAGCATTTTATTGTAATTAGCTGGAAAGGGTACAGATTGTAGTTGTTTTATAGTAGCAAAAGTATGAAATCTATAAATGTAAAATTGTTACGGCAGCCATAATACATTCTGAGCACTAAATTAAATTATGCCATAATATATATAGGGCATTTGTTGAAAATGAAATGTGGAATAGCTTTTTTTTTTTTTTTTTTTTTAATGAGGAGCTCCAGATTGAATACATTGGCAGCTGAACTTTTCTCTTTAGTCACAAAGGTGTGTTGTGACAGGATGATCACAGCTGTGTTCCAGCCTGGTGTCACCAGCAGTGAAACCTAAGTGACTCCACACTCAGCATCACCAGTGGCTGTGGATTTCCCCTGCTCTGAAAACCAAGGCTCTGCTCTTCAGCCTCTCAGAAGTCTCTAAGTAACAGTTCTATGGCCATCAGCACATTGAGCATCATCAGCATGAATCTACGCCAAATACCAACTTGTGCTGGTCTAGCTGGGGACCTTGAGCAGGGCCAGGATCCCATAATCCTCTCCTGGATGGGTAATTTATTCTCAGAATAGCCTTGATAGCTCTCTCAGGGTTTCTCTGAGGAAGGATTAGCAGGAGGAAGTTTCTAGCAAGGCTAAGCCCCCAGTGGCGAAGGAACTGATTACTTCCACTGCTGTTAGCTGGGTATTGGTAAAGAAAGAGAGGTAGATCTACAGAGCTATGTACTGCTGTAAGTTGCATCCTTACTAGAGATAACCAGGGGGGGTGCGGGTTCCTCCTCAAAATTCTTTTATTTTTTAATATTACTGCTCTGGACACACTCGCCGTTGTCTCTGCGGCCCTCTACTGCCACTTAGTAGCAAGCCACTTAGGAGTGGAAAATTAAAGTTTGCCTTTCCTTAAAATCTTTTTCCCCGCCAAGGAAGAAAAATATTTTCTTTGTGGATTACTTTGACTTAGTTTTTTTTAAAACATCACTTTTGGGGGGGCCCTCCTTTGCCAATCACTTCCTGATGGAAGCAGAGACCTGTAGTCAACCATAGATTTGTCCAGGGAGAAATCTGTAACCACAAATTCTGTGCAGAAAAATATGGGGTACTTGAAGTGTGTGAAGCAGTCTGCTAAAAACAAGACACGAAACTGAAATCCACTAAATCTCAGCTACACCCCCAAACCACAAGGTCTTTGGGACTCAATAGCACACCTCCTATTCATTTCTCATTTCTCCCTGTTCCATCTCATTCTTGTGAAACTAAGTTCATAAGTACAAGAAATACCTGTATGTGCAGAACTAACAATGGGACCCTTAAATCCACTGCAGCCCCCACATTCTGCTACAACACAAATTAATATTTATCTCTATGCCATGGGAGCATAAGGAGCTGTCACCTCTTTGTATTTAACATTTATTTTTTTTAGGATTCTCTGGTTTGCAAACAAATACCAAAACAATCAGATAAGCTCCCAGCTGTTCCTATTAGGGCAAATTCATGGCTGCTTTGCAAATGTTCATTAAGATTTTAAGCTACAAGGCCACTTGATGGACCATCTCTGAAGAGTCACCTTTTAAAAGTGCACAAATGTTTCATGCAAACGATCTTGCAGTTTATGGATATAGACATTTCTAGTACCAGAGCTCTCAAATGGTACTCTCAAGAACATGGCTGCCGGAGGGTACTCGGTATTTCTCAATTTTTGCACTTAGCCAAAGGGTACGAATCTCATCTGTGAATGCCTAAAACCTTGCCAGAAATAACAGATCACTGGGTACAGAACAACTCTAAGCAAGCCCTTTTGGTGGCAATATATGCAGAAGTAAGCATAGGTTATCCAGCAATAAGAAGAAAATACACCATTTTTATTACCTGTGCTTCACTGCTGCAGACGCAGAAACACACCTGTTAGCAAGTATGAGTATGTGGGGATATGTGCCTGTGCCGAACAGAGGGTGGTGAGGCGAGCAGAGAGTATTCTGCTGTTTCTTGGTCCCAGTCACAACATAACCATTGTGCTACACGTGGCAGTGCAGACCGTGAGAGTTTATTAATATGAGCACTAAAAGCAACTTGATCAGTGGGGTGCTATAGCCTCTACACCAGAAACTCTACCTACAGCATCAAAGGTAATGCTGCAGATGGTCATTTTATTTTCTGGAAAGTTTTCTCTTATGTTCCAAGTGCTGCACTCAATGGTTTATTGAAGGGTTTGCCAGAATTAGTTTTTATTTAAACAGAGATGATAAATGTTACTATTGGCTCTTTATCCTGCAAGATTTTGATTTTCCTTGGTCACTGATACCTCGCCAGCCTGTTTCCCACTATGATTTTCCCTTTGTCTGGCTTGCAACATATTTGTGACTACACAAATAAAGAGCATCGGTTCAGTAGATGGATCTCCAGGCCCAAAGTCCAGAGTAAATTCCATAATCAACGAGGCTGAATGATGCTTTTAGTAGGCCAAGGCTGATACTCACTATAATTCACATTCCCTGGGTACAGCGCTCTGTAATAAAGCTTGAATGTCAGGCATGTCAGCCAAAAGCTAACATACCTGTTTGAACTAGTCCTGTGCCAATGGAAACATATCACAAACTGAAAACATTTAGCCTACTGTATAATTGTAAATGGATTCTTTTTAACCAAATGAAGAATAATCACTTATACATAAGCACACAAATATGTGAAATGTTAATATGTAATAAAGCCTTAAACCACTCCTTGCTGGCATGTTCAGAATAATGTCACTGTAAATAAATACATTGAAGAGCTATTAGAGTCCAAGACATTTTTGCCCATCAGTAGTATTAGTTTAACAGGACAAACTTTCATTATATTCTGACATTTGGTACATACAGTACGTTGTTTATGCACTAAATGTCAGAATATAAAGATGGTTTAGCCCTTTTATTTATGTATTTAAGAGTTATTAATTTAAGAGTGACCTTATTTAATCAAAAGTGCCGTTTAATAAAAATCATGTCCACAGATTTCAAAATAGAGCCTTTGGTTCTGAAGAGACATTAGTTGTTGTTCAGCACTCGGATATGTGCTTAGCCCTCCTTAGAATTCCTTTTTCCCATCTAAGCTTGCAACTCCAGCATGCACAATGGTTTAATCGTATATTGTTCTCTGAGTACTAACCCTTTACAAATCATATGACATAAAAAGAAAAATAAGTAACATTGTAAAGACAGTAATGAGAACTGTTGAGCTAAAGTGCCTCTTAAAGAAATCCTAATAAATTCCAGAATTTCTAGTCTTCTGGCAAGCTTTCCATTTAGAATAAAATCAATGATCAATGGTTGCAAGCAGTCAGCATCAGGCTTGCATGCCTCCAGAGCAGAAAAAACTCATAGACGAAAGATGACATTTAAAGGAAAAAAGCTGACATTGACTCCATCACTGTCATTGCTTCTGCCATAAAGCAGCTTCAAATATTAAAACATTTTTCATCTGTGCTGCATTATTGGCACCAGAAATTGTTTTCTCTCTGTCTGATACTCACTTGAACTGCAGCAGAGCTCCCCAGAGACTCCAGATTGTTACCAAGGCCTCATAACATATTGGCAGTTGATGTGGTGGTGTTCATGTACACTTGCCACTCACAAAGGAGCCTCCCCCTCCCTCCACACTCGTAGGAAAAAGAAAATGCTCCAACAGGAATTTCAGTCCAGTTCAATGAGTTCACTGACTTGTGTGAAAGAGCTGTTATGCATCATTTTGTATGGTCTCCTCGACCTCTCTATTGGTTGCTCTATGGGGCTGGGGCAATTGTCCACAATTGTGGATTTGTGTGAGGGGATTAACAAACTGACTATCTGCATTCATTTTTTTTTTTCTTTCAAAATCTCTGCCCTTCCCCTTCTACATAAATTCCTCCTCTTCATTTGCCTTGCACTGCATGCTCAAGCTGTTCCCAGGTAAGTGTTTCTCAGTTCAATGGGAATGGCAGAGCTTTGTTGATCAGCGCACTTGTAATCTGTCACTGCGAAGGGATGCAGAATTAGATGCAGCACAGAAAGCCTCCACTTCCCACAGGGTAATCTTGGCATAAGTTTTTATGCAAACACTCCAGTAGTACATAGGTCAGTGAGGACTGGTAGGCAGATAAAGCATAACTAATGCATTAGCTCATCAACAGAAATTAGGCACCTAAATCCCTATCAGTGTTAAAGACACTGACAAAATGAATGAATACACTGCATTTAGTATCACTGAACAGAAAAACACAAACAGTACGTTATCAAGCACTGCTTCTCACGGCATTTATGAAAGACGATGCAATTAAACACAGCTACAGATCATCAAAAATGATTCATGCATCCTTCTACCAGGAAGAAGACTGAGTCTTTTATGATCAGAGGCTCTGTCACAGGCACTTGCCCAAGGTGTACTGTTCAGGACATGGGGCAGGGGGACTGGTGGGTTAGCACTGCCATCCAGTCCCTGTGGTGCACTACAGCCATCACAGCGGAAGGAGCCTGAGTCACCTATGACTTATTACCAAGAACAACAAGGAAACAAAGCAAAGACATGCAATAGACTATCTTCCATTATTTCCTACTGCCTCTACCTTCCTTGGTGGTAGATTCAACCACTTGGACTTTCCAGGTGTAAAAGAGAACAAATGCTGCAATTTGCAACTGCATAAGCAATTCTTGTACAGCCAAGATCTGTACCCCACGTCACATAAATAACATTGCCCACCAGGCCTCATGAGACTATTTGCAGTTATGAAAAAGCAAAAAATTAAGACTAGGGCTGACACGAAGCAAAGTAAGATTTACTCGCTCTTCACCATTCCATCACCTTCATTGATCTTTTGACCAACAGAGCCAAGGGACTGCTGCTCAGAACACATCCAGCAGCTGGGCATGACAGCATAGCGGCTGACAGCAGACCCTGTGCCCACAGTGCTCCTCAGCTCTTACGAGCTCTACAACCGACACGGGGTCCCATACAGCCAAAAGAGCAAACATTGCCACTGGCTCTGCTTGGGGTGCTAGGGAACTTCCTGTGATGTATAACAAAGTTTGCAGAAGACCAGTGCCCAAACCTGTAAGAGGATGGGTTGTTTTAGTGAGTTGGGCAGCTAATTGGAGCAAGCAGCTCTCATCATCTCGGCTGTGGCAGTGCCTAGCTGCCTTAACAGCAGCAAGCCTTTGTCTTCCCACTGACTATCCCCAACACACAGTCCTTGCTTTCACCAGGACTGCTGCAGAGCTGGCTCACTGCATGCAAGCTGCTGACAGAGGGGAAAAGACAGGAGTGGGGCGAGCACTGCTGACTGAACTGCTACCATAACAGAAGCAAAACAGATGGAGAACGTGTACATGGGCACAGAGTGGCACAAGGGGCAAGGATGGAGGTGAGAGGAGAGCACTTTGTGTTGCCACGTGGTTTGGTTTGTCTCAGTGGAAGGTGCTCATCGTTGCTCTGCTTTAGGATATATATATATGTATTATTTTTTTTTAGTGTCACTAGGACACAGCTTCCTGTAGACTGACAGCATTAAAAAAATTATAGGGTTTCAGTCTATAAGAAGGAAGTAATTATTTGCCGCAGACCTTTTACTGGATATTATCTCATGAGTCATGACCCATATCAAGAGAGCAGCCGTTTGAGTCTGACTTGAAAAGCCAGTGGTTGATAATGCTCCCATATATTCCTGCAGGTAACAAGTGATATTTAGCTGAGAAGGTCTGTATAACTTGGCTTGCTGGCCCTTTTAACTCAAGGAACTGCCTGAGAGTGAATGACAGACTAGAGAGATTGTGTTGAAAACAAACAGAAAGAAAAATCAAATAAAAAGTATCTGTGTGGGTTGTTCTATTGTGGAAGTGAATGACAGCATTAGGATTTAGACCTCCTAGTTTAACACACCCTGCCTTCCCTAGTTTAATAACTATACACACAACTAAAAGACAGCATATAAAAACAGGCAGCGATTTAGTGGATCAGGGTTGCTGTATTTGGATTATCAGGGCATTTAGGGGAAAACGGGAAAAAAAAAAAAAAGACCACACAGGGAGACAGCGCAGAGAGCTTCTCCACAACCATCTGCCACCACGTCACGTGGCTCTGCAAACTGACAGACACTCCTTTAGCAGGGCCCAGGCACGTCAGATGAATCAATCAATCAAAAAAATTCTTATGAAACTTAATCACGGAGGGTCGTGTTAGGGAGTGGGGAACAGATTAAATTACCACGGTATTAGATACGGGAAATGATTTCTGTCAAAACCATCTTTACTGCAATTATAATATGTTAATTATGTATTTCATTAAGTAAGTGGATTAGAGTCTGCACAGATGAAATCACGCTGAAGGCTTTGAATCATTTGCTGAGCAGTGTGGGAGGACTGGTGTGAATGGAACTCAGTTAATTTTGAAAACTTTCACATGCTAAACATGCCCCCCCGTCCCCCAACTGCAGGAAATAAATGCCTCCCAGATTGCTGCGTAAAACATCCAAAGACCACATTAATTTTAGTGATGTAATCAGATCATGCCTGATGCGGTCCAGGAGCTTGACAAAGATGCCATAAACGTGTTCGCGTATAACTGCTTTGCTGTCTCTGACTCTCCCGGCCGTAGAAGGAAGATGACTTGGACAGGATGCCAGCTTTCCTTCAGTCCGTGGTCAGAACACAGCACAAACAGCTCAGAAAGAAAACAAGCCCCCCTCCTCTAGGTACAGCACAGCCATGTGTGCAGCTGCCAGCCATAGCCGACTGCAACAACCAGGCTGCAAAGGCACTCACACAGCAGGCTGTGCAGCACCCGCACCCTTCGGGTTTGTTTCTCCTCAGCAAATGGGAGGCCCCAGATATGCAGGAAACTGCCACTCCATGATGAGCGAGCAGTGGTCCCGGTGAGCCCACAACTGTGTGTACCAGCAGGGATGCGCGGGGTGAAACGCTCCAAAAGCATGAGTGCAGCTCTTGGTAGCAGTAGAAGCAGCTGCTTTACACCATGGGAGGATCTGCCCCTCACCCACAATCCTCCTGTTCTTCAGAATGCACATAGCTTATGCAGGTTTCCCTCTGTACCCATGTGCAAACCTGAAATGACCATTTTCTTAGTTTGGATTCTGTGCGAGTGCAAAAGAGAAAGAGTGTATCTGTGTTTCGGTAGAGAGCTGTTCCTTCTGCATTTAATGCCGCGCTCTTGATAGAGGAAAAGAGCGAGAAATAAGGGAAGATCATGGTAACTATTGTTCTCCTCCCTCCCCAATAAATTAAACAGCTCATTTTAGAGGTTTATCTCTGAAAGGCAAATTAATGAATAAATAAAAATAAATGTGTCAGGCTCTAATTAACAACAAGAACTGGGCGCCTTGACATGAAATTTTAGACATAGCAGTAGGTAACCTTCCATTCAGGGGAGACTGCCCCACATATTAAAAATAAAAGGACATTCAGTGTCACAAAGGAATAAATCTTCCAGCTCTTTGCATTTGCCTCTCTTCTTTCGAATAGCTTCTGGGATAGGAGACACATTTAAAATAAATGTGAAAAAATAAGAGCAAAATAATTAATTTTAAAGAGGAGAACATATACAATATACATAAATTTGCCTCATCTTAATTATTTAGTTATCAGTAATAATCACAAGGGATTTAAAAGGAGGGAAGAATCTGAGACAGCCTAACACCCTGCATGGAGTGAACATTGGTGTAAATGACTGGAAAAGGTTGGCTGATTTGATGAAAACCCAATCAGACTCTCTAGGGAGATATTACTTTCCTCATTATTCCACTGATTGGCCTTATTTCATCTGAAGAATGCAGCACATTCTTTACGGTGCTGGCAAGCCTCTTTAACAATATCCAAGGAAAAAAACCCTATCACCTCTTTAATCGAAACAACAAGGAAATTAACCGGAGTCACTTTCCTCAGGGAACTGCTACCAAAAAAAAAAAAACAAAACAAAAAAAACCCCACCAAAAAAACAACCCCAAACCTTCTGATGGATTGGCACAGCAAAGCTGGGAGGCAAAAGGGGTGGGATTCTGTCAGATTTGGCACACGGCAAAAGCCTTTCGCAAATTTGCTAAAAGCAACTGAAACAGCAGGCTCAAACCATAACTCCGCCCTCTGCAACTGGGAAAAAAATAACACTCGAGTTGTTTGCTTGTAGCAATCTAATCTTAACCAACAGTGACATAATTTACTAAGGGAGTTCGTTCTTGTGATGCAAAATTTGTTATGCCCACATCACTGTGCAGGGCTTTAGAATAAAGCAGCAATTTCAAGTCAAGTACAAAACACACTTGTGAAATTCAGTCTGAGAACTGTGTTATCGATGGCCTCAAGCTTGCAATAACTGTTAATTAAGTGTATTTTTCATTATTCTTTAGCAAAGAAGCAAGATTTAATGATGTAAGTTAACAATAGATGATAATTCAGAGTAGTGACAATAGTTTAATTATTCACACACACGTAAAAGTTAACTTCATAATTTATTTCTTTGTGAGAACAAGTTCATTTAAAATATTTTGAACAGTGCATACAATTACTACATACGGTATCTTGCCACACTGTTTTTGAGGCTACAAGTCAATTTGCTCTAGAAGTCTCCTTTGGCAGCAATGCTGGGAAGGAAATCTCCAGCCTTAATTTTTGCTGTTTGGGAGGAAAAGGGAACTTACTAGCAATAGATAGCTGTGGGCCGAATGGGTTAAAAACTGAGGTCAGGGTCCTCAAACAATGGACCTCGCGATTGCCTAAGCTACTTCCAAAACTTCACAAAGGCCTTTGTTGAATGACAGGAAATACTGTGAGGAGAAAATAAAATATAGCCTATGATGAGCCGGAAAATGATGCTCAGAACCTACTTGAACACCAACTTCTGAAAGCATTTGAATGTCCTGAGACCATCAATATCTTAAACCAAATCTAGATGAAATGTACTCAAGAGCCTTCTGTAAGGAAGATTTGTTTCTAGTGTTTGTAATAAAACAATCAAAAGAGATATCAGTCTGATGAAGCCTGTGAGTACCCAAGGAAATTATAACTTTAATGCACTTAAAATGATTTTTAAAAAACACCTATGAAGTAAGCAATAAAGACACAGTGATTTAAGTCAGGCGCAGATCCTTCTGTTTCTGCGCTGTGTTTTGTACATTCTGCTCTCATCGCAATGGATGAGCCTTGGCACACAACTAGTCAGCAATTTTAGACTAGATTTCCTGATTGGGAATGTGGAGATGTTCCTCAGTTATTACTCAAAACTCTCAAAAATGTCTGTCACACAGAGAATTAGAACTCAGTAATGGTATGTGCCATATCTATTTTCAGCTGACTCTTTGATTTACAGTTTTCTCCAATGCTGTGCCTGAAAAGCTGCAGGGATAATATGATGGCAGCCTGATCCATTGGCCCAACAGGGCTGTTCTTTCTCTCTGTTAAGATCACATTTTAAAAGACAGATTCACAAACAACTAAAGATTTCATAGCCACTGAAATGTTCTGCACACGGCCTGGAAGAGCCCTTCAATCGGGTACACTGGGCATGAAGAGCTATTGGGGTCTCTATTTCTAAGGAAATGTTCCTCCTTTAAAATAAATAAAATAAAAAGTCTAGATATAAATACACTCCAGCACTCATAAATCAGCAACACATTAAGGTGCCAGGAAGCTTTAGATTATGAAGATTATTCTCACCTGCATGAGGTTTGTTTCTGCATACAGCCAACTGGCAGTGAGGGCAGGCCCATGCCACGTACTTAACTTTGGTGCACACAAGCAGGCACTCGTGTTTTGGACTTCCACATCCCCAAGGATACCTTTGGAAAGCCCCTCAAGATTTGAGTGGCTTTGCAGAGTAACGATGGAAACGTGGGACATCACTTTCCTATCCATTCAACTGTAATTAATTGTGCCTTTTTCTCCTGCTGGATTTCTATCCTCTGAAAGCCAGTATGTTTGTTCTTCCAGCAAACACAAGTCCCTTCTTTTTGTCAGGCTTATCAGAGTCACACAATTCAGTATTGAATCTCTTTGGAATGAACAAATACTCTGAGTATAATAGAGCCAGAAAATGTGACTACCCCAGGATACGCTCGTCCATCAGTATGACGGAAGCAAGGAGACACACTGCCCCTTGGATCCACGTTTAGGGAAGTACCTTTGTTAGAAGGTGATGCCCACGTTCTGCAGCCAAACATCTGTTTCTTTCTACTACAAATGCTGCTGATTTTAGCAATATCAAGCTCAGTGCATTGTAAATGTCTTTAAAATTCTGAGGATGAGATAAAATTCACTGTTTTGCAGACGACATTTGCTGGGAGCCACTGAAAACAGAATGATAGTTCAAAAGATGAGTTAAATAAACTAAAAGACTGCTATGGTATCATGTAGCACTTTCTTTCCACTCTGCCCCACAGAAAAGAGAAACACTCACAAAAACCTCAGGAAAAGTAAAAATGGAGAACATTAGGGAGGTTCAGAACCATAAAGTAAATCTTAAGATGACTGCACCTGTGGCTGTGGGTTCTGCACACTACATGCCCTTCTTGCACGGCCCTGCAGTTATCTCAACACACAGAAGTATCTTTTCTAAGGTGTACAAACACAGCATCTCCAGCAGGTTTGGAATGCCATAGCCATCTCTGTCTTGTTATGACAGCACTGCTTGCCCTTAGAGCAGTAACTGCATTGTGGGTGATTTAGAGCTTCAAGATACTACCGCATGGCATTTTGCAAACCCCAGGGAGTTCCCATGCCCTCCTCTTTGCCTACAGGCTGTAAGAAAGCAGGTAGGCACAGCACTGATCCTGAACAAGATGTCTTAGAGGGAATTCAGCTCTGCTAACATCCACTCCATTCTTAGGCAGCCTCACAATTCAAGCAGACCTTCTTCACATCTGCCTGCAGAAAGGCTACACACACCTCCCCAAAGGCATGCGATTAACTGCTGATGTATTTATCAAAAGAAAGATGCTCTTATTTGGGGGAGAAACAGATGTGAGAATGTTTCAAGACCACACCTTAAGCTGCAACACTGAAGAATTCAGCTGGGTAAAATTACCTCTTGCCTTTGATGAAGCCCGAGCAGTACCTACCACTTATTTATTGTATATTTCACAAAAGATGGCTGATTTTCTAATGACGGAAAATTATAACATCTGATTACATTGCACGTGACAGAGCTTATATCCCACCCACAGAACGCTTAAATTGAATATGCCAATCTTAAGATGCCCTCTTGATCAAAAATATGAAACTTTAAGATAGGAGATCATAGTCCATTTCAACAGTGCAGAAAGCCGACAAACACATCAAAAAGCTTTGTAAATACAGCAGCTGAACTGGCTGTAAAAAAGGTGTGTTTGACTCAACTCGATCCTCGTTTCTGAATTTTAAATTAAAATAAGCCAAAATACATCAAATAAGAATAACCCTTGAAATCTCCTCTACACAATTTAAAATTTCCATTTAAATTTATTAAAATCGCTACCTTGAGCAGAAATTCAGTCTGCAGAATATAAGGATGTACAGCTGAATAAAGTCATTTTTCCTGTTTCATTTAGGTAGGGGCTGTTTGGCCCCAATATTATACGAAACATCTCACTAAAGGTTTAGAAAAAAACATTCCTTTTGGAAAGAAAAACAAAAAAGCAACCTGCTCTCAAGCCTCGCAAAGTCATTTACCTCCTCCTTGTAGGTTGCCATCTGACTCGCCTGCTAATCTACTCCAGTTCTCCATGATTCCAATAAACAGACATTGCATCTTGTGTGTCCTGACTTGGGTTGCTTAGCTCAAATTGGGTGTGGTACTTAAAGCCCACAGATCTGTTTTGGAGGAGCTGAAGTGCTTTGGGACCTGCTCTTAGGATAGACATCCCTGCAATGTGTGCTGTCCTGTTCCCAGAAATGGTAACACGGCTAAATTAACCCACTCTGGTCCAGAGGTTGATTCATGGGGGCACTATGAGCTTTCTCCTTGTTAACAAGTACGAACACCAAAATTGAAGCGAGATTTTCCATTCTTCCCCAAGTGGTCTTAGAAAATAAATGACAAGATGGAGCCAATAGCTTTAATAATATTTGGCCAGTAAAGGGCCAGTGTTAGTTTTACTGTACTGATAACACAGTTGAGCAGGATTGAAAGCTATGGAAATAAAAAACTCCAGTCAGCTTCTGAGTTGTGCCTTCAGACTAAACCCAACTCTCGGTCAAATCACTTAGGGTTGTCTAGTTTCCTTTGTATCCCGGAGGGGGGGTGGGGAGGAGGAAAAAGAAAAAGAAAATCAGTTTTTGACTAATTGCCCTGGAAAACTATAAATCAGACTGCGGTCATAGAAAGTTAGATTCAGGTTCACCATATGGTTTGTAAACCTGGAGAATCACTGATGCGTTTTGAGTTTCTGATGAAATCTGAAACATTAGCAGGTTTTACATGGTTTCAGGTTTCCTTGCAAACATTTCAAACCCCACTTTCTCTTAAAGCATAAATTCCTTCATTCATACCAGAAAGTGTTAGGACATTACAAAGAAAAGTTTTAGAACAGAGTAGAAACATGTACTTCTAGCAACAAAGTTTTCACAACTTCGTATACAACCAGCTTAATGATCTGGTCAAATGCACTTAATTACGCATTTGTGTGCGCGGTTGCTCAGTTTGTGAATCAAGTCTCCATAATTGCATCTACGAACCGGGTGTCAAGCGTGCATATGCTGTGCCTATCTTGTCATGAAACTGACCTTCATGAAATGTGGCCTAATCACTGATTTATCTATTTCAAGACACGTATAAAACATCAGACATATTCAGCACATCGGTTCGGTGTAAAAGTCAATGGCCAACCTGGGAGGGTGGGTTTTTGTTTTGCAAGACTGCCAGTGTTGCTTGGCTCAGGTATCCAGAAGCCAAGGTTTTTCTTTGTATGTC
This sequence comes from Alectoris magna, assembly GCA_030625065.1. Taxonomy (NCBI): domain Eukaryota; kingdom Metazoa; phylum Chordata; class Aves; order Galliformes; family Phasianidae; genus Alectoris; species Alectoris magna. Next base: position 10,845,445 of record CM060571.1, on the reverse strand, counting down.
TATTTTATAGCTGAGGATAGGAACTGTTTGGTACAGCTGCATATGGGAACAGCCTGAAAAAAATCAACTACATACTTTTTCCATTTTGGTGAGAAATAGTTAATGTTCCATAGCCTTTGATTTATTTATTAAAAGTATTTTACCAGGAAACACAACAGAGACAGGCCTTCTCATTTACAGTGAGACCCCAGAGAGCAGTAAATTTACATACACAAAGGACTAGCATCAACCCCTGAACCTTTAATGTTTATTTTGATAGCCCACCCTGCTGGTAAGGTCTTTTGTTAAGGAGCCAGGTACAACAAGGCAACGATCCAAACAAACAACACTGGTAGCTTTGTTGACCAGGTCATACGATGTCCTGCCCTTGAACAGTACCCCTTGTCTCTTACCCTTTGCCCCGAGAAAATGAAGTTAGTTGGAGTCCCTGTGGCAGATTTAGCATTTCCTTTCAGTGTCTGCCAATCTATCAAAATTCAGCTACCGCTGTGAACCCATCAACTCGGCGCAAAAAAGAACAAGGCTTACCACGGACCCCCTCAAAGTAGCAATCATTTATCCCTTCCTGAACTTTAGCTGACCTTTGTAGCAGGCTCGAAGTTGAAGCGCGTAGCACCTTGTTGTGCACGAGCCAGGCACAGGATTTTTCCTCTCTCCCAAACCAATGCTGTTATTTCATTTCATTAATAAGAGTGTTGCATTTTGGAATAACCACTTGAAGGGAAATAGAGTCTTCAACCAGAGGATCCAATTGCACAGCACCACGCAAAAGAACGCAAACAAATATAAATATTCCGCATTTACTGAGCCAGTTAGCATCACTTTGCAGAGGAAATAAACAAAACAAGTGGATTCCATTCACGAAGATTTATTGGGAGGAGGAGGGGAGATATTGTTCAGAGAACACAATGATGCATTTATATACAAATAATTGCAAAGTAAAATGAATCATATAGAGCATTCAACTCCAAAACTGAGAATACCATATAACTACAATATATTGTCTAAATATTGGAGAGGCTTTGTTTTATTTTTTAAGGCAAGAGGAAACTCTAGATTGCAGTAAGGGTTATACACAGTGTAACTCCCTCTGTAAATTTAAACTGACCTAAGGGACATAATTACATACATCTCATCATGAGACAATATACTTTTTATTTGTTTGAATTTTATTTGTATTGGTGAAACTGACCTGAAACTGACACAAGTTTATTAGAAAAAGGACTCTCAAAAACAGAGTGGGCTGGTCTTCTTACTTAAGATGGATGTGCCAACTTCTAGTATGATTAGAGAAATGGATAACTCACTAACATCTGTGCAAACTACAATAAAAAGGGATTTAGTGTTACCCCAAGGAAGGTAAAAGAGGCTGTCTGTCCATTAAACGCTTTATTACAGTGCCAGCAGCTTTTTTCTAACTCAGTTATTCCTGCACAGAGCTCAGCACTGTGACTGCCTGTCATCCTTACCAGACAGTGCTTGGGGCTCCGCAGTTTTTTTGTGCAAGGTAGATGACAATCAAATGACTCATTGAGCAGGGAAAGCGCCTGACCCCTAGTGAAGGATTAACTACGGAAAGTGAGTGTGATCATGTCACACCATTACTTAGAATTTTCACAGTCAATTTCTGAAAATATGAGATAACTCCTTAAAGAGACAGCTCTTTCAGGAAGCGCTATGAGCCAGCAGAAATTCCCTTCCAGTACAAAGGCAGACTGTGCCATCACGGAGACATCGGCTGAGCTGCTCAGTGGGAGCCAACCACCATCCATCTCATGACAGCAGATGAGGTTAAGAGTGAGCAAGACAGAATTCAGAAGGCTTGGTAACAATTCAGATAGTCTAGGCAGGGAGCAGACTATTGAATCCTGTCATGGCAGTCTCCATTTGGGTTAACAAAAGGCCTTTAAAAAAAAAAGTGCAAATAGAATCATGGAATCGTTTGAGTTGGAAGGGACCCTAAAAGGCCATGTAGTCCAACTGCCCCACAACGAACAGGGACACCTGCTCCATCAGGTGCTCAGAGCCTGGTCCAGCCTGACCTCTGGTGTCTCTAGGAACGGGTCATCCACTGCCTCTCTGGGCAAGAGGTGGATATTTCATTCAATTCCTCTCATGTTCAGAGCGAAAAAAATCTCTCTCAGCCTCCCATGCGAATGAGACCGTCCAGCAAATCTACTGAAAACAGCAAGTATTTTACAATGTCTGCAAACACACAAGGACCGTGTCGGACATGGGAATGTCTGATCCTGCGTGGCACAGCCAGACTGCTGTAAGGACATCTCGAAAAAAGCCACAAATGCTGCTGGGTTCATGGCAGCACTAAGCCCCAGCGTGTCTCTGTGAACCTGTTAGCTCTTTCTCACATTAAAACCCCCTCGTGGTGTATAAGAGGAGAGGCTTGACCCATTAATCAGCAAATGAAGGGCCCATTTACTCTGTTTTTACATAACACGTTTGTTTTTTTTCATGCACAGTTCTAAATGTGAGATTCATCAAGTTTCCACCAAAAAAAAAAAAAAAAAAAAGTAATTCAGCCTAAGAACCTCAAAGCTTGGGCGTGCCAAAATGAGATAACATCTGCTGCTGCCTGAATCTAATTGAAATGATTCATTATAAAATTTACAGACCTGCTTAATGATTTTGTATTTCTTTTTCCAGAATCACCTTGTTTATTATCTCACCTTAGGTAAGCTAAATTCAGTAAAGCAGTAGTTTCCCAAACCTGCCAGAGTTTGCATACAGCATTTCCTAACAAAAGGAGGCTGATTTTTCCTTTGACACTGTGTTTATGGTTTGTGGGTGTTTTGGTTTTTTTGTTTTCTTTTGAGAATGTACTCCCTTAGAGAAAAGCTCCATTATCATGGAACAGAGACCCATTAGGAGCACCTTGGAAATTTGCACCCTTTTACTAGAATTGGGGCTTAAATAGCGGATTAATTTATGGTAGTTTTCTGGCTGATGGCATTTTTGCTCCCAGGTAAGGTCATATATATCCCTTTAAAGAAAGCCAACACAAGAATCTTTTTCTGTTGTTTTTTTTTTTTTAATTACAAGTAGCCAACTATTCACTTGCTAAAATGTAAGGCACATACAGAATGCATGCACGTTTGATTCTACACTGCTTTTGAAAAGGAAGATCCTTTATGTGTGTAGGAGAGAAGTGGGGGGAAAAAAAAACAAACGAATAAGCATGTGAATAATTAGATCAGAGATAGATGCCACCTTTTCTCAGTGTTGAAACTGTGAGGGGGAAAAAAAGTGCTACCATATAATTGACATAATTGATCTATTTTTTCCCTTTTTTGCTGCAGTAATTTTTTATGCATGCCATTGTTGCTGTTATTATCCAAGATGTGATCTTGTGTGGTTGATAATACTGACTAGATATGAATACTGGTAAGTACCAGCCAATCACAAATCTATAGTGTCTATTTCTGCATCACCAGGTGCTATCTCATGGGAAATATCCTCTTTTTTGGCAGGCACACAGCGCTCTGCATTATCTGTCATTTTCATTGGATTCAAGCTACAGCTGAGCCAAAAAGACTTAGTTCTAGCATATGTGCTCAAAATGGCCAAGATGAGATTGTCCAAATTCACCCTTTCAGGATTGTATTAGAAAACAACTGGAGCTAAAGCTAAAAATTAGAGCTAGCAAAGTATCTGAATTACATTTGGGAAACTGCAAACACCATAAGCTCAAAAGATTTCCAGCTTATCACAGTCATCACCTCCAAAAGCTCCAAGGAGCCTAAGTCAGCAATTTCTATATTTTTCAACACTTCTTTTGTACAGCCTAAATGTGATGATGTCAACAAAGAAGAACAAGGACATCACAAGAAGACAAAATCCTTCTGTTTTCCAGAGGCTCAGAAAACCACAGCAAGAAGCTAACGATTACATGCAAATGCCATATTTAATAGGTCAGTGTTGTTACATTCTGAGTCAGCACTAATATATTAGTTGAGACTGTTGTTTATTAATAATTCTGTAGCTAAACTATATGAAATGGGACCATGAGCCTTTTTTCAATTACAATAAAATAGTAATACTGTATCCTCCATCTAATGAGGACAGGCTTAATTGGGATGGTTGCTTTATTAAGATACCTCCCAGGAAACTAATTTGGTATAATGTTAGTGAATAGCTGTGACTGCTGTTTAATTGGGATGGTACTAACAAAAACTCTGCTTAATGGGGATACATTTGGTCAGTACCAAGGGGTTAAGTGATACTTAACTTGGTGTTAAATGGGTGTGAAATCCTGAGTTTTGTTCTTTTAATGAAGACACAGCTAACTAGGGGTCAGACAAGAAAAAGTGGGAGGAAAATGTAATTCTGTATTAGTTTTGGCCTCTTATTTCCTTGAGAGAACTTTAAAAACGGCAAGAGACCCCTTGGTAGCAATCATCCCATGACATAAGATCTTTTATCCATTTTCTGTGAACATGTATTATTATACGCTTATATCTGACTTTTAACCAGATATTTTTTTCACTGAAAGAAGATCTCACGTGACTGAATTCATTCTACATTTAGGAGGGATGGTGACTTAACCAAGGCCTATGATGAAGCCTTTACTCAGCTCAAATCTCATTTAATTTCATAAACCAAAGCACGAGCTTTCTGTTAATCCTATACAAAAGCATAAAACTAGTCAGAATGCTCAAAATGAAAATCAAAAGCCATGTCAGGTCTCCCGAAAGCCATCCATATGCAAAAGAAGACGTATTCATAGTAAAGTTCAAACTCCTGCAAGAAGCAAATATCATACACAGACCTTCCTAGTGCACATAAGTAAGCCTTTTACTCAAGAAACTAGGGAAGAAGAAACAGAACCCTGAACTCAGTGATCAACACATACAGAACAAATTACCAACAGCAATACACCTACCTGCAGTTGTATGTACTAACTAATAAATGTTTTATGTTAAGAACTTTTAGTCTATGGAATGTAAACCCTTAATTATGAGCTCTACACCACATCTAAAACATTTATCAACCAATATTGAATAGCAAACATCTGTAAAAATCAATCTCTTTTTGTGGCTCATTTGCAAACCTAGGAAGAACTAGATTGTGCATAATAAGCATAAAAATGATCAGAAGATCCGCATATCTGGGGTAAAAAGATAAAAGGATATCCCATTACAGTACTAGTGCACATCCTTGCCTAGAACTACAAGTTTTATTGGTGACAGGAAACGTACTTGTTGGCATTGAATAAAAATATTTAAAGAAATCAAGATAAAGTCTATGTTTTAAAATCAAACTTCAGGTACAAAATGGATCTCTACTGATTGTTAAAATTTAATGTGGCTTTGAGTATTGTTTACTTCTAACAAACACTAAATTATGTTTTCTTGATGACTCTTGCTGTACATTGACTCTGTTTTAGGGAGGAGGTGGAAAAAAAAATAATTGTGATGCTTTCTTATGGCCAAAAACCACAGAAATCAATGACAAAATACTTCTAAACTCACGAAGTTCGTACCAAGGCCTTTGTTACAACTTGTCAGCTAATTATGAGAAATAATATAGAGGCTGCCTTATTTTGATTTCCTTCACCAGAGTGCTAATGAAAATGAGAGAATCTCAAAATATTTGAATGAAGAACATACAAATAACTTTCAATCTGTCTTTCAAGCAAGCAAGTCTAAAGTTACTGAATATGTAAATTGCCTTAATAAAAGAAGAATGATGTCTTTTTCAGTAATCAGTTTAATTACACTGAAATCTTTCAACAGAGAAATCAAGTAGTTACGCACAGACAAAGTCTTTTAGAAAAGGGACTCAGGTGGGACAAGAAAACTAGAAAGATGTTCATGAGATGAGAAGCTATCAAAATACATTGGGTTTATTAGCTGTTACAGTGACACAGTAAATTGACATCTTCACCAACTTATGACGATGTGGTTCTGTTTGGCCTTTTAGTCATAACACTGAATTGCTATCCTCCAAATCAGTACATGAAATGAAATGAGTTTTATAGAATTTGTTTGCTTTTAGAATGGAGCCTGTGATAAGAAACACAGCTAGCCCAACTTGAGAAGTACTACACAGGAATGTTTTTCTTCATTTCTGTTATCACCTTCTTAAAAACTGTCATTTATATTTTACATTTCATTGCATTTAACCCAATTTTGACCAGGAAAACATCATACAACATTATACCTGAGTGAAGAATTAAGGCTTCTCTGTAGCTTATGGAGTACAATTTGGCCTTAAAAACATCAGCGCTTAGTCCTCCCTGCTATTTTTTGTAGAAACTTTTGAATATGGACGTTCCCAGTTGGGCCTTCTATCTGGCATTAGAGTTAACACGCAGAGGTGAAGGTCACAAACCCCCTCAGCAGGCCAACGAAACTAACGTTTGTGCCTTACAACAACCAAAGGATTAATGGTCAAATGACTGTCAGGACTAATGCTCAGCTAGCTCAGCAGACGTCACTGATTGTAGTCCAAATGTGGCTTTGAGGGCACAAGGATGATAATGGACCATACTTTGAGAAATCAATCTGTATTTTTCCTGTGGGGACAAATCAGCTTTTTGCTGCATCAAATTTGGAATGCTAATGGAGGCTCAGAAAGGCCCTGAAAGAGGTAGAATGCTGCCTTGATTCTGAATGAGGGAGAGCATGATTTGTAATTGGCCTGGGTCTTTCAAATTTGCTTACGGTCATTGTCTGCTAAATACTTCTCTCCTAGCTTTGTTAGCCAGGATCCTCAGAGCCCTATGATCTGTGGCTGATGAAGGTAGTTAAGGGAGAATGTTAAAATGGCAATTTGAGTCTGAGCAATTGCAGCAAAAATTAACAAACTACTAAAACCTTATGCAAGAAGACCTTTGCAAACTTCTCTCATTAGAGTGGGGACCAAAACTTGAACTTTGAAGAGCTTTGCATCACATAAAAAAGTCTTTGGGATTGTCATGTCTCTCTCGTATTTTTAAATGACAAAAGCAAAATGAAATCATATATAAAGTCAACATAATCAAACTAAATTAACAGGCAATTTCAACAAATGTGTAGATGTGGCACGTAGTGGTGTGGTGGCAATGGGTTGACAGTTGGGCTAGAGGACCTTAGTGGTCTTTTCCAAACTTACTGATTCTATGATTCCGTTACAGGTCAGCTAAATAACAAGCTTTGAATGTGACTGGTTTTTGTGCAGTATCCAGAGAATCAATAAAGCCTCCTTTCCCCCTCCCTTTGTTTTCAGTAGCGTATGCAATCCCTGCAAAACCTAACAGCTAACATATAAACAAAAGCACCCTGCAGACCTCTGTACTTGTCTCCACTTTGAAACAAATTCTCAGTTCTGTTAGGGTTAAGGGTTGGTGGTCTCATTTGAGCCCACAGTGGACAGTCATCTGCATGACACAGCCAGCCTGCCTTTTGGCACAAAGTCCTGTGATTGGCAGCATTTGCTCAGGAGAGGCTCAGGGCTGGATGATGAAGTAACTTCCATTATAGAATACAGACAAGGTCAACTTCATGCAGAGAGTAACAACAAGAAGTCCTTGTCCCTAAAGCCTTTGTCCTACTGGATGTATGCTTTTGTATTTTGCTGATACACTTTAATGAAAAAATATTTTTCAGCAGCTAACTGCTATGTGTACAAAGGTTATCAAAACTGGGGGAAAGAATACATCCCATGTACAAGTTAAAAAATAACTGCACTTATCTACTGCATCTGAAATAATTGAAGGCTGTCCTAGATGCTTTTGCAATACTTTCAACAGAATGATTGACTTCAGAGAAGCTGTTCAGACTGTGTCTCTCAGGAAGACTGTCCATAGAGCAGTAACTAAGAATAGCAGTTGTATTTTACAAGTTATGCCCATGAACGAGGCCCACTTTCAGTGCCTCAAAGTGCACAAGTCTGCCTATAGAAACGGGAATAGAAACATTGTTGTCTGAACTGAAATTTACTGAAGAGAATTAGAGCTACAGTAAAGGAAATCCCACAATAAAGAAAAATATTCAAAACAAACTTAAAACATTCAGTGTTAAGTTAGAGTTAGTAGGAACATTAACAAGGGAAACTCAAGCTCCTTGAAGGATATATTGTGCTGTGGCCTATTATTATTATGTTTTTGTTTTTTTAAACTATCTACCACTTCACATAACATAGATGTTTAATAAACTGAAATTGGACTTATGCAAGTGGACAAGTGGCAGTTGTCAGTCCTTCTTGAACCTTAATATCTTGGTAGTACCTTCAATCCCCCAAGCCTGCACTGGACCAAAACCTCTAGTATGACAAAGGCAGCTGACAGCCTGCGGAAAAGCTCTTGGAAGGGAAGCTGGCTTTTGCAACACACCCCTTGCATAATTTTCTCCAGATTCTTCTGTAACAGAATGTAAAGAGTTTGCTTCTCTTATTTGGAAGAACGGGATAATTACATGCAGAGGATGATAAATCCAAAATCTTCTTTTCAGATAACAGATATGGGGACCACTCCTCTCCATCCCATGGGTGGGGACCGCTATCCCGTGCCTTTTACAACCTAGCTCAGCTGACTCAAACTTTTTGAGCTACTATATACAGTCTACTTTCTTCTTAGCCAAGGCCCACTTCTGAGACCACTATGGAACACTAACAATATTCCACATTATGTATTTCATAATCCACCTAATCCCTTTCCTCTCCCCTCCATACCATCTCTCACTTGCATGCTGCTAGACAGCACCGCTTACAAGGGTGAAAGCAAAACCTACAGTACATAATCTATCAAATTTATTTTATTTTATTACAGACAGCAACAACAGTAAAATGCTACCAAACAAGTACATCCTTAAGAAAAAAAAAAAAAAAATGCACCTTGCTGGAGCCTCATGATGCTGCTGACTTATCTGCTGACAGATCATTCACATTATATACATCTATTTACTTTGCTAATCAATTAAAACACTGAAGTTAACATATGCCATATTAAGTGGTGCATATGCTATGAAACAGTTTGTTAAAAAAAATACTTTTTGTGAACTTCTGTTCCCATCTGATGTTTTAAAACAGTCTTGAAAAATTATCATTTTCTAGCCCCAACACAAAAGCAATTCTCCCAACCCCTGCTGATGCAGCCAAAGGTAATAGAGGAGACCCTAGCAGGGAACAGAAGCAAATGAAAATACCTCCTCTTTGGCATGAGAATGGCCTTCAGATTTTGCAGATAAGTCTTAAAAACATTCGAGGTTAAGTGAAAGACAGATCAGCTCAGAAAGGAAACATCTTGTCTTTGGGCAATAAAATTTGGCTGCAGAAATCTCTTGATGATAAACTGACTTCACTCAATTCCCGTGAGATGCTGTTCCTAGCAATATCACACACACAAGGGGAGGACCTTTACTAGCACATTCACACATAATGCCATATACCAGTGGAATTAATTGCTTGCTTAGGATTGCAGCCACACAGAAAAACAAAGGAAAAAAGCATTTATTTTTCTTCCCCCCTGCTAGAAGGCATGAAGAAAAGAAGAAGTAAAAACCATTAAAGAACATTGACTGCTAGGTTCAGACTTTCAGGCCTCCCCAGATGGGACTGACAAGCAAACCGAGTGTGAATGCACACTAACACTTGCCCATCAACCCTGACCACCCAGAGGACGGGTGGATATGTACAAATCTACCTTTCTTGCAGCTCCTTCCTGACTGATTTAAAGTATCCATACATTAATCCCACCATTTCTTGGGCTGGATTCTTCATCATTACCTGTTTAGTAAAGAGACACGTGCTAGTCCCAAACTAGACTGGGAGTAGTGAAAACTAAAAAATTAAAACAGCATTTTAAGTCTAAATATTGTAGTGCGGTTAAACAGCACTCCTGAAGTGCCCCAGGCTTCACACATCATTGTGATGAGGACATGTCACATTCTGATACCGACATGTCAAGCTTAGGAGGTTTAGACAGGTACAGTTAAATCACATCGCAGCATTGAACTTCCACTTCTAAAATTTTTATCTTGTTTGTACAGCAAGTCAGGATGGCTGGCTATACAGAAGTAGACCTGCCAAAAGAAAAAAAAAAGAAAAAAAAGAGGGGGAGGGTGGCTTACTAGGTCATACAAAAATAAATAGGGGAGAGTGTGGAGAAGACCTATATTGCTTTGCACTCTGTGTAGACTTGTTCACAGCCAATAAAATGACTATTTGGGGAAAAAAAAAAAAGGGAGGCAGCAGGAGAAGAATTAGCTGCTCTGAGGATTCAGCTGCTCACCCCTTGCCAGCGCACCCATTTCAATTTGGAGTTCCAGGCTGTCACAGACTAGTAGGCTCACAAACTGCTCCTTTCATTGATGGAGACAGTTCCCATGGCAGGATAAATCCAACTTCAAACCACCTATGCAGCGCACAGCCAAGCTGACCAGATGAAATTTGAAGTTTTAGTGCACGGCAAGCACCAGCAGACTCAATTAAGGCAAGCTGCTAAGCTAAATTTGCCATACCACTCCCTGGCAGCAGAAAGTTCTCCCTCTCACAAATTCCCCATGTCAAGAAGCAGCCCAAAAAGACTTTCAAAGACCCTTGAATGCCAGGCAGGAGTAATCATTGAGGAGAGCTGCAGGGGATTCATGCTGTGCTATTAGTTTCAGCAGTAAACCAGGGCACCCAATGATAAAATCAGTTATTCTGTGAGAAGTAACAGAGTATGTATGATGCTCTTCTTCCTTGTCTTCCTCAGGTCCCGAGGGAGAAGCAAGGGAAGATCTATTTCCATTGGTAGTCCTCAAAACACCACTAGAAAGGAGAGAAAGCCAAGGCATCAAGAGAAGTGTGGGGCCGATAACTACGCGTGCAGCTGAGTTATGGTAGCAAGAACCACACATCGGCACTGTTAAGATGAGGGCTTTGCATCTCGCTATGTGGCAAATCATTCTGCATTGCTGGGTTTTGCTCAAACCAGCAATGGCCCGGAGCAGTTATAAGCAGAATTGGATGCTGTGGCCAAGACTGATGTCAGATATTCCTGTATCTCTGTCTCCCATCTCCCGTGGACTCCTATTACAAAATCAGCTGGAAATATTTCCTGGCAGCAAAAGGATTTGTAGCTGTTGGGAAAACAAGAAATACTCTACTGTGTCAGAGGGAAGAGCTAACAGCGCTAGACTTCTCTTTCAAGAACTTCTAACCTGAACAACACCAACAACTGCTCCAAAAATCCTGAAGAGCCTTTAAGTGAATTGAAGCTTGTAGAACAAGCTCATTTGAAACAGACAAAGATTCTTTTGATCTGCAAAATGTGTCTACTGCTAATACTATAAATCAAGTCCTGTTAATAATGCCCAGGTGCTTCTTTAACTCAGGGAACATCTGACCAGCTTAGAAAAAAAATCATGCAACACTGTTTTCTAAATGAACTGAATAATCACCACCAGCATAAGCAAGAGCATAGCACAGACAGGATTGAAAAGAGAATATGAGCATCCTGACCAGACAGATCAGCTATCACAGATTCCTGTGATAGGAAGCCTCACTAGCCACGAGCTCTCTAGCCCAAAATCATATCAGTGGAAAAATAACTCACTGCTTGGCTGAGGTCCTCTCAGGGAATATTTTTCTATTCTTGCTGTTCAAAGGTTCACCTGAACATGCATAGTTTAACCTGTTTTCTGCCCCTTTGTCACTTTCCTAGTTCTCCTTCCAAGCACCAAAGTTTCTGATGGCCAAGGCTCTTCCCCATGAAATAGGCAACCAGACATTTAACTGACTGTCAGCAAAGAATTCTTTGTCTAAATAATGCATCTTTATAATGAGGACTGTAATCTCTCTAAGGTTTACAGCTTTTACCATAGGTCATCTCATTGAAAATCAACAACACACTAATAAACCACCATGGAGAGTAATAACATCCTTGGTCTTAGAACATGGATTTTTTCCTTCTAAAGTTTCAGTCAAAACACATTTTAGTCCCAGCACCCAATTTCCTTAAAGAATTTTAAAAGGCAATTTTGTGGTTCAAGCTTCAACCTCTGGTTGTTTGATGGCAATCAGAGGTCAACACATTTTAAAGTGCTTGATCATGTCATTTTACTTGACCAATTCTGCCTTAATTGCAGATCACATTGGCTATAGCACAGTATTCTATAAATACTTGAACAATATGTTCAATAGAGTGATAAAGCTAAGCAATTTAAAAAATAAGTTGAGCTATGTCACCTTCTTGTCAACTAAGCTACTAATTTAACTATATGTAGAACTTATATAATGAACTGCTATGCTGAGCACTCAGTAGAATTTCCAGTTATTCGCTTTCAGTGCTCATTAAGGTGAGAGATGACAGGACTGGCCACGTGTTCCTCTACAGCTGGATATCACCGAGATTATAACTAACCTGGCTAGAACAGAATTAAAAACACTTATCAGCATTTAAGGAATGGAGTACTTTAATAGTAGGTTAGTCCTGCTCACACAAGCCCTCATGTTTTGCTGCTTCTATTGTGACTTAATTATTACAATCATTTACATATACAGCAGCTATAAGTTGTCTGCCCCTCCCTCTTCCCAGGTCACAAAGGTCTCTTTAAAATCATCTTGCTGACCTCTCCTCATTCTCATATTTCAGTTTCTGAGGGATACCTCCATCCCCTCATCACTTCCCTCATCGGAAAGGCTGTTTCAGTGGGACCTAAACCACCTTCAGCTGCACACTCCCGTCTCCAGTCTCACTCAGGAGCTGCCAGAAAGGAGATTTCTTTTCAAAGGCCGAATTCCCATCAGCGGTGCCAAGGGCCATGAGGAAGCACGTTGCCTCTCCTAATCCAAGAACCAATTTGGGAGCCAAAACTGAAGTGCAGGGCTGCTTCCAGGCTTTGTAGAGGTTAATAGGGAGCTGAAACAGCACTTTGAGTCATAGAATCATTAAGGTTGGAAAGACCAGCAAGATCATTAAGTCCAACCATCAACCCATACCTGTGACCACTCTAAACCAATTCACATTGTATGATATCAACCCTATTCTTGAAAACTTCCAGGAACAGCAACTCCATCACTTCGCTGGGTAGCCTGTTCCAATACCTCACCACTCTTTCTGTTACCAATGCAGGCCTCTGCTTAAAAACATCTTTCCTTTCTAAGGATCCCTTCTTGGGGACTTCTGTTCTAACAAGTAACTTATAGGAAAAAAAAAAAAAAAAAGGAAAAAAAATTAAAAACCAAACCAGTTTGTTGGCTGTTGTCCCTCACTTGGGAAAAGGCCAATTTAGGCATCAAAGAGAAGAATATCACCTCATTAAGAGACACAGGGAAGCATATAATGTGAACTATAATTCCAGTAGCATTCACTGGCAGTTCATGGAAAACCACAGTTTCAAAATTCAAAGCCAACAAATGGTTCCAGAACATCGTTTCTAATACATTCGTGACTTGGAGTCTTGACTATGAAATCCATGAAGATGGAAGGTTCCTCTAAAGCTTTTCCTCTTCTGGAATAACTAGAGGAGAACATACGCTGAACAGAGGCATTCTATCTCATAAGATAAAATACCATCTGAAGTTTCCCGGTCAGGTGAGGACTCTTCCACTACCTGCTCGACTATCTGTTGCTCAAAGAAAAATCAAAATACTGCAAGAAGTATCCATATCTTAATTTTCAAACCTCAGTTTCAAATAAACCCATGCACAGGAAGGATCTACAGAATCAAAAAGGCTGTGACACTGCATGTGTTTTTTTCCCCCCCATAGGTAACTAAGCCAAAAAAAAAAAAGGTTAGATTATACTGCAAAAAGAAGATTCTCAATGTGCAAATGTATTACTTGATAGAAGTCATCTTACCCTTGTGAAGAGCTGTCCTTGTGGATTTCTGTTTGCTCAAGGAAATGACATGGCTTAAGTTTTGATATATACCTCTTCTTTAAGGCATGCTATTGCTGAGAGAGTGCTGGTAAGTTCTAGAAGTACTTCTCACTTGCATTTTGAGTGATTAGATAGAACTGAGGAACCTTCTTCCTGCTGAAGAAACAGACCTTCCCAAAGCATGCGGTCAGCCACATATTAACATATGTCCCAACATTAACCCATGCCAACATGGAAAGAGAAACATGACAACAAGAAAAAAAAAGTCACAGACTACAAGTCACCCAACCCAATACTATACATACTAAAAAAAAGACAAAGATTAAATATCTTTCTTGGGCCTCATTCTCACAGATTTTTTCCTTAAAGGACTCTGATCACTGTCCATACCCTAAAGCGTATTGCAAGCAGGGTTTTACACTTCAGGAATTGCACTAATTCGGATCCTCAGGTGTATGTAGATTTATAATTCTTATTAAAATCTTAACATCTGCTAAGACAGTGCAAGCTATGGACTGGAGTACCTTTAAGATTCCAGCTCCTTCTGGAGGAAGGGTCAAAGCAATTACTGTACAAGAATAAGCATCTAATTACCATCTTAACACACTTTCAAAAGCTCAAATACTATGCTCCTACAAACAATAGAACAATTTTGCAGGCTTGTTCTAAAGATGTAGGTGTGGATTTTTCTCAGCAGTAGTTGAAGCTCCCCTTCAACTTCTACTTTCCAGATGAAAACTTTTGCCCTCACCTTGGAGAAATCTGTTGTTTCTATCCAGCTTTTGAACTATGACAAGAATAAATTGCTGGAACTAAGGAAGTTCTCCCACCATTTCTTTAATGAAGTGAAGGAGAAATAGCCGCAGTTAAGCTTTAACTCCTTCCCTCCCACAGATTGTTTCCTTCTCACTCTCGGATCGTCTGCAGGGTTTCCACAGAACTCCCAAGTACTGATTGAAAACGAATGTTTCAAAAGGCCAAGCTGCCCTGCAGCCAACACAGCAGTACTGCACATGTCCTCACCAGACCAAAGCCTTTATTTAATAGGCCCTTCTCACACCTCGGTCTCTTCACCTCAGTCCCACTACGCTGCAGAAAAGTTTCGTCCAGAGTTTGGAGGCACACGCAGCCAGGAGAGCATGAGCTTGCATACAGAAGCTGGTCTGGGTTCCTTGGCTCGGTGCAGAGTTGCAGCAGCCCACCCTTTCCATGACAAGAACCTTTTCCTGCTGCCAGTAACTTAAAAAGTCACGTCATTCAAAGAGTTTAAATCTGTCCTGAGGAATCAGAGTCAAATCACATGCCTGAAGGGAGCTGCTAAGACTGAACAAAATAGAATTTGTTTCATTTCCTTCATCCGTAAAAGATACATGCCCAGGAAATTACATTAAGACTATTGAGATGCTATATGATTTATGTTGCATAAGTCGAGTATTTGCAAAATACGGAATGCTAAAATTAATCAGCCCACATGACTTCAAATCTGCCTCTGCTTAAGTGCAGCATATAGTCTTCAATTATGACTTCTCTCCACACAAGCCCTGCATCATGCAAAATATAGAGCTGCTGCTTTTCCCAAGTTGCTTTCAGGAATACTTGTTCAGATCTCCATTTGGGTTTCTGGCTTCTGATGTCGAAGCAATTCAGCATTCCTTGCAGCAAACACATCGCTTATTGTATTACATTCACGTCTCAAAAATACTAATGATTTAGTATTTCCCTGTGTCGTCTCCCTGTGTCATCACATCTCCCTGTGGAGATGGACAATACTATTTTTTTTTTCCATTTTACAGGCAACAGATAAACTTGCCAGAGCCATTCCCAAGTAAATCTGGGTTCACATTAATATCTCATCTCCTGGACACATAGTACAGCTTCCATTCCTGCATTTATTGACTTTGTCCACTACTGTAAGAGTTTCAAAGGTCTACTCTTCTGGCCCTGTATGTCCAACACTGAGCAGATGATAGATTTTTAATTGAATTATCCTGCATATTATTTATTTTCACATTTTAGACATCTTTTTTTCTGTTTGCAATAACATATGTTGCTGTTAACTTCAAGTGCTAGAGCTACTAGAGCAAGAAACTTGCCAATAATTACCTGATACCATGCCTAAGTTTATATCCAGAAACAATTTCATCCTATGCTCTAGAGGGGGCAAATAGGAGAAGGGGGGAACTCCCATAAGGAAAAAGTATTATATGATCAGGTAGCTAATGTGAAATCATGCATATACCAGCCAATACCAACAAAGTTCAGCTTGAATGAGTAGCTTACAATTCCAGCATTCTCTAAAAGTTGAGTGTTTGCATGTGCAGCTTCAATATTCTCACAAGAGCCTGATATGTGCTTAAACTCCTACGGGTTCTTTAGTCAAAGCAGCTGTATAGATAAGTGGGGTTTTTTTTAATTGTTCTTTTTGTTTTGTTTTGTGTTTCAAATGGGAAAGCAGCACAAAGTAACCGCCTTATTGTTTTCTATGTTCTTCCGGCTTCCCTTATCTGACTCTCCGAAACGGCAATTCGCCCCCCAGAAGATGATATTCTCCTTCCTACCTTGGATGCTTTTTCTGTGACTGAGATTTCTATTACAGCTTCAACTCTGAATTTGCAAAGAAGGAAAGCAAAGGATGTAGAAGTTGCAGTAAAAGAAGCAATTTATGTGCAACGAATATTAGCTTTTCTACGCTGTGGCAGAGAGTGTGATAAGAAGCAGGCACCCATGTGCTGTATACACAGAATGAAACCTTTCCTTAGCAAACAGAAACTGAAATGTTTGCCCAAAGGATCAAAGATTCACACTGCAAAAGACTAATATTAGAGGGCAAGATAACCAATTAGTGTTTCCAGGCCATGTGTAGAATTGATTATTATATTTAACTCAGGCAAAAATTTCATCCTTTGCCCTCTATAAACTACTACAGCAATACAGTCCTCATGAATATAGGAGAGAGAAGTCATTCCTAACAAGGTCTGTGTAGGTAAATTCATATTCAATTCACAATCCAAGAATCTGTCGTGAATATAGGAATCGTTTCTATTCCAATGCCTTATCTTCTTTCTTTCTAAGCCTAAACACTGCTAAGAGAAAGGTAAATCCTCAACAGTGGCTTCTGGCCACTCAGCCAGTCCTGTTTAAGTCATGGAAACTCTTTGAAAAATTAAGGTACCAACCAATGCCATGTTTGGCTTTTGCAGCTTGATGCTATTAGACACAGTAAATTGAAGTCGAGGTACCGTATATATATTTTTAAGTTTCATTACACATTGTTTCTACCTCTTCCAGGGTTTGTAGGCTCATCTTATCCATGCTTCTTAAATACACTCCATGAACAGTTTTATAATAAATATGGTAACATATGAAAGCCTACAGCACACAGCACTGTTTAGTTAACATTTAAAAGTGTGGGCTGTGTAAAATTCAGGTGGAAGAGCACTGATCCATTACCAAGGATATCTGCATTAAAGAAATTCAGAGGGCTGAGAGGACTCAGAATTAACACAGTATCTTCCACTTCCAGCATATTATGATTATCATTTACAGTAATACTAATTTCCTATTTAATTTCACTCTTCAGAGTACATCCATCCCAGCCTTTTGGATTTTTGTTCCTCTTCTGTTTTTAGAAAACCCAAGGCCCAGACATGCTGGCCTCACACATGCATGCTGTCCCCTTTCTAATAAGGCCCCGTACATTGGTGCCAAACAGCCAAGCTTTCCTAAAGCACTGGAGTAATTCTGGAAGGCCCTTACTGCTATGGAAACTGCTGAGCAAAGCCCTCACTCAATGGGTCTCCCTGGCATCCTTTAACCCTGTTGGTGATGGTAAACTCTCATAAATCTAGGTAAACCTTTAATTATGCTGTAGGAACACTGATATTATAACTACAAAATAGTAATAAAGAACACGCTGACAATTAGCTATAGCAAGTCTTATTGAGTAGAGGGAATTGTTTCTGGGGTTAAACCAGAGTTGCATCACAGGTTTTTTCTTGCAGTTTTTGCTTTTCCTTCACTAGTTCCTTATTCTATGTGTTAGCTTATCTGTATAGACCGTGCATTCTCCATCTTTTCCCCACCTCTCTTCTGAGGAAGGTTTACCTTTTCCCTTTTCTCTGGAGCATTTATTCTTGGCACGGGAATGCCACTTTGAGTTTGGAAGAAGGTTGTAACTATTCCATAAAGAGCTATGCACAGCAAAAAGCAGCAGTACTTCACCCCATCTCTGTTTGAAAGTTGGCAAATTATGACCTCTTACTATGGCACTGAGGGTCTGGTGAAACTGGAAGAAAAAAAAAAATAACCAGATAATGTCTGTCTTATTATATATGAGACTGAAAGATACAGTTTTGCTTTTAAATGTCAATGCTACATTTGCATGTATTTCCTACTAGTGTATGTAAGTTATTTATATCTTAAGTCAAAGCATACATTTTAACTTGTGTGAATAATGCTGAAAGAATAGTAAGTTCTTTCACTTTGCTAATTAAATCATCTTGAAAAATGGTCTAGGTAGTAAGTGACAGGATTAACAAGGGCACTTTGCAGGATTCTGATGTTTTCTTGATTAGATCAGAAGTATTTTGTATGGAAACAGTATTTGATGAAGTGGTCTTAGCAATGTGAATGAATGCACGACTCTAGTTTATCTCAGTACCTTCATAAAGAAGCCATCTTAGCTGTCAAGGAAGCCCAACCAAGAGTGAAAATGACCTTAACTCACAGCTAAGCAAAAGGTCAGCTGAACGGAATTGTGAGAAACATTATTCTTAGCTCTGATTCTTTGGGTTAGCCAGTGCTATTTCCAGATTAATGTAATGTATTCTGCTGAATTTTCATAGGTCAATATTACAGGAACATGAGTTCTAAACTCCACAAACTTACTTTTAACTTTTCCTTTTATTTCTTCTCTATAAGAAGCAGTGGCCTTCCTATTAAAATATCTAGCTTGTTGGAAAGATTCTGTGGAATGGAGACTATACCTTAATTAGATGTATTTCAAGACCAAGTCCTTTTTATTGTTTATTTTTGAAATAGTAAGAGATGGTCAAAATACTTCCACTCACAACAACAGCCACAAAAATTCTCTTAGCCTGTTTTCAAATCCAGTTCCTAAATATTTCTACTTTTAACCCAGAAGTAATAATGAAACTGTCAAAATGTTTACATATACTGCATACCACCTGAGGTCTCAAACTGCTCTGTCAATATCCAATTAATTGCATTATAAATTTCATAGAACTAGAAAGTATAAAAATTCCCATTTTACAGATGGGGAAATGGGAGTATTAAGAATTCATGCACTCAGCCACACAGGAGCTAGCAAGAAGAGGGCTAGAATGAAGATCTCCAATTGCCCAACAGCAGAGCTCATTAGAAGTCGAGCAAAGAAAAATATTGCATTTGTCCCTGTGATTTCAGTCTTCTAGATATGAAATACTTTGGTACTAACACAATAGCAACACATTTCCATGGATTGCTCCAGGAGGAGGGCAATTTGGAGCAAGTCACAGTACCTCTCTGGCCAAAAACAACACAAATAGACTTTTACAAAAATAAATTGCAAAATAACAAACGGTAACAAATATTTTTTTTTTCCATTGAAATATTAAAAAGGAAGGCAAATAAAAGCCAGAGAGGATTATTAAAAAGCTACCCTATCTTCATAAAAATTCAGTGTTGGTAAATGCAATAGCCTGGATTTAGTTTGCATATGTTATATTAATCCTGGTCATACTTAAAATGGAAGATGGAGGTTATAAAGAGATCACTTTAAAACTCTCCAGGAGAATGCTCTGGAAATGACAAAGAAAATCCCAGATCACTCACAGAGGAAGAGCTGGAAAGGACAATATGCTCCGATTGCAGCCTCTCTCTGACAGATGTCATTCAGGCTTTGAACTTGATTTGGATTTATTCGTAAGGCTACATGCTTCACTTACGTTTTAGCAGATAAGTATGCTTCAAAGGCCGCAGGATTTATCCTATGAAATGGTCAGGTTTCCCCCCCATTTTCTCACTTGCCATAGTCACCTGGCAGTCTGTGCATACACTCTGCACAGAAATCGACTCCAGACACATAAAAAACTTTGGTCTGTAATGAACACGTTTGCAATTTTGAGATCTCAAAGCATCTTGCAAACAAGCATTCACAAAATAAGCCTTGTATGGCACTCTACAAAAAAACTTTCTCCATATGCTTTAGACAACACTCTTTCACAGTTTCTATGCAGAGAAGACACTTTCCCTAGGAGAATGTTCTTTAGGCAGAATTTGAAAACCAGATCTTTGCGTTTTCAATACGAGATACAGCAAAATAAATCTCCCCGAAAGGTAAATCTCAAGTGGAAAAAGTACTTCAGTTGGAACTGCTCAAGTTTACAAAATAAACAACAACAACAACAAAAAAAGCTCCAAAACAACTCCCTCACACACGCACTATTTATCTAAATAACAGGATACAGGATCAGCAGCCAATACCTCCTCGGCTACAGTTCTTTAGAAACTTACTTCCTTACTTCCTGTGCTATTTCACTCTGTTTTTATTCCCTTCCTAAATGGAGTTCTGGGAATAGTTTATTGATTATGACTCATTGCTTGAAATTACACACCAATTTGGAAATCCACTACTTTCTCCACTTTTGATGAGTAAATTCAGGATATATTCAAGATTTAGAGAGCTGAAGGAACACGGTGTCTCAAACTTGTGACAGAGGCTCAACTGCCCACAAGTTACTCCAGAAAATCAGAGTTCAGAACAATACAAGCGTAAAGAGTTTGCTTGCTTCTTTTTATCTTATTCTATTTTCTTTCAACAACATGTTTGAGCTCACATTATCAGATTCTTCTCTCCTAGTCTTCTTTCTCCTCCTTTGATATATTTACTAATACCATTTTTTTTCCCAGGATACTTTTGAACAGATTACATTCAGCTTCATGTTGGATGAGTTTCAGCTCTTTGTAAGTGCTTACAACACGCAGCACAAACACTGCTTGTGTGATCTAGGCTTTGGAAAGTTATTTCCTAACCAGAGTGGGAGTGAATGGATGTCTACAATGCAGCACACTTTTATTGGCCAGCAATCTCAACTCAAGTAACAAGGCCCAGCTACAAACCCAGCCCCACACAAGGTTTCTGCTTGAGCACAAATTTAGGGCAGGGAAAATCTTTGGAGAATTTGATTTTCCATTTCCCCTTTATACTGGAGACTGCCCAATTGTTTCCACAATGGGAAGACAAAGGGTAAAAAAGGAAAACAAAACAAAACAAAACAAACAACAACAACAAAAAAAACCAGCAGTGTTTTCTATGATATTCAGTTCTAAAGAGTTAGTTTGGTACCTCCTTCTTACATTCCCAGAAGTACTCCAAATCTAAGATCTTCCACCAGGGAAGGATTTCCCCATGTGAAATAACAAGGAATGTGGAGTAGCAGCAGTTACATCTTCCTGTGGGTGAGAGTCCCTTTTTTCTTTCTCCCCATAGGCTTGCTTGAATTTTTACCTGCTAAGCCTCTGTGGAGTTCCCTTCTGTAACACTTCTGCATTTCAGAGCTGTGACACTGCTCTGCTATTAGAAGCTAATTAATTTAGAGCTTGGTTTATATTATAGGCAGGTATTTATTCATTAGGAAGCACTTTGTGGTTTATGGGGTGAACACGCAAAGGGGAGGGATGCTGCTGAGCCAACAAGGATTCCCCTCCTTCTGTTCAGTGGTTGTCAGTATACAGTCCCTGCCAGCAGGTCCCAGTCCCTCAGCCTTGTAGGGATGCAGATCCAGAGCATTCCCTTTCCTATCACCTGATGCATGTTGGTCTTACACATAAGTTGGCCACATACCCATTCCATGATGCCTAATGCTGAAACTGCTGGATCCTTGGAATCAGATCACATAAGCTTTCTCACACAGCTCCTTCCTTGGCTTTGTTAGTGCTAGCATCGTGCAAGTGCCTCTGTAGCCACCCAGAATCACTTACCATGCACAGATCTTCAACTAGATACATGGAAAGCCTTCCCCAGGATACTAATACAACAAATAGCTGATTCTCAAAGTTAAACTTCATTGCACTTGCAAAAGGGAGGCTACACACACACACTGGCAGATGTAGCAAACACTTCCCCAACCCCCCCCCCCCCCCCCCCTTCCTGAATGTTTATGTTTCATAAGCTTAACATCTCAAGGCAGCCCATGTTTGCTAGTTGCAAGTGAAGCTATTGTTCCTCTAATTGTGAGCCACATAGTGAGAGGTTTTGAAGAAAGCATTTTATGTGGATGCTTAACACATTTGAGAGCTCCAAATAGATCTAATGATCCAAGGGTACCAGCACCCCAGATTTCAGACAGCTAATTGAAAGGCCTGCATATTTTTTTCCCCTAAACCTCCCAGATATGTTCTGTGCCTGTGACTCAAGTACAAGATAGATTCACAAGAAGAAACTAGTAATGTGGTCTTACAAAAAGATTTTATCTATAATACCGAAAGTTAAAATTGAAAGTTAAATTAAAAGCAACAATGCCAATGATAAAAAATATGTTGATAGAAATGTTAAATAGGACAATTTTACTGTAGGCAAGTGGTTTCCAACTTCAATTGAATTCCTAATTAAAGCCATGACTGCTATTTATTGTGCAATATGCTTATTTGGTGCTGCAGCATCTGCTGCTTGAAAGCAGCATTCACCCTCCTCTCCTGGGTTAATTTAAGTTCACCCGCCTCCCCTCAGCTCAGAGCTGGCACTGGAGCCTCATAGAATGGGAATTCAGCACGTCACTGAGATTTAGTACCTACTCAAAAAACTAAACCTTCTTTAATATACACATACTAAATACTACAAGGCTTATTTAAAAGTGTCAGGAACCTCACACAGAACATCTAGTTGTCCCTTGCATGTCATTCACTCCAATGTGACGCCCAGTTTGAAGTCTTCTGTTGGGAGAATTAGATGATTAAGGGAAGAAACTTCCCTTTTCAGCTCACTGGTTCTCTCGCGCTGAGAATAAAGGGAAGGGCAAGCACTTCCTTTCTCCCCTCCTCATTCCCTCTGCAGCCCCAGGTCAAGCCCAGTGATTTATTGCCAGTATGGGACTTCTCTCCCAGAGAGCCCTTTTGGAGCAGTACCCACGAGATCCAAACAGGAACGCAGGCGCTGCTAGGCTGGGTACTCCACAGGCACAGGACAGGATCCTCTTTTCTCCACATTTCTTTTGAAATTTAAATCAACAGACAAACAATCGTGGGGTAAAGCAGGGGTCAGCACTGGAGATCTATTTGCCCACACTCCCGTACAGAGAGAAAAGGGAGAGCATCACACACAGCCATGCAGTGGACCCTCCATGGCACAGCTCCCTTGCTGGTCAGACGTGCTCAAACTTCCCAAGGCTTCAGCTACCCATAAGAGCACCGCTGCTGAATCATCAGCTGGTTGGTTGGTGGCCATCAGAGACCCTAAGGCTGGAGGAGCCCTTTTCCCCTGCCTCAAGGCACACTCTTTCCCCAGGCATCCGCATGGCAGCCACACTGACATTTTGGCCTGAAAACCCTGCACAAAGACCATGTTATTGCCAAGGACTACAGAAAATCACTGAAACATTAAAGAATTTTTGGTGACTGTTTGGGGGAGGGGGAGAATTATATGTGAAAACATAAGAAGTCTCTTCCAGCATAGTTTAAATTGCTTTACAATACTGATTAAAATAACAGAACATTATAGCTTGCTTAACTAAACATTATATTTCTAAATCCATTTTCAATTGTTTTCCTTCAATTTAAACATTTTGAGCAATTTTATTGCTATTCATACCTGCTTGATTTTTTTTTTTTATTAGAAATTAAAATGCATACTTTTATCTAGGTTATGGAGTGCTGGTACACTTAACTCTTCTGGCTCCACTGGCTGAGCACGGGAGATCTATCAATGGTATAAACACAGTGCCTTCCCATTAGATTAATATATTTTTAAAAAACACTTTTTGGCAGTAATGACAATTAAAAAAAGAAGGAAAATAACCCAGGAGGTAGAGGGTGGGAGTGAGATAGAGAAAGATGGAGAAAGTAAAGCAAAAGGTATAAATGAGAGCTTCAAGATTAACAACTGTTTTTCTTATTCACGTCCATTCTTTACATTTTGCGGGCTTCTCTCCCTACCCTTCAATCGGCAGGGAAAATAAAGCAAAAAGAAGGTTTAAGAAATAAAGCAAACTGATTGTGACTAGAGAAAAATAACTGCCTTTTAGACTATGAAATAGCAGCAAATAGCAAATGCACTTCTGTAGCAAGACAGGCACCTAGGGCTCTTCTCACACAGAGAGGCAATAATTATCCACACTGAGAAACAGCCAGCCCTGCCTGGACTCAAGCTGCACATTGGAAAACCCCTCTTTTGGCTGAACACCACCTGCATTGCCTTCACCCAACCACCCACTGCTCCCTCCCCCCTCAGCACCTGGTGATGATGGTACTGCTGGCCCCACCAATGCACACCCGAAGGTTTCTAATTTCCCTAAGTCAGCAGAGGACATTCGGAGACCACTAAGTGCTGGTAACCACATCAAAACATTAATTAACACAACTATATTCCCACACAAATAAAACATTAATATGGTAATTTCTAACCTATAACCAGCTGGTATCTTTTCCCCAGCTATATAGATAGTAGGATTAACAGTGCAAAGCAAGTATTATAACAAAGTCAAATTAATATCACCTTTTCCCTGTTTTATAATTCAGAATCAAACAATAAATTAGAGGAGTCCTTCAGAAGCCATCCCTCGTGAAATACGTCCCCAGATCCATCCTGGTTTCCATGTGTTCTAGGGCCACTCCAGTGACAAGAGCTCAGCCCAGACAGCTGTGACCATCCGACGGTCCCGCTCTGCTTTGCACTTGCTGTCACCGACCTTGCATCACCTCCCCAGCCTCTCCTCTTAGTATTTGACATAAAACAGCCCACACATTTTTCAAAGGTGGCTGCTATGGCTCTATTGTCATACAGACAAAGAACAGGAAGAGGAACACTACTTGGGCCAAGACAAAGCCAAGCCAGCAGCTTTCTTCAGGACCCATACTTAGTTACTACTTTGTTGTGGTTTTGTTGTTCTCTCTCTATAGAGAGAGAGACAACTATATATTTTTGACAACTCCAGTTGTCAAAAAGCACACATACGTATTACTCTTCACTCTCTGCAATAATTTTGTCATTGCCTTCAATGAAAAATGATTTTCATGAACATTAACATATTACACATACATAATTTGAAAGAACTATGGGGAAAACAAGCAGCAAAAATATGAGCAATGTCAGTTAATGAAAAGCTCACATTTTCAAACTAGTGTTTGGCTAATTAAAATTGAATTAAGTGACTACAGCATTAACTATGTCAACTATTTAGCATAAAAAGTTGTTAAATATATCATATTGTATGGAGGAAGATTTTTGCAATCTTTAATTGTAAGAAATAGTCGTGTACTACTTAATTGCATAACTTGGTAGGATATAAAATTCAGTTACATGAATTATATTTAGTAAAGTATGTTAAAACATGTTGGTTGCAAGATTGGGGAATTTTATGGAGAGTGTAATAGAATCGAAGCACATTCTTAATTACATAATTATTTCCATTTTTGAAGTCCAGCTAACTGGTCGTGTTTTCACAGTCTTAAGGTAAGAAAAAAAGCCATCAAGCTCATTCACTTAGCAAGACAATTTTCAGTTCTCACTTAACAGATTTCCACAACGTTTTGACCAAAGATCATGCAGTATAAAAACACAGAGGTCCTAAATTATACACGGAATAGTATTCATAGAATATGATACTCCTTACGATAGGTACAGAAACATACACAGAAAACATCTGGCTGCTCTCTCCACGGGCACCAAAGCAATAACAATTACCATGGCGTGGGAAAAGAGAGCCAACAACTTCAAACAAAGCCTGAGAAGCCAAAATATTTCCAGCGAGGATTCCTTTGGGTGGAGATTTTTGTTTTGTAAATAATTGTTAAGCATTAAACTTATGAGGTGCAGAATGCTTCTTGTCCATCCACAAAGAAACAGATCTCTTTCATCACCTACCACAACAATCACCTTTTGCTTGAAAACAACTGCACATTGCACATTCACCTCCCAAGCAGCTATTCACTTTCCCAATAAGTTTACGCTAGATGTTACTACACATAAACACCATCACCAGTTTGGGACGAGGCATAGAGAACCACCCAGAAAAGCACAACAGATGATACTGCGCAATATTAAAGCCATTCATTTTAAGAGCTCTCTTCCCCTGCACGGCAGGACCCACCAGCAGCCAGGTTCCCAGCACTGCTCAGCAAGCCAAAGGGCAGTGATGGCAACAAGGAAGTTCCCACTACTCTGAGCATCCCAGTGCTCCTCATGGCAGCACTTGTTGCCTACATTCACACAGCCCTACCTGTTCTCCTTTATCAACCAGGAGTTTTCCTACTGACTTAAAGGGGGCCTGGCCTGGCCGCTGCTGGAAGATGGAATAAGAAGCATACTTTACACAGCCAGGACAATAAGCACAGCTAATTGCACATCCTAAATTAAAGAGGTTTGACTTTTGTTTTGTTTATACCATCCCAGGTAGCAGCAAGAGCTGTTATCCCTAACTCTGCGTACACCGCTTTTAAGTAGCTCCACCTACACTGACATGAAAGCAACATTTTATGAAACTTTGATCAAAACTGCAGATAATCAGCTGGGCATGGCCCGGAAAATATATCGGTGGCCAGAAAGAAGACCTGAGGAAAAACACATAGAAAACTGAAAACTTCGGTTACCTCTATAAAAAAGTAAGCAAAAAGAGGTGATGAGCCTCCAGCATCTCTGCCAACTGTGCACCCAGCAGCATTTACCATTGCAGTACATCTTTCACATACATACAACTTCAAGTCTATTCTTGTACACCCCTTTTGTTGGCAGAACAGACATTAAAATGGATACCTAAGGTTTCACCTAAACATATTTGATGCACAACTTGTCAAAACCACAGTGCACTGGGGCTGCATTTCATCCTGCAGGATGAAGACCTCTTGGACCCATTGCAATAGCCACTATGTTAGACTCAGTCATACAGATTGGTGATTGAACCCACTCACGCAGCACATTCACAGAGCCAAAATACAAGACTTCACTCTGTAGAATGCTCATGCAAGAAAGGAAATAAAAATGATACAAAACAGGAAAGAATCAACTCCAGAGGAGAAACACACATTTAGTTCTTACTTTAGTCCCAACAGCTGTGTCTTAAGGTCAGCTGACAGAGATAACAAACCCACACTGCCTTCTCTCTAAACCCCTCTTCATTTCTCAAGCTCTTCCCTTAAGAACCTCTACCAAAGTGATTTCAGGTGATACCACTTAGCCCACTCCCACTGTTGTAACTCTAGACCACCTCCTTTGGGGATGCTGCTTTTTTGTTGTTGGTAGATTTTTGGCATTAAATCCCTTTTAAGATCAGTTTCCCCAAGCCAGTTTCTCCAGACTTTCTCATTAAAATCAAACTATATACATTTGTGTGAGTCTATCTGGGAGACTATGTGTTACTCTGCTAATAAAGAACATTATTAATTATCAAAATCAAGTGGGTCTTATGCCACTTGTTGAATCAATCCTATTGCAGGATGTCAAAGCTTTGATTACCCAATTAAGCTCAGTTTAAAAGTTTCATAAGGAATATGGACATATCATATGGACATAACAATTAAAAGGCTGACAGATATGTGTAATAGCCATTCTTCCTAGACCGGGGGATCCACTGGATGAAAATTCAGGTTTAAAGTGGTGATCACCTCGATCTACCTTCTGCTCATTCTTGCATTAATATTTATTGCCTCTGATGAGAATCTATATAAACAAGTATAATCAGCATTATTTTAGCATTCTCATTATACAAACCCCTTCGGGTAGCTTTATGAAAGAGAAAAACATGGCTGTGTATTTAATTAGAGCTAGTCACCTTAGTAACAACCTTACTAGTTTTATTGCTACACCTATAGTTACAGTTTAGCACAACTGTAAAATAAAGCAGCAGAATACTGCACATCTTCTGTCATGCATGGGATGAAACCAGGCACCCTTCATAGATGCGCTGTCTTCTGAAGCACTTCAGGAAACAAAATAAGTACAGGTTTTAAGTGTGATATGCAGGAGAAAATGCTTTAATTAGTAACAGAAAGATCATAGAATCATAGAATCAGCTGAGTTAGAAGGGGCACTTGAACGCCATCTAGTTCAACTCCCCTGCAAGGAATGCCTGCAGCTTGGCCAGGTGCTCAAAGCCTGGTCCAGCCTAATCTTGAATGTCTCCGGGGATGGGGCATCCAGCACATCTCTGGGCAACCTGTTTCAGCAATTTATGTTGCATCAATAGCAAAGAAACCACTAGGTCAATCACCCCAAAATCTTAACAAATACTAGAGAAGGCTCTGGGGAGACCTTATAGCAGCCTTCCTGTACCTACAGCGGGCCTACAAAACAGTGTTTGGTTTTTGCTTCCTGGTAGAATAGCACATCCCTTGGTCCTGTTTTGTACTTTTTTTTTCTCAACTGTAATCTATGGCTAGATTGTCATTCAAGCCTCTGTGCTTGAATGTCCCTGTATATCCAGGTTGACTCATGGCTCTCAAACAGAAACACACTGCTACATGGATCTCAGCAGGTACTTATGTTAAAAATCACCCTGCAATGGGAGCTAGGGACATTTAAGTTGTCAAGAGATGACAGAAGACCCACATTAGGAGAACACAGCCCAGAATAACTAGACTCTCCCTTTACCTTTGAGGGTAATGGCATTAGAAGCCCATATAGCACTTACAGTGTTGCCAGTCTTTGCTCTCTCTGAAGATCTGTCCCTTCCACTTGAGTAAGTAGGAAGTTTGCAATCCAGACCTGTGGCAGAAATCTTCCTTAAAATTTGGGTAAAGAAGTATCTGCAAAATAATTGGCAGCCTTTAGAACTTTCAGTTTTCTCACTGTTTTTTCCCCTCTTTATAAAACTGGAACATGAGAGTTATGAACAAAAAATAATCTGTTTGAGTTGGTTGTCACAAATGAAGCAAAAGTTTGATGTGAAGCCCTCACACATAAAGATTAAAGAAAATGAATGGTTCTTGATAGAACCACTGATATTAAAAGTTTCCAAATCCACCTACTACTAATCTTAGTGACATATATATAAAGTACATGCTTTGTTAAAAAACAGCTTTTTGTAGGTGAGAATTTGCAGTGTTATTGTGCTCACTGTATCTGCTGTACTTTCCGTGGAAATAAATGGGAGGCATTACTTTCAGAGCAACCTACTTTTAGTTCCTAGGATGAATACCAGTCTCCTCATTGTGATATTAACATACTATTCTGTTTTCAAATGTTCACAAGGTATCTTTGAATATGATTGTAGCCCTTAGATAATAGCTATATACAACTAGTAACTCCTACACATCTTTGTCATCTGATCCACATTTATTTCTGTTTCACTCCAGTATTTTCCTTTTGCATTTTCAGAATACGTTTCCAGAAGAAGAAGGGGAGATGATAGAATCCTTTAAACATTTTCTGTGATTTGGGAGTGGATCACAAGGGTATGAAAACTTTAATTAGCTTTGGTGATGTGACTGTAAATCAGGCAACCATACAACAGCAATTAGGCTTCTGAGAGGTAAGGTTAAGTACGAGGGAAATCATCTTAGTTTCTTCTAGTGATCACAGCCTCTGAGGCAGACTGCCGAGATGATTTGTCCTCTATTGGTTTCATTAGTGCAGTGATGGGGACATTCTGATGCTCTAAGGTTTGCTTTCACCAGTATAATGCCTCTACTCAGAGTCATAGACAAGGCACTGTGTGGCTAACAGCCTTGTAGTCACTGCACCCTTTGGTACAGGTAATACACAGCTTCCACATCCAAGGAGGAGATTGGATTTGTGGTCCAGGAAGTAGCTTTTAGGATCTGAGATTTGATGAGGAATGAGTGACCTTGCAGCTTAGAGAAGCTTATAAAATGTACATTATGCCATATCCAGTTCAGGATTTGACCTTCTGCGCAGGCTAATGAGGTCAGCATTATCAGAAATTCCATATCATGGCATGAAACGTAGCTCAGCTTTCAACGCAGGCTTTTCAAGTATTGCCATATAGCTTAAGGGATATGGCTTTATTGTCATTCAACCTTGTCTCCTATTAGGAACCAAAATTCTCTAAGTCAAGATGTCATGTAAAATAATAGAGTAATATTTGATATGTCTTTGAGTAGGGCTTTCTGCATTCAAAACCTCTTAAACACCTGCTTCTTTGTTACTCCTCCTTGGATACAGCCCAGATTTTTCTGAGCATTGCCCCTGAATTCCAGGCTGTACTGGAAAGCAGGAAAGGCTGGCTGAGGGAACTGCAACTACTTTGGAGGAATCACAACCAACCTTCCCTTTAAACCAGCACATCTTAATGTATTGAGACAACAACCAGCTCAGTTGTGAGCCCACACCATTCTAAATTTCTTCTTTGAGAAATAAGGCAGTCAGAGATTTTTCTCTGCGGGACTGACTGCAACTTACCCAAGAGCTGTTTGGAATCACTGTATGAGAAGACAAAACAAACAAACAAAATGGCCGGATGTCAGAAGAGAAAAATTGCAAGAGTATGCAAGTATGGGAAGGATGGAAAATTAAGGTTTTCTCTATTTTTTACTAGAAATCCAAAAGGATGTAGGAAACTCAGTAATGCAACCGAGGCTTCATAGAAAGCAATGAGATATGATCTTTACGTAATGTTTGAAGGAGAGGAAAAGATATGGCGCATTCTTAGTTTATACCAAGGGACAATTTGATCAGAAGTGTATCAATTGAAAAAAAAAAGTAAACTATCAGCCTTGCACTGGCTCAGAAACTCAAGATTTTCCACGTTTTTACTGTGTTTTGTGTTTGTTTTGTTTGTTTGGCAGACTGAGCCAAGGTTATACTCACAGAAGAAGTTAGCAAAGGTTGATCTTTTGAATTGTGTAACATGCTATTAAGAGCCCACCCAGCTTCTAACTTTCATGCTACAATCCTAATGTCTGCAACCAAGTTAAAGGTATGAGGAATCTTCGATTCATGTTGAACAGTTTTCACTGAAGAATTGGCTACCAACATTTAAGACAAAGTCTGTGTAGCTGCATGACCCCATTGAAAGCAGCTCTGGCTCCATGGGATACTGCAGCAGAACAGATGATGGAAATCATCTGTATGAAGTATAAAGAGGCACATGAGAAAATAAGAACAGTTTGGCTCTGGGTGCAGTTTTGCAAAGATCTTACCTGGTGGGCAAAACATGTTTAAGATGTTCCTACTCCACTCCTTGGCACGTGGTCTCAAAATTCCTTATCAGACTACATTCTGCCAGACTAACCCTCCGCTTCCATCTGTCACACAGCAACAAAATGGAGCAATGGTGGGAAGGTTCAGCCTCTGTTTTAATAAGTGCTTGATCTAGTGGTTGGTAACCTTGCCCGTGGAAGGGGGATGGGAACTGGATGATCCCTGAGGTCCCCTTCAGCCCAAGCCATTCTCTGAGTCTATAATATGCTTTTATGAAGGAATATCCGGAGGTTCTTTTATTCTGGAACTGAATTCTTTAAAATGATATTAAATACAAATTTCATTTGTCATTTCTTTACTTTGAAACAGAAAACTATTCAATTAACGATCCTGTTACAGAAATTACTGGCGCTCCTCTATGAATCTCAGCTTGACATTCCTGACTTATTTGTTAACTCCCCAGCAGCTGAATAGTAAAAAGGTCTTTTTAGACGCAAGATGTTTCTCACTCACAGACAGGTGACAGGAAAGTGGTTCTCAGTGAAAAACTTTGTCAAAAACTGGGAGACAGGTACCTTATCCTTGGAACATTTCTCTCTTGATCTAGTAGATGGCAACTAAAGTTCTCAGGCGCTCTGTTTGCTAGGCAAGCCCTTCCAGTGTATTTGCCTGCTAGGTAATAACAAAGCCCAACAGCCTCGCTGTCGCCTACTACAACAGGTTCCTGAGCTCCTGGGGCCACCACAGTTCTGCTTCTCCTCCTGAAAAGGCACCAGAAGCAGCAGTGCTATCATCACACCTCTTACCTGAGCTTCATTGCCTTGTGCCAGCACTGAAGGAGGAAGAGAGGAGGAGAGAGAAAGCACCAAGCTGTGATATGAGCTGGCCAAAGGTATGGTGCTGGTCCTGCACACATGACAAGGCAAGAGGAAATTCAAACCCATCGCCTCCAAACCTGTACTAGAACTTCCAGCCACCACGACACGAAGCTCCTACTGAACCTACAGGCCAGACTTACTCTCTGGTATTTGCTTCTAAATTCCATTGTGGGAATGTGAATTGCTTTGGAATTTTTAAAGTGAGGATTTCTCTTAAATTATTTTAATTATGCTGGCATACAATTAAAATCTCACATTTTTTTCCCTCCATCTAAGTGTTGCAGGGAAAATGTTGGTTCAATTATTATTATTTTTTTTTTCCAGTGGATTTTGGCTCCTTCAAAAGGGACAGCCTGCCATAACAGGTGCATTGCAGACAGGTGCTGCATAAGGTTCCCTACATTACTCTGCCAATGCTTTTCAATCATGATCTACAGCACCCCTGTTACTCCTGTGTGGGGCCTCCTCTATGCTGCAATTGCCAAGGTTATGAATTATGCCATTGTGTATTGATTTGGACAAATGTCCACTACCGACTAGGTCGGCACCACTGAACTTGGTTCAGTGGTAACACAAGCCAAGTCTTGGAAGGCTCAAGCTGAGCATTTAACCCACTGTGTGGTCTTTCTCAGTTTTTCTTTTGGATTCAGTCACACATTATGTACCCTGACTCCTATGTAGATGATTTGCGGCGATTGCATGATGTACGAGGTGCCATTTGTAAAATATTATTTGGTGTAAAACATGATGTTTTTTCTGTTGATTTACAAGTTGGATTTATAAATCTGCACTTCTCACAGTTTGAGTTATATATCTTGCCTCTGATTTATAAAACTCGCCTGTAAATCTTTAGCAGAAAGTTTTGATTCAGAAATCATTATTTTAAACATTAGGTTTAGCTAAAACATTCAACTGCTTTATAAGTCATGAAATGGATTTACATACCCCAATCTGGATTTACAAATTCTACAGCAGATTTACAAATCATACTGAAAAATTCCTAAATAAAATGCTTTGATTTATAAATCTTCACTTTGCACTTAGGATACAAGTGACTGATTTATTACTCTGAAGCTGTACAATAACGGTTTGGTTTATAAAATCCTACTTTTGCTTTGCAGTTCTGATTTATAAATACTGATTAGGTGTACTGCAGTATAGGCCACAAAAAAGTCAAGTTGTTTGGTACGGGGCTGCTTTGCAAACAGCTCGCTGCACACAAGAAAGCCAAGACGCTTTTGATAGGTTGTAGGTGGCCAGCTGATCGGTGTTAGCAGCAGGGCAAAGAAAGAAGGAAAACTGGGAAAAGAACCTATTTCTTGTTTGCTAACAAGGTTTTGAGATCAAACACTTTGCCTACCCTCCCAAAATCATTTCTCAGTTCAAAAAGCTTTCTCTAACCCCAGACTCAGCACCAAACTACAGGGAAATAGTTTGAGTACCTCCAGCAAGTCTAGGAGTTATGGAGACTTCTATTGAACGTCATGAGGAGCTCCGACAAACGCTGGCGGAAATTTGTTCCCCTCGAGTGAACTTAATGGTTTCCAGCTTTCAGGTTCTGTTCAGATGTCATTTACTTGCACCATTCCAATCCAGGTGTTTTCAAGTATTCAGAACCAAGAAGGAAAATAGCAAAGCATAGGAGCGAGGGAGACCTCTGTGAATGCGTCGCTCTTTGATGTGCTCCAAAAACACTTACATGACCAACAGGGCATTTAAATATTTTAGATACCTGAGAAGCAGTTCATCATTAATACCCATCAAGGAATCAGAGGGGATACTGGGTACAGACAGAACTGTCAGATAACATAAACATTAAATGCAGCGTAGCAGAAACTAAACTGTTCATTTTTAGTAAAAGCCGAATCTCCTGGAAATGTTTTGTTAACATTTTTTAAAAATTACCAGTAAAAGGTTTAATCCAAAATGCAAAATTCAGAGCAATTATCCGGAAGCCACTGAAGAAACTCAAACATCCTGTCATACTGCGGACACGATGCCAGAATTTGTCAAAGATGAAGTTCCCTTTCAAAGCTCACTTCATAAATCTTCAGGAAATATGAGCAGAGTGGAGAGCCCCATTGATCTGAAGGAGATTTGTACATCCAGGTAGCTCTATTAGAGGTTAGCAGCAACACTGACTCTGGGAGAAGTTCTCTTCTATTACAACTGGAGTGGTTCCATAATATGAGGCTGCTGGAGCACAGGGTTAGAATTATGATCGTTGATTTATTATCTTCTAACATAATCACCAAAACTTAAATCCTTCCAGATATTTGGCTTCCTAACCTTTGATGGAAGTTAGGCATATACTTAACTCCGAAGGTTGGACAACAAAGCTGCCTTTATACTATCTCTTCCCCGCTTGTTCAGGAGTTTCCACCCCTGTACAGTGAGTCCAACAATGGCTGTGTCCTGCAGCTAACAAAGATGGGAAGTTTGAGGCACAATGGGACAAACACTGATCTTCTATTCTCCCTGCTCTCCCTCCCACCTACTCGGGGAAATATCCAAGATATGCAATGTACTTATTCAGGAAATGTAAAGATGATCCATATGAACTGACACTCTGTTAGTCATGAATGCTTTCTTTTATTAGAATAGCTTGAGAGAAACTAAGAGCACGTACTGTGTCCTCCTTATGATTGATATACTGCTTGCAGTATGCTTGATTTTAAAGCAAAATTCCCCAAAGTTCTGTTGAAATGATGTTTTTAATATCTAAGAAAATGAAATATAAGAATAAAGTATTTTATTATAGAATTATAATTAAATTCCCAGTTTCACAAAATTATTGCAGCTCATTTTGTTGTCAGATTTTTGGAGCAGAAGAAATAGTTACACCAATTTTCAACCCTAGAATTTAAAAACTAAAGTGAAAAACTTAGCAAGTCAGGGAAAAGAAGGACAATGGTTGAGTTTATTTCAAACTCTCTATCAGGCTGCTTCTTGCTGGTATAGCTAGTGTTGTTGGTACAGATTTCAGTAAGCTCAAATGCAGATGCAAAAATGATGTGCCTACATGCATACAGACTACACTCGCCCTGCCTGAAGCCAACTGAATGGCTCTAGTAGGGATGACTAAGATAATTGACCTCGGTCTTGTTTGTGAGTTTGAATTATCGGTTACTGCAACTCGACAACTGCTGCATAAACACGTTTGATGGTTTTAGACCGCAGCAGTCTGAAACTTGATTCCTGAATTCGCAGTAGATTAAAATAAAGCAGAGGCACATAAATGCTACAGCATACCAGATACACGTGGAATAATTTTTAGCTTACCTTTTGCAGAAGACTGCAGCAATGTCATGTGAAAGAACAGTGCTGTGACTTCACTGCTGTGTGGGTTTGGGGCTGCCCCACATAGGAGGCACAGACAGATGCCCTGCACCAGTGTATCTGCCAGCGAAATGAAACAATCAAGGCAGGCCTAGCTGTTCTGACCAAGTACTACACAACATCTAATATCTTACCTCAAGTGCAAGTCTTAATGGAGTGTCTCTCAACATGTGGAATCAGATCTTTTACTTGATCTTGAGAGCCTAAAGCTTTATGTGCATCCTACATCTGATCAGGTATGCTGCATGCTCAGACACTCACACATGCACATATAAACATATTTTAACCATGGTGTTACCATGTCTGTGTGCAGCTTCATGTGCTTACACACAAGTAGTAGATGCCATCGTATCTGAAGATGGAATCTGCAGATCTGGCAAACTTGCCAGAAAATACCATTCCATAACTCATTCTTGACATTTCCACTATAGATCTACTTTGATCAACCATTAGTCAAGCCCACAACCTCATAGTCAGTCCCCAGAAGTGCAAGTTGAAAAGAAGGATTTAGCATTTTCCCAAAGCACTCATCCCATTATTTGCAACACAGGAAATCTTTTCATTCATATTTTGTACTTACATTTTCTCCAGTCAGATCCTGGAAGGACTACGAAAGCCATCACAATGTGAGATTTTCTACTGAGAAGATAACTTGCTTGGGCATATTTTGCACTGAGGAATTTCCAAGCGTTCTCTCTAAGAATAAAGAACACATATTTCCTTACAAGAGCATTATAAATACTTCGCCATTCTTTTAGGTGCACATGTTCACTTACCTCCTTAAATTCCCTTGGAGACATTATTTAGATAGCAGGAGGACAACATGCAGTCATGTCTTCACATTCCTGTAAGTCGAACACCCATAGTCTGCTTTCAGAGTACTTGGTTCCAATGTGGCAGGTTTGGTTCACAGCCCAGTTCGACCCATAAGAATTTGACGTCACTGGGAATGCTGCCTCCCCATAGCATGGTTGAATGGCTCCCCCGGTTCAAAGCCAGATTCATATCTGTGTTTGATTACTTGCATTTATTTTCCTGACAGGTAGCCTTTTGCTGTAATTACGGTAGTAAAATTTTCTACATCCTTGATAACCATTTTGAATGTTCTGAGCACAGAAGTAAAAGCATGCGTGTACTGAAAGAGAGCTGTACAGAGCCAAGGAGAGCTTCAATGCCGTTCTCCCTCTTCAGTCTTCATTGTGACTGACATCCATTCAGCCACAGATGAGAAACAACACATGTAAAGCTACTGGAATGCTCCAGAATCCCCACTTTTGTGAGGAACACCCCGTGACAGTGAAAGATACTGACGATTTTTATCTTGGTTTGCTAAGACCAAGCAGGTCAGCTGAACACACACCTAAGCCCACCTCTATTACTTGAGATTGTTTCCTCTCATTTTTCCCAGTATTTCCCCTCCATTCAGTGCTTAAAGCTGCCAAGTGGTGAGGTTTCCACTATCCCCGTCAGAGGGCTATTCTGCAGATTAATTACATCTCACCGCTAGGAGCTTTTCCCCTGATACCCACTCTAGAATTTCCATGCTGAATAACACTTTATTTTCACATTGCCGCCTTCTTCTCCTCCTTTCCGTTCTTTCCGTGTGCTGCCTTTCTCCGTCCTTCAGGTCCCATTCTCAGCCTCTAAAGCTGCTCTGCCTCTCAGTGCCAACACAAAGCAGTCCCACAGCCAGTGTACAACCAGCAGAGGATTCCCAGGAGGAGGGCAGCCCTCCGTTCTGGTGAAAGCATCTCCCATCTCTGGTGCAGAGCAGCTGGCTGCTAATGCTGCACTATATCTGTAGCGCAGAGCTGCATGCGGAGTGCTGGATCCTGGTCCATCCCAGGCTGCGCCTCAGAGTTGGGGTGCCTTTGAAATCTGCCTCTGATCCTGCTTGTCAGGCTTCCCCTCCCAGACAGCAGAGCTGCTTCCGTTTTCCCCCAGGGCATTACCTTACATTTGTCCCAGCTGACATTCCTTTCCTTATTTCTTTGGCATGTTTCTGATCTCAGTTCCCTTTCTATTATTTCGCTGCCCTCAGTGATATTTATAATGTCTGCAATTTAGTATCATCTGTGAATTTCATTAACCGGCTGTTTACTCTCCTCTTTCAGATCATTAACGAGGATGTTAAATAACACTGGCCCTAACACTATTCCCTGCATTACATTAGTAGGAAACTTCTCTCCACTTGATACATTGCCTTTTATTGTTCTGCTCTGTGCAGCTTCGAGCTGGATGTTCAATCCACAGGCAGCATTTTTGGAAGCAAATTAATTCCTCAGGTAAGATTTTGTAAGTAAAGGTATCTGATGCTGCACTGAAAGACGTTGCATCTAGCATTACAAATAAAGGGAATTTTATTTTTAAGGAAAAAAATCAAGTTTTTCTTTTTTTTCCCCAACAAGATGTGCTCTCTGTAAGTCAGAAGGCTAACAGCACTGGAGGGACCAAAGCCATTTCAGTCTCTGTTACATTCTTGTTACAACCTTTCCCACTCAGCATTAATGCGGCTTTGTTTATCTACAGTCAGTGCCTTTCCTCACTTTTGCATTTGCAAAAAGACACTATTTAAAAAAGACAGATTTTTGCATGGTTGTGTTTGAAGCTAGGAGTCTCCCACGCTGCAATCAAGGGTAATGGCAACTACTCACAGGTGTACATATATCACATAAACAAGTGAAACATTGATTGTGAGGGGCGCACTGACAGTCCTCTATCCATAGCATAATCTTCTCAAGAGATATTTAATCAGATGATTATTTACATCTTAAAGACCAAGGAAAAGGAAAATGTTAACATCGAATTATGGGGAGGAATGATAAAGACGGTGCTACGCGTGAAGCGCTCATCACAGAGCTGATGAATAAAGGGTTTGCTTCAGTATGCCTTAACACCACTACTGCAATCTAAGCCAAATTCCTCCAGTTTAAACCGACTCTGGGTAGGAGTAGGACAGCAAAGTGACATTCATTCTGCTCACAGTGAAATGGAAGAAGGCTTGCAAAAGCCAGTGAGGTCTCTAGTGGTGTATAAAAACATGTGGACAGCTTATGGCACAAATTATAGTTACATCCCTTACACTAAGCCTTTCTTTCAGTAAGTACATGTTTTCTACTGTAGGAGCCAGCTTCATTGCTTAGTGGTGTAGTTTAAAGAGCTTGCATGAGGTCCTTGGGTTGTGAAGGCAGACCACAAGCTGGGACTGTCAAGAGTTACAGTAAAAAAAACATGATCCAATGTTACAGGTGAAATTCTTCCCCTAATTTCAGACATTTCAATGAAGAGTACGGAACATCTGGAATTCTTTGGTTTGGGAGCCTCAGAAAGGGCAACAGTATGGAAAGCAGAACAGGTTATTATGCTGTCTGCTGGACTGGTTCAAATGCAAACCTCTTTGTCACTTCCATCTGATACAGCTTCAACACTGGAATGAACTACATACACCTTACCTTTATAAACTTACATTTTGGAACAGACCACCACTACTTTAAAGCCTGGGAAACTACTAAGTGCTTAAAGTGACTGGTGCGTAACAGTTATTACCTCTATATTTATGATGATTGTTGTTGTTTTTGACAGCTTGTGCTGGGAAGTAGGATGTGTCCATAGGATTTAGAACTCTGCTTTCCATACAAAAATGATCACCATGAACCCAGAGCTTTGGGTCACTATGATCTGATTATCCCCAACACCAGACACTGTAGGCAAAAACCACAGCAGAAGTCTATCAGTCAGTTAACCTAGTAGCTCACCAAAGCAGCTGCTTTGCAGCTTGCCCACAATCTGCATTCTGCACATCCTTACTGCCCATTAGATTTCTAAATCAAATGCCGGAGTGGACTAGCTGGATGGGATTTACATAAAATCTCAATCAAATTCACAGCAGCACACCTTCTTCTTTGATAATTAGATTCAGTTTCGTTTTTTGTTTTCTGAACCCTATAACCCATTTCTTTATGATATCTTAGCAATTTTCATTAGCAAGTGAATTTCTGTGCATCACTTTTAAAAAGCAGCAGCTGCACCAATAAAAATGTACATCCATTCACTGAACAGTCAAAAAATCCAAGTGCATATTAATACATCCATACTCATTGAACTCCCAAGCACACCTAAATAACTATCGCTTGTCCCTGATTTCTAATGCAATGTCCCACATAATGCTGATGGAAATGTAATAGGGGGGCACAAAGCTGGGTGAAAACCATACCTTAATAGTAGTTATCAATGCTTCACTATCAAAATGAAAAGGAGGCATCACACAGGGGTCTGGATCAGACAACA
The DNA here is from genome assembly GCA_030625065.1 of Alectoris magna. Taxonomy (NCBI): domain Eukaryota; kingdom Metazoa; phylum Chordata; class Aves; order Galliformes; family Phasianidae; genus Alectoris; species Alectoris magna. Next base: position 10,805,832 of record CM060571.1, on the reverse strand, counting down.
TGCAGCACTTTCAATAGTGACCTGAATGCTACAATAAAAGTAAGGCTTTTAAAAACTTGTTGCACAGATCCAACCTGGAACAGACTGTAAGCGTCAAGCTACAGGAAAAGCATTGGATTAATTAAGAAAAGACCTGAAAGTGTTTTGTGGCTGTAAATAATGTTTAATGCCACACTCAAAAGCATAAAAGCACAGATACCCTACAACATAGGGTGAAGAAACAAAGTAATTCTGCTCAACAGTGAGAAGGCTCCAGGTAGTCCCTGTTCAGGGCATGTCTTCTGTGATCCATGTGGCAAAGATCCAGATGCGATGACAAATCAAGAAGCCATAATCTAGCAGGTTAATTAACCAACTTTTTTAAGCCAGCAAAGGAAACAGGTATGTTTATGCTGATAAGATAACAGTTTGTAGTCACATTAAAGGCTGCAGAAAAGAGGAATGGATTTCAAAGCTGGTCTAAGCTACAATGAACAGGGTAAGAAATAACAGGTTTAAGTTACAGGAAAGAAGAGTCAGATTGGATCTTAAGAAAGAGCTGTTGTGTGGCAAAAAATGGTGAAACACGGGAGGAAAAGATGTATAGTACGTCCAGGAAAGTTTCCCCAAATGATGTTTTTAAACAAAAATGAGACAAGAACCTGCCGGGAGTGACACAGAAGCAGCCAGTTACACCACCCCAGGGCAGGAGGACAGCCTTGATGCTTCCTCAGAGCCCTTCAAGTTCTTGTGACTAAATTTAAAATCTCAGCTTTAACATATTTTCTGGGGAAGCCAGAAAGATGAAGGCCTTACTTCTGAGACAAAAACTACACTGATTTCCAGTCCCTACTTCAAATCCAAGAAGAAATGTTAAGATTTCTTATTCATGAGTCTAGATCCCAAGCTTTTGGAAGGACAGTGTCATATTATGAAAAGCTTACCTACATGGCAAGCTACTCCAACACTGCCTCATCTTCACTTCTTACTCCATTTCCCACATTTGAAGTTGGAGAAATCTGCAGCATGTATTGATTCAGAATCTATGGTACCTTTCTGGCACACTGACTGGCTGGATGGTGAGTTGGCTAGTGGTCCTTTTTAGATGTCTGATATGTAATTTCACGGCAACTATAATTTAAAAGTTTAAATTACAATGAGATTACAACAACAAAGTTTAAATTTAAATGAGGAAAAAACTCATCTGCCTTAACATCTCTTCCAGGTTCAGGAGGGTACAGAAGACTTTTTTAATATTTTGGTTTGTTTATTATTTACCTCTTGCCCACGTCTTGCTGTTCATCTTTCCAAGTCTATTTCCTGAACAGACAGTGGTTTTGTTTTCCTTATGGTGGGGTTCGGCTGAAGGTGTTCACTTTCACTCAATTGCATGCTGAAATTTGCAAAAGAAATACACAAGCAAGTTGTAATTAACTCCTCCAGGATTCCTCCTTCACCTTATTATTCTTAACTTCATAGGTATTCAAAAATTTTCATCAATATTTTGCTTTGGTAATTTGAAACTGCAGAAGAAGCCCTAAGATGAGGAAGACAGCTTATTCAATTCAAAATACACTGCCTTGAGAGAAACTCATTGTATGGCTATTAGATTAATGCAAGTCCTTGTGCATGTTTAGATGGGTTCACGTATTTTGATCATGTCCTGAACTTTATAAATCCTGATAATGAACATAGCTGTGATAGCAACCAACTTCGGCACGGTATTGAAGAAGAAAGTGATTATTAACAGCAACAGTTGAGAGTCCCCTGAAACAGCCCGAATTTCAGTTGCATTTGTACAAGCCAATCTATTAGTGTAGCGTGCAAGGTCCCAGAGATTTCTTGGCCTGAGAGGTATTGGGGTCTGACTGCCCATGTTACCTCAAGGTCTCCCAGGTGTTCCTCCACGTATGTGCTGCAGCTGTGCGGGTCAGCACCATCTTTGGCATCTACACCTTCCACTTCAAACAAGACATTGGAACATGCTTTACACATCTTAGTCTTAGGTGACCGTCTATTTGGGCTCCAGCAGCAGCGGCAGTACACCCTTCTTGGTGGAGCCTTTCTGCACCATCCTAGACCTGGAAGAGATATTAAGACACATGTGAGATGAGGAGGCAATTCAAGACAGCCAGCGTGGAGGTGAGACACCAGAACAGGGTGCCCAGAGAAGCTGTGGATACCCCATCCCTGGAGGTGATCAAGGCCAGGTTGGATGGAGCCCTGGGCAGCCTGATCTGGTGGCTGGCAACCCTGCCCACAGTAGGAGGGTTGGAGCTCAATGATCTTTGAGGTCCCTTCCAACCTAAGTCATTCTACGATTCTGCAATTTCCATACTTGCTGCCAAAGTATTCCTGACAGAAATTTCTCTTCCTTATCTCATATCAAGTTTGCAGGCAAACTATAAACTTAGACTGCTAGACATTCCTGTACCATCACCTTCAATTTCAGTCTGAGCTGATGAGGGGCTTTTTTCATTTATGAAGATGATGCAAGGCTGCACCTTTTCCAGTAACACAACCATACATTACTGGATTCTGTATAGCCTTTCTTGTACAGTGCTTCTTAGAGGAATGGAAGATTAATTACCTACCACAGTAAAAAGTTCTCTGGTCATTTTTTAGACTTAGTTCAAGTAAAATTTGAAGTCTCCACGTGGTAAACTTCTTCATTTGATTCTCAGACTTCAGGGCACGCAGGCAATTTGATTCTCAACCTGCAGTCCAGAGGATTGATCCTTAAAGGCAAGGAATGATGGTTTAATCACACCAAAAGGATACAGCAATTAGAACTCAAACTAAATCTGGACTTGCAGCAAGTGCTGGTGGAGAAATCTGTGGGCTACTTGCTCTCCATCTAGCACGTTCTCTCACGTTATAAGCTATATTAAGAACAAAAGGCTGTAAGAAGGACAATGGAATGTTTATAATACTGAGACATCATACAGATCTTTCATTTGGAAGGGTTCAAAAGCAATTATTAGCTTGCATAGGAATCTTTTTTAACTATGAAATGAAACTGTAGCTACAGTGAAAATAGGCAACAAGGCTCTGTGCAGAAACAAGACTGCAGAATATTTGATGGCAGGAAATGAAGTCTACCAAAATCTTTTGCCAAGACGACAGAAAGAGGAAAAGAGGGGTTGGATTAAAGATGGATGACCTCTGTAGTCAAAACCAGAAGCAAGCATTCTCTCATTCAATTGCCCTTTTAACTTAAACACAAAAGACAGACACAGTCCTTTCACTCCAGCCTGCATGTTTTGAAACTTGGGAAAACTCACTGGGGCTGAAGAGAAGACTGTTATACTCTGCTGGTCCGCAGATGGGTGACTCTAAGAGTCAAGGTACAGAAGCCTTTGTATGAATGGAGATACATTTAGCAGCTGCACTTCGTGCACTACTGCCTGCATTTGTAGGTTGTACGGACTGGCAGAGAAAGGGTGTGAATGCCTTGCCACAATCTGAATCAGTTCTTCCAGTGAAGATCCTGGGAGGGATCTGTCCTTGTTATCTACTAAAACGTTGACAATGTAAGAAAAAAAAATCTATTTTTATCATCATCATTAACTTCAAGGAATAACCACTGCTAGCAGAAGGATGGCTTTGCTAAGAGGGAGCAGCCTAAGCCCAACAACACTGCCCTGCCTAGGACTCCCACTCCTCCACCGATTTAGTTTTCAAAAGGAACAGAGCACTGGGGCAAGAACAGACGGCAATGAATAACTCCAGGCATGCAACCGAGAACAAAACAAGGCTGATGAACATGCATGGGAAAACCTGATCTAAACTGTCATTATTAAACACCCCCCCAAAGCAGATAAGGTCCAGCTGTAGCTATGAAGATGACATTCCTCCCTGGAGATGAGCCAGGCAGGGGGAGGCTGCATCTCACCACCACTGCCATGATGTTTGAGTTACTGCCAGCTATGAAGTACAGAATTCATCATCTGTCAGTGACCTCCAAGATCAATCAAAGTTTTCATTGCACAGAAAGGAAAATCATACTGAAAGTGAAACATCTGTTAGGAGAATAAGCTGCATTTTATGGTGTTTGCTATATGCAGATACATGCCTATAATCTCAGACCATGTTTGCTATAACACACTGACTCACTGCCTCTCTTTACTGCACTGTTCTGATGCCCGAAGTCACCTTGACTGGAGCAAGTATTCATTTCTGTCAGTGGTGTTTTAAATGTTTGCACAGACAGAATTATCAAGGCGAGCACGAGTAGATTTGGGTACAGCCGTAGCAGCTCCTCGCCCAGTAGTCCTTCCAGAGCTCAGCTCTGGGTGAATACCCAACAGCCACCAAGTCTTTCCTTACACATAGTCTGGAGTGTAAAGTCACAGTAGTATTCAAAAGGTTAAAGCAGAGTGAACTGTTAATTTTAATGCTTTCTCTAAGCTTCAGTTTTAATAAGCGAAAATGATGTTCTTATTTGCAGTAAAGTGGTGTTATAAAATTCTGTCTGTCAAGCTCATTTTAAAACCATGGAAATAAATGATCTGACAAAATCAGGCTATTAGACAAGTGAAGAAGAGTGATTTCCATAAAAGTAGAGGAGCTGTTCCTTAATTTCACACTTGGTAGTCTTTTGGGTCGACTAAATTTTTAAATAAGTGATAAAATTATATTAGTGCAATTGCATTTTTATAGATTTTTTTGGTCATTGTACTCTTTTTCAATTCCTTTATTTTAACTCAAACTATTCTGCTGAAAGGTTACCTCTCAACTTCTGTTACCTCATAGCAGGTTCTGCTCACACAACAGAACAGTAGGTTCACACATCCTCTATAAAAGTACCCCGAATGACCACGCTGAGCCCAAAGTATTCTAAAGTGGGAAGATCACCTCATTGCTGAGATCACATACTGCCCAAATGCTGGCCCCACACACTGTGTTTGACCACCTGTAGAAACAGGTGTGTGGTATGCAACTGTAAGGCACTTTGGTTTCACATGTGAATATTTTCCTTGGGAGCACACTGCAGTTTCCATCAGCTATACCATAGATGTTTTCCCATGTTGGAGTAAGTGTGGCAAGGATAGAATTTCCATAGAAACAAGTCACTGTTTGTGACACTTAGCCGAAGAAGATCAGGCAGGTACATTTCTGCAAGTAATAGCAGGACCTAAAAACACATCACTCAATGCTGGGAGATACCACAAACCCCTTCTGGAGCTGGTGCTCCTCAAATACTTTCCAGCCAACAGGATTGACAACGGCCCATGTTGGACATTCCCTTTCACTTCTGAAATGATGGAAGTTTGCACAGCCACAGTCCAAGGGAGCATTTATGCTGCCAATTTTCCTAGCTCAAGCTGAGAAGAGCAAGGCAGTGGCATCTCCCCACCTGAACCCAGCAATGCATTTTGAGAACAGAGCTAGCTGCACAGGGGAATTCAGAAGCGCTTCTAGCACCATAAACTCTGCTATGGATTAATTTTTCCACCTCTGGAAATTTACAACAAGCTTTTTTCTGACAAATCAAATCACACTTTTAAAGATTAAAGCTAATTCTCCCCCTCACAGATTTGAATAATGTTCTAATAATTATGTTGTAGTATGGAGGTCAGTATAAAGGGATTTTGACCTTTTATGAGGTCAATGACTCTTCAACTCATCTTGCTCTCGGTTTCATTTGTTTGTTGAGAGAAGAGATCTAATACATTGATACACAGGTTGTGACATGCTGTTTGAACATTAGCTTACTATAATTGGTCACGTCATCATGCATCATATTAACAATATACACAAAAGTGCCCTGAAACAATTGTCTTATAGATCCATCACATATCATAAAGAAGCTTCTGGGACTGTTACCCAGCCACATCCAATTGTGATGCACATTCTACTTGAGTTCTGGATCTAAACATCACTGTCATCTTAATAGTAAGCGATAGATTAATAACTTCCTGCTGGCTTGCAAAACCTACATGCATGTAAAAGATGGCAATACACATTTATTCCCACTGAGCATGCTCAAAATAGAAAGCCTGCAGAAAGGCAAAAACTACTTTGTGTGTATTTTTCAAACAAACAGCTCTCCACATTCCTACTTACAGCCGTTCCGTATCCCTGTCAATGCAGCTAATTGTACTGCAGTACGTTGTTCCAAAAGGTAGAGTCAAGAATTTCTTCACCTTAGACACACATGACCTTAGAATGCAGAATGAAAAAAAAATGCACTAACACCTTGGATTTGTGTTATACAAATCACATTGAAAGCATTTTGCGTACAAATATTTTATGTCCTCTTTCCCCACATTTTCATACGTTTTAAGAGAATGCAAAATCAAGTTCATTGTACACACATCAACACAGCTATATTTCAGTCAATATTCAGTGCAATTAAAACTCCCAGATTTGAGATTTTCAGCTAATAATTTTATATTTCCCCCCAACATTTTTCCGGCTATTTGACAGTGAAAAATGCAAATGATTTAACTCCTGATGCAGTAGTCCAAGCTGCTTTTAGAGCCCAAATGCCTTTATTAAGAGGCTAAGTGCAGAGGCAGGTGTTACAAACAGAAATCCTCCTGCCCATGGCTTTTGTAGCCCTGGGACATCATCAGTTTGACTTACACTCAACAAGAAAGTAAATATAATTATCTTGTCCTGTTGCTGTTACCTGGGGAGAAGAGGCTAACCCCCATGTCACTACCACCTCCTTTCAGGGAGCTGTAGAGAGCAATAAGGTCTCCCCTGAGCCTTGCCTTTTAGACTTGAGTTTCAGACCCTTCGCAGCTTTGTTGCCCTTCTCTGAACACACTCCAGTGACTTAATGTCTTGCTTGCAGCGAGGGGCCCAAAACTAAACACAATATTCATGGTGCAGCCTAACCAGAGCTGAGTACAGAGGAACTATCACCTCCTGCTCCTGCTGGCTGCACTATTTCTGACGCAAGCCAGGATGCTGTTGGCCTACATGGCCACCTGGGCACACACAACTGGTTACTTTACAACGCCTGGCACAGAGTAGGCTTTGGCCGCCTCAGTACCACCACGCACTTTGCTCAAGTTGAAGTCGAGCCTATGTACTTGCAGGTAAATCACAGCATTCAGAAATTCACCCCTGTTCACCTATTTTCTTGCCCACATCCTCAAGAAAATTATTTCCTATTCTCCAGCCAGTCTAAGTCTAGGAGATAAAGATTCCTAATTCTACAGATGGAACTTTCCATTCCTCAAGACGATGTTCTTAGCAGTAGCTGATTTTCAAGTAGTGAAGACACCAAGGTCTACAGGAGAACTTCACCTCAACCCTGAGGTGGTTCTTGATTTTATTCTCTCCACTTAGTGAAGGCCACTGGACACGCAGTGACATGAAAGATCTGAGAGCAAAAACAGATTCAGACTTACATAGAAATGACAACTGCAGCCAAAGAAATTGCAGGAGATGGTCTTCAATGATAGCTACACAACAGATTTCTTGAGACTATGTGTTGGGTGAAACTGAATACACTCAAATCAGTGTGGGGGGGAGGGAATTCATCTATTTCCTTCTCTGTGATTACACAGGGAGTAAAATGAATTTTCTTCCAAAATAGTCTGTTGCCAGTTCCTCTTCCTTTTACCTCTGTCTGTTCAGAAAAAAATAATGCCTGAATACCCTGTGCACAGTAGATGACAAAGTACTTGGAAAACAAAGGGCACGGATGTTAGTCTTTTATATTAGATCATGGTGGTTGATCCAAACGTCACAGAAGTGACCAAATGAAGCTTTTTCAATTGCTCCCATAGATTTTATGAACCCAAAGGGTAAGATACTCCTTTTCCCCATCCAAGATTCACTGAGAACCTTCTAAGCCTACCGGAAGACTGCATTGGAAAGACTGATAGCTTCCTGGCTGAACTAGGGTATTTTTATTGACAAAGCATAAAATTAGAGGAAGAGTTATAATTGACAAACACACGCAATAAAAATGGAAGAATCCTCAGCAACAGTTCCCATAACAAAACTCGAAAATGGTGAAGATGTCATCTTGCAAGATCACCAGGCCACTCTTTAAAATGGATTTGTAATGAACATCAACTATTCTTAGACAGATTCTCCGGGTAATAACAAAGTTCTGATTGGTGTACTTGATGTAATCAAAACTATTTTTCAACAAAGAGGTGAATCCACATTAGATCTGACTATTAACACATGATTAACAGCCACACCATCATGGGCTAAAAGTGTGTAGTCTATTTGCTTTTCAGATGTAGACATCTTTTATATCAATCTCATATGCAATCTTTTGGGAGATCTTTAACAAACAGAACTAGGTCCTGGCGAATTCCCCTGCCACATCATATGAACACAGAGCAGTGTAGCTGTTAATAAGGGTATTCATCATGAGACAGCCTATTTTTGGCATTGTATATGACAGTCTCAGTAACTTACAATAGTCCCTTGAATGTGAACTTATCATTTAATTACACTCTGAGAGACTGCTTTCCCATATCACCCTGCAAGTTAGTTAACCACACAGCAATTCTCCAGCTAATCCAAGTGTGATTGGATCAGCCTAAGGTGCGCTACATATCTTTCAATTCCTGGGAACCCCCTATGGAGCAGTCTGTTTACTTCCACCTTTGTTTTTTCTTGAATTTAAATATGCACTGTCAAATGCTCCAAGATTTTTAAACAGATAAGTAAGTTGCCTAAAGGAGGAGGAAATTCAACTCATCATAAAATAGGCAACATTAAGCCAAATGGACATACAGAAGTCTCAGAAAATGCACCAGTAATTTACTCATATTTAGTACATATTCAAGAATACTTACATTTTGCAAAAGATATGGGATGCAATAGGCTGTGGTTTTTTTTGTTTGTTTGTTTTGGTTTTTTACAGGAAGCATATGCTTTTGTTAAAATGTATGATAATTTTTTGAGATATAGTACCCCCAAGTTCACCTAGATGTCTATTTCTTTGTTCCTGTGCTTGCATGCTTTATGCAGCATTGACATCCATAGAGCACTACTGTGCTGCAGTTCAGTTTCATGCGGATGTGAAGCAGCTCTACCCTGAGGGGCATGGTCAATCCGAAACGATGCCTGACTTCTAAAGCATTAGAATAGTCCCTATAAGTAGTTATTATTGTTCTCGTTACCCATAAAGACGTCCTCAAAGGACATCAGTTCCTGTAAAAGGTTCTTACTCTTCTAGCAAGGACGGGAGAAAAAGAAGGTGTTGCCTCTTTTCTGCCATTCTGTATCTTAACTGCAGGAACTAACCCATTGCACAAGCCTTAAACCGACACAGGCAGGTGCTCCTATCACCTGTGAGCTTGGTCTGTACCAATAAAAGTCAGTATGTATTGCCTATGCAGTATGTATTACATTCCCTTAGAGAGGCATTAAAATGCCAGCTACATTTAAACAAGTGAATGTCTGGCCCCTAATAAAACCCACATAATTTAATACTAATGAGTCTACCAATTATGACCCAGTCTCTGAACTTCCTTTCTGGGAAAAATCATTGGGAAGGTAGTTCAGCGCCAACTCTAGCAATTACATTGCAGCTTCGGCGCAAAGAGCCCCAGCTCCACTTCTGGTCAGTGCATTTCACTGATTTGAGGGGCAGAGGTGATGGAGTGAGGCCTAACTGCCTGCTCATTACAATGAACAGAATCTAAGCAAACTTGCTGGTCAACTGCTTTCACATCGTCATCAGAACATACCGATGACTTTTATGGTAGCAGGGTGACTGCTCTGTAACTGGTAACTACTGCTGAACAACATAGAGAGCAGTTGCTGTGGCTCTATCGGGATTCTCACTTAAGAAGTGCCACAAACCCCATATTCACCAGTGCTTCTTTGCATTTCTATGGGAATCCTCCTCGAGATATGTCTAACATGACTTCAACACTTACAGACGTTAAGACAGAGGGCTTTTCAGTCACCCTGTGGCTTCTTGTTGAGCCTGGATGAAGGCTTGTTATTTTCTCTGTTCATGATAAAATTCAAGATTAGGTGGAGACAAGCTCTCTACCCCCAAGCGTGAAACCAGCACGCAGCAGCAACAGGACACACACAGCCAAGTGTGCAGAGCAGTTCAGCGTGGCACCTCCTGCAGTGATTTTCTTCCTGCTGTCTGCCTCAAGGTTGCTAGCTTAGGTCTCTCATCTTCGCTCATCTGCCGTAAGATTGCATCTATTCATCATCTATCCGGAGCTGAGTTCAGTGCTTAACATATGTGTAATTAATAGGCTCAGCTACAATAAAAAGCTCCATTTTGAGCTGCCTGTTGAACCACACAAACACTTGGGCTGGTAGAGAACAGATGCATCTGCCTTCTGCACGTGGACCTGCTGCAGTCCTATGGCTGTGTTCAGCTGCTGTAGGAATGGATGGATGCCACAGCTTCGCCTGTCCCCAGCCCCGACCTCCATGCTCAGCCCCCAGGAGCCCTGCAGGGCCTTCTGGCAGGCAGCTCTGGGTACCGGTGGCATACCTTTAATTCATGGTGTACCTTTAATTTCTGTGACACGCTGAGATAATACAGTGAGGAGTTCTTTAGAAATGCTATAAATAGCTTAAATAAATAGATACTCTGTGGTGGGTCCTCAGCTCCGGAACTGACTCTTGCCAGAAATCCATCAGAGCCTGAGTCTGGCAAGCTCTCGGAAGAGACGCGAGACACATCTTTTTGCATTCCAGCCCACTAAATGCAAGTGCCTGACCAGTTCTGTGAAAAGAACAAAATGCCTGGAACACACGGGCTCGCTCCCTGTGCCAGCTCACAAGTTACCTGCCATCAGTTCACCATGTACTGCAAAGGGCAGCGATACCACACTGCCAGTGCCCTAGAAATTAGCTTTAATTATCGTATGTTTTTCTGCTGTGTGATGCTTTGAGGCAAAAGGCTCAATGCAAACATGTGATGTTATCTTTGCTGACTGTCTCCTTAAGAAGGTAGCTCTGGAAAGGTACACATTTAATAGTCAAACAACACGACCACCTCAGAATTGCAGAAGGGCATTGGAGAAGTGGCTGCTATTCCTGGCCTTGAAGTCAAATAACTGTCACAACTTTGTCTAAATTAACAATGCCAAAGGTTTCAAGGTGTTTAATTACATAACAAGTAAATCATAGAAACATGGAGAATAAGTGGAAATGCCTCACGTTCAGAGTCAGACATCTTGTCTCGAAGTCGGCATCTGCAGCTCTCTTAGCAGAGAAGCAAGATGAAGTCAAATTTAGTGAGGTTGCCTTACTTCTTTTTATAGCAGTTGCCTTCAAGTCCACAAACGCCACCCCACGAATGCGCTGTCACTCAGTCACATCACCTATTTTGCCCTTTAAGCCAATTGTTCTGCATTTATTTTTGGACACCAAAGGCACAAACATTCACTGGGTTAAAGTTTTCACAGTGCAACTATTTACACACCTCCTGCCAGGACGTTCAGTCCTGGGATGTTCAGTGGGTAGTTTAACATACGTATACATTATTTATTGCAAGAAGCTTATATTATTATTATTTTTTTTTGTGACAGCATTTGTTTAAATAAAAAAAGGCAGAGCTCTAACTCCTTGGTTGTTACCATTCTCTCACCTTTTGTCTTTCTACCCATGCTGCGAGTCTGTCAAGAAAAGCTCTGAAATAAATTTAACATTGTAGTTATTACCAATAAGTCACCCTGGCATTTGTGTAGGAAGACACCCCCCTCCCTGTGTGCTTCTACCACGGTGGTAAACTTATTTCAAAAATTCTGATGAAACGCTTTGTAAATTTTGTTATTCTGTGATGATAATAAATCATTATAGCCTTAAACACTTCTCTAGCTTGGAGCCTCAGTCACAAATTATCTTGTCATTCTGACCAAAACATTCTCCAAAAAAGCTTGACAAGTGCTAAAACCCAGAACATGAAACCATGTGTTGTTGTGAAAGCAAGATTCAGAAATGTCAATTAATTAGATTAAGAGGCTACTTTTAGCATTACTTGTGTTGCCAAATAACCCTTAAAATATGCATAGCAGTGGAAGTCTACCTCAGCAATACAGTACTTCTGTGCAAAATAAAGACAATGGATCTGGCTAATAGAGGGAATTATTGTATTTGTCATTCAGACAAGGAGAATGATCTAGAAGCAAATGTCTTGCTTCCCTTTCCACTGTATGGATTCACAAGCAAGATAAATTCTGCCATTTACGAGTTTAGGCACAATTTTTTTTTCTTTGAAATCTGATTCAGATTAGAAAATAAAAGTCAAATCACTATTATACATCTCCATAAGTAAAATGGATTTCTAATGTCACTCTGCGTAGTTGTCTTTCTCCCCTCCCATAAACTATCATCCTTTATTTGCATTTTGAAGTTCACTTTAGAAAAAAAAATGTGGTGCAATTAAATACATTTTTATTCAACTTTTTCCTCATAGCTACCCCTAAAATTTTTATCTTTAAATAATCCATATCCTCAATTTTATTTACACTATAAACTGTTCCTATATTTTAATGGTATGTTTGCTTTAAAAGGGGTTGTTGGCTTTAATAGCCTGGTTATTATCTTTGTAAACTAACATTCCACATTCCTCCTAACTAAATCCTAGCAAATCGTCTGTGCTCGAGTTTGGAACATACATTCCACCACTGAAAATAAAATTTAAGCCAAATAAATGTTCTGTTCAAATTAATATACGTAAAATGAATAGCCAAACGTAGATCAATTCTGATGGATTTAACAGTAGGTTTGTTAATGGCAGGAGGGTCATGATATGTAATGCACCCAAGAGAATGGAACTAAATAAATTTAATTTCCTGTAACACCTATTATTTTCTGCTACAATTTGTAATAATACATCATTGTCTTCCTTAAAAAAATAAAATAAAAATGGCCTGTTTGGGTTTTTACAAGAAACCTGTAAGAATTTATGGAGACACATCAGCATCAGTATAAAAAGATTCAGCTTGACATGCACATAAGTACAGACAGGGTTTCTGTTGGGGTTGTTTTGGTGCTAGGATATGGTTATATTTAGGGTTAGGGGTAGATTTAGGATTAAAGTTACAGTTAGGACAGGCTTAGGGTTACGGTTACAACAGGGTTTTTATTGGGGTTACAGTTAGGCTAAGTATAAGTTTGGATTAAGGTGAGGATAAGTAGGTATGCAAAATAGGAAGAGCCCCAGGTGTGGCAGAGATGCAGCTGAAGGATGTCTTGAGCTTCAGGTTCTGCCCCAGGACACCACTGGCCACACCACACCAGCGCCCTCCATAAGGCTCAGGAAGAGTAATTTGGAAGAAGTTAGTACTTCGCTTCCATTTTTCATTGAAACACACCAAAAACTTTTCTCATCTTTGCCCTACCAGCTTCTCCTTACAAAGGACCGTATCTCTGGCAAAGCCGTTATCTCTCAAATGCACAGCGCAACATTCAATGTTACAGCATGCAGTCCTACACATGCATATGGTGGCACCAGTCCTTGAGTAATAACCAGTATGTGAATGACACTTTGTAGCTCAAATAATGTTTTTACCTTTAACTGCAATTTTAATTCCTACAGCTTATTAAAAATAATAAGTCTTTCAACAGATTCATCTTCTGCCATTAGCTGGCCCACTATCAGACATGTTACAAGCAACGGTTTCTAGCAGTGAATCCTGTTCTTTCCCTAGCAGAGCTTGCACAGACCTGCTGCCTGCTCCATAGATTACCAATGGGAAGTGGATGTCCTCTGCAGACACTTGACTGAAGGGGGAAGGACACAAGAAACAGAGACAGAATATTTAAGGACTTAAAAACCTACATAGAGGAAAAAGATCAAAACAGCCCTAAATTTTAAACACACTACAAACTACGCTTAAGTTCTTGGGCCAAGGTTTGCTAAAAGCAAACCATTCTAAGTGCACTAAAAATTTGTATGAGAAGCAGAAGAAAGTATTTCGTTACAGAAGGAGCCTTGGGACAAGCATAACACTTGGAAGGTATTGTCCACTGGGGATCAAGGCAAAAACACATGGCCCTAGAGACACCTGTGGGCCCCTGCTCCACGGGCCCATACTCTGTGGATGTTGTGAAGAACCCAGGACCTCTGGGCAGCCCCGTTTTGGCACTTACGTGCCTGTATTTGGAAGCTGAACGGTGAAGACTAGATTAAAGTAAAATTTGTTAAGAGGGCCCAAATGTTAACATGCTTTATTTATTCGTATGAGTCTCCAAAACACTTTATTACTGATACATGGGATTGGGCTGTTGTAATAGTCTTCCCTGAGGAGTAACTAGGGCTCCAGCTGTACTGCGAGATCCATCGTGTGACATATTACAGGGTTAAATGGTGCTGTCTGTTATCTGTGCAACGTGTGCTGGTCTGAGAAACCTGAAGCCTGCACTGAAACGCTGGGAGGGCTCCTGCTGTCAGCAGAAAGGAGCAAAGTGTCCCTGACTCCTGTTGGGAGTGACCTGGCCGCATGGCTGATGTGGGGAAGAGGAAAGCTGGGCAGCAGGAGCTGTGCCTGCAGCTGGCACCTGGCTATGGGAGCACTGCTACACCTGTTTTGCAAGGGCAAGGCACTATGCCACCGATGCCTGTAGAAGAGGTTTAGACAATGCAACAGCGATGCTGACCATGTTCATCTCTCCCTCTGCCACAAGAGAAGGCCAGCCCTGCTTCCATGCAGCATGGAAAACACCTACCAAGAGGAACTGTTGGCAGAAAAAGCGTGAAAGTTGTGTCAAATGGTTAAAATGGAAATGGTGGACAATACCTGGCAGGAAGGTGAGCCCAGCTTCACAAAGAAAAAACATTCTTTCTTCGACTGATCCTAGAATCATTATGGTTGGAAAAGACCTCTAAGATCACCTAGTTCAACCATCCACCTACCACCAATATCATCCTCTAAACCGTGTCCCTAAGTACCACATCAATACATTTCTTGAACTCCTCCAGGGACAGTGACTCCACCACCTCCCTGGGCAGCCTGGTCCAGTGCCTGGTCACTCTTTTGGAGAAGATATTTTCCTAATATCCAACCTAAACCTCCCCTGGCGCAAACTGAGACCTCTTGTCCTGTTGCTGTTACCTGGGAGAAGAGGCCAACCCCCATGTCACTACCACCTCCTTCCAGGGAGTTGCAGAGAGCAATAAGGTCTCCCCTAAGCCTCCCCCATAAGACTTGTGTTCCAGACCCTTAACAGCTTTGTTGCCTTTCTCTGAACGTGCCCCAGTACCTCAATGTCTTGCTTGCAGTGAGTGGCCCAAAACTGAACACAGCACTTGAGGTGCAACCTCACCAGAGCTGAGTACAGAGAGCAAGAGCCGGGAAAGTCACTTATCAGCTCCTGCTGGGAACACTATTTCTGATACAAGCCTGGATGCTGCTGGCCTTTATGGCCACCTGGGCACACTGCTGGCTCACATTTAGCCAAGAGTTGCCCAACAACACACCTTCCTGCCTTTGGTAGGCGCGTAGAATGTTTGATAAGCAGCCATTTAATAGCAACTCTTTTTTGTTTTGTTTTGAAACATAGCTGAAGACTGTTATCACGTCCCTTCTAAGCCGTCTTGTTTCTAGACTAAACAAATCCGATTCTTTTAACTTTTCCTCATAAGTCATGTTTGAAAAACCCCTAATCATTCTTGTTGCTCTCCTCTGGATTCCCTCCAATTTGCCTCCATCTTTGTTAATGTCACCAACTTCAGCCAAAGTTTTGCAGCTCGGAGAATTGTTGCTTGCTGTAGAGCCACCTGACACCCTGACCTTTAGCTCAGCAATGAGAAATAGCGCACAAGCTTCCTTAAAGGAAATAGTATTACATATATATTGTCATGTACACTCAGTGTCATGCCACCTGCTTGCCACATCAACAGGCTGGTTGGTCTGAACAGCAACAAAGCCATAAACAACAAGAAAATCTCCTTTTTTTTTTTTTTTTTTTTGAGCTGTTGCATAGACAGTCTTGCTGTATAGCTTAAAAATACAAGAAAGCACAGCTGAGCTGTTTTAAAATTCTATTTAAAACTCTTTTTTTTTCTCTCCACAGCCTCAAAATAAGCAAAACAATTTCAAGAAAACAGAACAGCCCAACAGAAAACTGTGAAAAGCCACATACTGTTAAATTGATGTTAGCCAAAGTTACACAGGAGTTAGTAAAAAGTCTATGGCTTTTACTTTTTCTTAAAGAGACTATCACCTTTATCTCAAGCTAATCATTGTTAACATAAAATGTATTAGGTTTACAAATTAAACTTCTTATAGGTAGCAGTTCAAAGGACTTACCCTTTTTCTCCATGACCATGAAGCCCAGCACACAGCATTTCCTCCAGGAGCAGCCAGAGAGGAGCACAGGGCCATGACACTGCCCACCACCAGCATAAGAGCTGGTGGGACTCTTCTAGCCTTTTCCTATTGACCACTATCACACACACCAGTTGGGCAGTGCTGGGTTCTGACAGCCAGCAGAAGAGCAAGCTGAAGGCAGAAGGGGCTCTTTGGGCCCTGCCCCAGCTGTGTGTGGGGAATTCCAGCCACCCAGCTTCAGAAGGAAAACATGCTGGGAGCTCTGGAGCAGCTCAGGACACCTGAAGGACTTCAGGGCCAGGCGCGGATGGAGGGAAAGCTCTGGCTCAGAGCAGTGCAGCACAGATGCTCCAGCTACTCTACAGTGTTTCATTCGTAGGTACTTGGTTATGCTGCTGTGTGCCTGACCGGCTTCACAAATCCCCATGATTGCCAGATGCTTGCTGACCCCGTTGTTTGCAAGGCAGCCTGAGTGCCCTGCTTTCCCCTGACCTGGAGAGCAGAGAGGTTGCAGGATGGGAATCTTCATGGTCTGGCACTGGATGTACCCAACACGTCAGTGGCCTTTACCATCCCACTCAGAACAGCTACTTTGGAAGAGGGGTTTGTAGGGAAGCCCAGCAAACAGCCTGCTACAAAGTTCTGGAGGAGGAAAGTGCATTTGCAGAGCATGGTGCTTACAAAGGGAGGAGTGTGCTGAGCGTGAGCTGTGTCCAGCAGAAGAGGGGTTAAAGTAGCTTTCTGAGTGCAGGAACAAGGGAAGAGGGAGTATTACATGTGTCAGAAGGTTTCTATGGGATCAGAACTGTTTATAATATAATGTGCCTGCACCTGTGGGTTGGTGTGGATTTGCCTGCTGTTCAGCGCTTCCTGAGAAGCTGCTAATATACCATAGCTGATGAAACTGCTGTTTTGATCTCTCCCTCTGTGGAATCCCTTCTAGTGCCTTTAATAAAAGCCCTATTAAGGAAGTACAAGTGGGTGCTTTGTGCTTCTCCAGTTCCTAATTTATATTTTTAACATTACATACTCAAATACATGCCCCAAATTTGATTGTGCTGTACTCCCCTTTCCTTTTCCCCTTTTCCTTTTTCCCCTTTCCTGCTGCAGACTTACATACACTCTGTATCACAGATTTCACTTCATCTTTTGTCTTTTGAGTTTTCTCACCCTCTGCCCAAATCTTGCATTGAATGTAATAGGCTTACTGAAGCAATTTCATTAAAATCATTGATGGTAAATTGTCAGGGGGCAATGGTTTCATTAAAATACATACAATATTCATAATAATAATAATAGTTTTAAGAGCACATGGCATTCACAAAATCTGGCCCCATGGAGAAGGTAAGTGCCACGTCCACCACCCAGACAGCAGCAAGTGTCTCCTCAAAGTTCTGCATGGGTTTGGGTCAGAGGAAGTTGGAGATACTCATACGTTTTGATATCATGGGGGGTGTGAAATCAGCATAAGTCACTGCTGCCCTTAGGAGCTCTCCGTTGAGTGGTCAGTGCCACGATCACTCAGTGGAGCACATTGATCTCACTGACTTTGGCAGAATTATAGCGGGTCTGTTTGCATGAACCATTGCTGAACAATTTGTCTGACATATTAATCATCTCTTAGACACGAGTACCCAGACTGCAGATTTTTCTTGTGATCCAATTTTCCTCGTGCAATCATTTCTTTGGCTTGTTGTTGGGCTCATCTATACAACAGGGAAGCGCTTCCCTTCTGACAGCAGCTCTGGTTTGGAAACTGATTTGTCTTCCTGGTGGCACACAGAAATCAAGACCACATTTTTATCTTCCAAATCCACACGTAAGAGGGAAAAAGCGATCATTTGCTCAGCAACTGGAAGGCTCGGTGCAATTTATAGGGTGTATGTGGCTATTTTACCAGCACCATGCATCCTCCCAGCAGGCTGGGCCTTGGCAGCAGGCAGGTGGGCAGGCAGAGGGCAAGGGCTGCATCCCGGCACCCACTTAATGGGGATCCCATACCTCTGGGCTGCCCTACACACCACCCTGTGATGAGTTCATGCTCTATCACAAGCCAGAGAACACAGAAAATTTTCAGCTGTTTGGAGGTACAAAGAGCAGTAATCTCAGCCTGAAACAATTGCACAGAACTGAAGCAGTGCTCCTCTCTCCTAGATCTACTTTTAAGATCCCTGTCAAAACAGCCCTTCAAACACATTTGATTGGGTTGGGGCTCATCACGCTGTCACCAACTCACTTTTCATTAGGCTGTTGCTCTCTGTTAGCCTAGCCAAGCAGAAGAACTCAAACACATGCACAAATTAAATCGACATCCAAACTCCACCAATATACAAAGCAATTTAAATGATATTCATTAGAGCGATGACAAGTCCTGATGAGGCTTTCAGGAGCGGAGTCCTTCAGCTTCTGCCGACTCGGTTTCATGGTCACTGAGGCGGAACTGCAGTGACTGTACCTCCAGCTTAGAAAAAAAGAGCTGAGAACACGGCTGTGCTTCCCGACACACCTCCCTCATTCTCCCTCTGCACAGGTTTGCAGCTGAGCACACTTCAGGCGTGCCTCACGCTTCTTTGCAGGCTTTGCACCGCACACACGCTTTAACAAACCCTCTTCCTTTCCCTGCCACCTCCAAACGCGCCAATTAAAAAGAATTCCATTTTCAAGTAATTTCATTTCGCTTGGCTAGAAAGGTCACTAACTCACAATTATGATGGCTATAAACATGTCCCCCGTTTCCTACCCTCCAAGAAAGAATGTGATACGATGAAGCTTAATGAAGAAGTATTTTCCATTGTTAATTTATATTAAAGTTTAAAAGTTACCTTCTCTTCATTTATATTTTTGATATGAAAAACAACATTTAAAAAAAAAGATGGACAATATCTTCCCCACAGGAAAGGGAATGGGGCAGACAGGCCTAATGCAGGCTCTTCTACAATGCCAAATCATTTGAAATTCATTTCCCTTGTGACCAAAGTCCTTAATTCAGGCATCAAGGGGTAAGAAATCAGGAAATTAGCTGACAAAAGACCAGCGTTCTTCTCGGCCCCCTGAAATCTGAACATCTCTGCAGCTGGGAGATGGGCAGAACGGCCATACCCTCGCTCCTTTCTCCTTGCCTGCTCTATGACTGCCTTTATTTCCTCAGACAGACCAACAACCTTAAGCCCGAGATGCAGAGGAATGTCCTGTTACATTATTACTTTAAAATTTCATCTCCTGGCATTGTTGGCCTGGGTTGTAATTTTTAATTTTACTTTTTAAGCACTCCTGCAATGAAAGATAGGCACCTTGGTATAGAGTATGATTTGCAGTTGCACATTTTCATTTCAATAAAGGTTCTATAAATGAATTTGGTGAGTGGTGTGGATGTATCCATCCATTCTAAAGTGTGCATCTGATTTTAATTATCTTAAAAGATGATTTAACCAGAAGTGCATTTCAAGCTATAAATATGGTGAAGTGAATCAAGCAACAGCTGCTGAGGAAGTTAATGTGTCCCACCTAAATATCATAATTTACTGCTGAAAAGCAAACAAACAAACGAACAACTAACTACCCTAACATGAAGCAGGATACAAACTATAAATGACTATGGTTTTACAGGTAAAAAAATCAATTGATGTAACACCTGCACCATGTTTGTGTATGTACTAGATAATGAATGCAGCAGGTAAGCTAAGTACCATAAAGCTAAGCATCAGTAAAACTTAGTCATCTTTCTCATGCTGAGCATTTAGTGAAAATTACTGCCCCAAACCAAGGCCTGAAAGCAGACTGTAACCTCGCCGATTATTCCAGCGCTTTCAGACATGTATAATGATGCTTTAATACAGAATTCTGCTCCATTCTGTCAATGACCCCAATTCTTTCGTCCTTCACTGGTTAAAAAAAATAAATAAATAAACAAAAAAAAATTGACTTCTTATGCAAATACTCTTCAGTGAGGGCGGCAGTTTCACAGTCATGGACATATACAAGCTTTTCATTATTACAGCATAATTACTGAAAGCTCAACAAAATTCACTGCTACCACACCCTGAGCAACAAAACCGCTTTCATATGGCAGTCAGCAATTATTTCTTGTTCATTCATTTCCCTACAGCAGGTCAACCCAGGGCTGGAAGGCACAGCTCGGCGCCAAGGCCCAGGAGATGAGAATTTGCTGGGTCCTTCAAGCTGGAGATTATATGTGTGCACTAGGACAAGGCAGTTACACAGGAGTGCTCCCTCTGCAACCGTCCGACCGTACACGATTGGTTCACTCTCTTCTCAGAGAAAACTCAGTGACTTTTTCAAAAGTTTTGCAACTTTGGAACTCTCTCTTTTGTTTACTTTTCACGACCAATTCGTGCTCTGTGACCAGTTCTGCATTCTGATCCACTGAGCACCGTGGGTAACTGAGAACCCAGCAAAGCTCCAACACGTTCTCAGCAATAAAAAGTTACCTACAAAAGTATGCAAAAATGATTGCCACCATTTGGTATTTTTCTAAGAAATACATAAGGCTCTCTGGAGGCCAATTTTGAAATGTAAAGTGTATTAAAGTTAGCTTCATTACCAGTTGTCTCTGTCGTCACTTGCACCACAGTTACTTCTTTTTCTGTTGCAGCTGAAATAAGAACTTATAAAATTAAAGGTTCTCCTCTTCTATGCATGCCAATGTTTTCTTAAATCTCACAGTATTGCCAAAATTTTTGCTGTCATAAAATGCAGTCACATTTGTGCCTAGCTGCATATATATATGTAGCTGTATCGAAGTGCAACAGACCATTCCCATGCTGATAACACTTATCTGCCTTGGTTTAGGTAAGAAATCACACATAGCATTTACCACAAAAGCAACTGCAAAACTAAAACAATATACTTTCAATTTTAATACAAAAAAACCCCACGTATATAATTAAGATTGTAAGAAAACTGAGGTTTCAGAAAGTTCCTTGCACTAGTTTGAAAGTCATATTTTGGTTAATTATAGATTTCTTGCTTACTAAACCTCACAGACATTGCTGGTAGCGTTCTTTTTTTCTTCTAGTTGCTTTTATTTATTTATTTATTTGCTAAATGTTGACTTCAGTGAACAGCTAAGATCTGGCATATTGATTTCTTGTTGTGAAGTGAGCTGTTCAAGCTCCATTTAAGATTTTCATCTTGCATGTAGCCCTGAGCACATCATAGCACCATAAATTAGTTAAATTGCACATTTATCACAAATGTTATTTTAAGATACTGCGTAAATGTGATGGCTGGAAGATATACAGTATGCTGCAACAAGCCACTACTTGGGTGGGGTTAGACCAGGGTCACCTTTATACACCTGTGATTTAAAGCTCTTCCCACCCATCACAATCTCATTTTTAAACTCCTTCTTGAGGCATTTTGTTTTCTCTCACATCTGATCTGCATCTTCCTAAATAAAACATCAAACGCAACGCAAAAGTTGGAACCCAGAGACATATTTTAAAATCCTACATTTGTACCTTCGTGTCTAATAGGACAAAAATTATCTTCATGTTGTCAGGTTGGTGATTTGGTTAGCACTAATGGTTACCGTGCCAATATACATATCAGTGTATTGATGGAAGGGACATTATTCCAGTTCACTGATTCTCTAAATTCCTTATAGTGTGAAATCACATTGGTATGCCAGTCCTGAAGGTTCTGAAATGCAAGCTGAACTTTATTTTAATAAATTGAGGGTACGCGGATCCTGAGTAGCCATTCATTTGCAAAGTTTGAAGTGTATTTTAAAACTGTATTTTAAAAGTCACTTCTGGTGCACACACAGAGATCCGGCTGCTCCCTGAAATTTCCCCTGCTTCCACCACCTCCCTGGACATTCGGATCCAGAGGGTCGGGCCCTTGGGAGGGACTTCATCAGACCGCATGAAGCTGCATCAGCGGCATTTGGTGTTTGCAATCATCAACTCCTTGTCTGTATTTAAAAAACAAGGAGAATGAACACTGCAAAAGACTGCAGCCTCCTGCTTTTCCTCCCTCCCGAGCCCCAGATAACAGTATTGCATATAGAGCTTTTACCATTACTATTATAAGTCAACGGTGCATCTTAAAAATAAATTGATTGACAATATATGCAGTAATCTGCCAGTCTCCTTATGTGTGAGTTTCTGCTTTGCAACCAAACACTATATTTAAGCTGTTCTAATTTTCAGAGGAGGAATTCTCTGCCGTAGATGCAAAAAGTGTGCCTGCATTTAGGCTGAGACCATCAATATGCAAAAAAGCTCGGAGGGCCGCCAGGGAGTCCTCCTGGAGGGCAGGGGCTGGCTGGGCTGCACCTCCTGGGTATGGCGGGCACTCCTGGGATGGGGCTGGCAAACAGCAGAACTGCAAGCCATGACTTCATTGCTGGAATTTGCGCAGAGGCCATAACATTGACACACAAATGACCTTAAAATCAGATACAACTGCGAGCCAAAAGAGGAGGCAAAAATGCAGAGCCCTAATTGTGAATCCCATTCATCGAGTCTTCTTAGCAGTACTGGCTGCAGAAGGAACAGAACACTCAGTTACACTGGGTGAGACATGGCACTGGCTTTCATGGTCAGAGAGGAAGGAGAAAAAGCACAAAACACATTTAATTCACTTCTTGGAAGACAGTGGATGTTTTTTTTTTAAATAAAGTAAACTGGAGATTTGACTTTCAGATGGTAGCTCTCACTTAAAACATGATTCCTAAGTGCCACAGTGGTAGTTTTGGTTCCCTGAACCATTCCTAGCCTCCAGTTTCACCTGCCTGGCAAAAGACATTATTTACGTACATAGTTATTCAGGTAATTTGGAGATGTAAATTGTTTCCAATGTTTTGATGGAGGTGACCTGTCAACACCAGTAGCAGCCCGTCATTCTCATCTAAACACTCCCATTCGTTTGACACATTATCCACCTTTCTTCCCCACTGTACCCCAGCACTGAAGGCCACCAGAGGCTTCCCTTCCCAGTGGCTCCGGGAGCTCTGCAGCTGCAGGTGCCCCTCCGGCTGCCCCAGGAGCACGGCGGTGCTGTTCCAACACACGTGCCCAGCTGGGCAGGGACAGCAGCACGGCTCCCCGCTGGGCTACAGGCGCAGAGAAGTGCCAGTTTGCTTTGCCACACGTTGCTTCTAAAGCCTGTCTTCCCAGCCAGCCTTACCTGATGTTTAAAAAGGAGTTATAATGCTCATTTATCTGTTCCGGAGGAAAAAAAAATTGTTAATGCAGCCTTTGAATAAGTGCTACCCTGCTCTTTAAATGCTAAAGTTCACTAAAACTCCAGTGATTTATGTGCAGCTTTTGACTGCCAGCACCTGGCAGATGAAGAAACCTACTCAAGCTTCAGTCATAAACAGATAGCATACAATTTAATTTTAATGTGCTCGTTAGTCGTAGCACATTTCAGACATAATTGTGAACGCAACACAAAATTATAGCAAAAAGACAATTTTAATGCTGCTGTAGAAAAAAAGGTTATATGAAGAGTCATATAATGGTGCTTCATTGTCAACAACAAAACAGGGCACAGAGTGCATTACAGTGTCTGTGCTGTTTACATGCCAATATTTTATACATAGATTCTCATATGGTGTCAGCTGTCAGTTACTTCTGCAAATTAACTGCCAAAAATGGAGACGAACAGAATCACTTAGTGTGCTGGTAACCACGGGTTACCTTTCATATGCCTAAAGATAAAGCTGCAGTATGGAATCTTGGGAGAATAATTAGGCAGAACAAAACAGAAAGTTACCAATTGAAATAAAAAGGCATTCTACAATAGGAAATAACAACCAAGAGCGCTTATAAATAAGTAAAAGAGGTTATATCACAGAATGCCTCATAACTTTTAAGCAAAGTATTACAGTACAAACATTTTAAAGGCTTTATCAATGTTTAGGAAATACAGTACAAGTTTTTCAAATAGATTTAACCCTTTGAGCACTGAGTTTATTTTGAATTTTCTCTTTTTATTTTCTTTTATTATTACTTTTTTTTTTTTTTTTTTTTACTAATAAATACCTTTAAAAGTCACGTTGTGCAAAACAGTTATAATGCATGCCAGGAATGCAGTCCGTGGCTTCTGTTTCTTTAGACGGTTTTAAAAAAGAACAAGGAAAAAAAAAAACCCACAAACAAACAAATGATAGCAACACTAATAAATATGTATAATTTAAACATGAACCTCTATTAATATAGATGTACTGTATAGCAAAACAAAACAAAACATACTTTGCTTTAAGAATAATGTTTCTGAATACTTTATAAATGCTATCTGTGGTATCTTTCATCATACAATTTACAACGTTCTGATGTTAAAAGAAAAACCATTAGGCCTAAAAAAATGAAATATACACTATATATAGCAGTTCATACCTGGGGTTATCAGGTACAAAAAACACTGTTGCTAAAAATGCTGAAGAAAAAGAAAATGGCATTAACCACAATCACATTTTCCATAAGAGATTTTGAAATCTATACAATATATACACCTATGTTTCAATGTGAAAATCATATTTTTAAATTTCAAGGTGTGAGACACCTCTGCATAAATGGAGGTTCATATTTGTAATCAGAACTAAGCTGGTAAGGGTTTAAAAAAAACCATATCCATACATTTTTACCAAATTAATGCAAAAGTGCTTCAAAGTACTCAGAGGGCTAAAGATTACAGGGTGAGAAATACCAGCACACTTAGGTCACATGAAAAAAGTGCACCAGAATCAGTTATAAATGCTTAATTAAACTGTCTGTTAATGCATGCAGCTTGATGCATCAGAGGGATGCATAGCAACTAAATCCAATTTACACAAAGTTCCAAACACTTACCACTGCATTTTAACCTTCATATTTTACCAGTAACAACAGCTGATTATGCACCTCTAAACACTGTACAGTTATACAAAACAGTTCAGCCCAGAGCGACTCTGGAGTTAAAATAAGAACATGTGCCAAGAATTAAACAGTAGCTTTAAGGCGTCTTTGACAGTTTTCCTCAAAGCAAATTACAGTTATTTTAATCAAAAGCAAATGCTACTGCTTCTCTAACTCTGAAACATACAGAAGATGATCCTCTGGTGACTTCCCATGTGTTTTACTAAGATGAAGTTTAACAGCATGCTTGCTTGCAAAAGTCCTGTTACAAAGTTTGCACTGGTAAGAAGTTCCGATATCTTCCTCTGGAGAGGATGTCACCAGCTTTTCAGACGGTGACTTTGCTTGTGCTATCTGATTGTTAATCTGTTCACTGGACAGTTTGGACAAGTCCCTTAACCTGAAACCCAGATGCGATTCAAGATGACTGATATAAGTTGAAGGAGTTCTGATCTGTGAAGCGCAGTCATTACAAAAGAACACTGGATGCCCAGTGTCCAAATTTTTAAGGAACTTAGTTCCCCCCGTCCTTCGGAGCTGGTATTTCACATTGGCTAGCCAATGGCTAATCGTGGTCATTGAAAGTCCCGTAAACCTGGAAATGTGCATTCTTTCTTGAGGGCTCAAGTCTGACATTATGTATTTCCCCTCTGAAGTCTGCCGTAAACTAGCTGCAAACTGGGCCTGCAAGATGAGCAAGTGCTGAGGGTTCCAGTTAGACTGACGTCCCTTCCTTTTCTGAGCTGGTGTACTCTCTTCTGGTTCCTCTATTGTGGTACCATCAATGTCAGATTTCTCAGATATGCTGGAAGGTGTGGAAGATTTTGATGTGTGACTTTCTGTCAGGTTCTTCAGCATATCAGATATATCTGACAAGGCATTCTCGCGTAGCGGCGAGTTTGACATGAATGACACGACTGCAGATGTCTTTGCTGTTGTCACTGTAGATGAAGAAGATGCAGAAGATGTCGATGTGGATGACAAAAGCGCTGAACCCAAAGAGCAGCTTTTGTCACTCTTGCCTTTCGTCAAATCTATGGGTTGGTCATTGTTGACATGATAAAAATAACGGTCTAAGTGGTCTGTTTTTTTGGACTGGAGAGGTGGGGTGGCCACTGCAGCCTTTTCTGCCAAACTGTTGCTCATTTTAAAAAGCATGCTCATTGGATCCAGTGCGGGCAAAGATGGCTTTGCTGCCTTCCCAAGGTGAATGTTCATGACAGACTGCAGTGCACTTAATGGGTTTACAAATGGCTGCTCAGGAGGGTGATCAGTAATGATAGCCGTGCTGCTACTTAAAGAACCTACAATTGACTTAGCAGGCTCTTTCCCGTTTTCCACAGGTTCTACAGTTGGACTGTCCTTGCAACCATCTCTTTGAGGGACTGGACTGTTCTGCTGGCTTTTAAAGCCACCATCATTGGAGGCCTCCATTTTAAGAGGTTCGCTGACTTCACTACTGCACGGTGAAGGCGTTGCACGCTTCATTGGAGAAAGCTTTCCTTCGGGCTCCTTCATTTTTTCCTCTACTTTAGCCACCTTCTCAGTGACTTTCTTTACTAATTCTTCCATGGCGTGAAAATTTGTTTTTGGCACAGGTGAGGTCTGGCTGCTTGGTGGAGATACCAAGGGCTGGCTTTTAGATGGTGATACTAGTTCACTGTTTCCAAACATGGGTTTTAATGGTGTACTCTTCCCAGATGAACCCAATGACAGCTTCATCATATTAGGTAGCTGATAAGCAGCATGAATGCTGGGGTAGCCACCCCAGCTCGGGGTGCCATTCTGGGCTTTATTTATAGCTGATGTAACTGTGTTTTCTAAAGACTTCAATATATCCAGTCCCCCTTTAGGGCTTTCTTCTAGGTCGTTTTCAGTCAAGTAATGGTATTTCGAAGAGATATCATACTTCTCCTCATCCTCACTTGACTTTTCTTTATCTTTCATTTTGTCATCAGCGGTGCTTCTTTCTTTATCTACTTCTTTTTTTATTTCAACATTTAATTTAGGGGAAACACTAGAAGGCGTATTGGAAGGAGATGTGAAAGTGGTGGCAGCTAGTGGCACAGACTGGACCTTCTCATCTACTAAGGATGTTATTGTAGGCGTCGCAGGGGCTTCTATAATAGGCTTCCCTTTTTTCATGGCAGAGTTGGTGACTTTAATGAAATGTCCCGTCACCATCATGTGGGCAGTGAGTTCCTGCAGAGTGTCATGAGAACTCCCACATTCCATGCACTTCAGAATTTGGGATTTCCTTGCTTCAAAGTGCCAGGCATAGCTGGCACCATTCTGGTGACCATAGCGATTATTTGGTGTAATGTAAGGATTGGAATTCTTTTGAAGTGCATCGTTGGTATCTGAGACTGGTGCTTTTGGTGTCCCACCTGTGGAATCTGGAGAACTTGGAAGTTCAAGCTCTAGTGATGCTTTCTTTCTAGTAGCTGGGATAATTTTAGCTGCTACAGGTGTAACAGGTTCCTTCAGAGGCACTTTTTGGTAGTGTTTTGTTTTGATCATATGAACACTCAAATCCTGAAGAGATTCAAATGAATGACCACAGTACATACACTTTAATACTTTCTGGGCATCTTCTTTCCCTTCCATTTCAAGTAAAGAACGTTTACGAGGTTTGGACCATCTTTTAGGGTTATTGTTATCAGTTTCATGGTTGTCATCTCGATAATGTCCCGTTTCATTCATGTGCACTGTTAATTCTACTAAAGTATCATAGGCAGCACTGCAGTCTTTACAGCGGAATTTACTGGCTCCAGTAAATATAGAGCCATAAAGCTTACTGCTTTGTCTGTACAATTGAACTGTGCTAAAAAGGCTTGGTTCAGGAAGAATTCTGCTCTGAGAAACTTGCTGCAGTGTTTTAGCCATCGCAGTCTGGTGCCAGTCAAAGCTGCCACTTCCACAACTGCTGCTGCTGCTGCTGCTACTGCTGCTGCTGCCATTGTTTTTTTCTGAAATTGGCTGGTGAAGATTCAAATTGAGATTGGACCAGTAGGAATTGGAGAGGAAGTTGTTATATACAGCTTTCATTTGTTCTAAACTATCAGATACGGTAGAGTCTTCAAGTGGTATTGAAACCTCCTTGCTTTCTTCTTCATTTTTAATAGAACTGCTCTCAAAGTCTGCCATGCGGTCGCTCGTCTCACTGATATGTGACTCACTGTCCATTTCATGGCTTGAAAATTCAGCTGCTGGAGAGTTTTGGTAGCTTTGGCAGTTCTTACTGAAGTCTTTTTCTGGACATGCATATTTTGCAGAAGGTTCTCCATCAGCTGTGTTTTCATCAGCTTCCACATCTTCTTCCACCAGTGCTGCTGCTTTTAGTTCATCTGAAACATAGGCTATTACGAAGAGAAGAAAAATAAGTTAGTTTCTGCTGATCATACTTCTACTCAAGTGCTTCAGCCAAAGAACTGCACTTATTTGTAAAATTAAACAGTTAAAATTTACTGTTTCTTCTGAGCAAGAAAAAAATCTGCTCTTCAAACATAATTTGCCACCTTATTCTTCTCAAGGGGCAACAGCTTGAAATTAAAACTAAATTTGAAATTAATGAAGCACATTCTGGAGGTGGCATTCATTTCTAAAGTAATAAATTACTTGTATCAACCTCAGAGACAGCAGTTCCTGTCTGTCAATTAATATGTCTTATGCTTCTCCTACCCCTAATGCATTTCTTAACAGACAGATTCACAATTTAAATTAAGCAAGCATTTTTTGCTCATTACAGTTTTGAGTCTCAATCCTCAATAAATATAGAGTACAACAAACATCAAAAATTCCTACAAAGTAAAAGAATCCCCAGTTGCAATAATAATAAAAAAAAAAAAAAAAGAGAGATTTTCAAGAAGTTATCATTTTTAGGAGTATCACATTTTAAAGGAGGAAAGAGTAAAAGGAGGTGACGCAACCTTCTGAAACAACTCACTAGGAGCAGTTGAAGGATATTCATTATGGGTATAACAAATGACCCATTCACATTTAAACATACCTTTCTCAACAAGAAAGCCCATGCAGAATTATGTCAGGAGCTATGTCAGGAGCTAGTTCAAGAAAATTGGTATGCTGTACTCATTCTTGCTGTATAAATATATACAAGACCTTCCAGTGGACCTTACAAATGTCAAAGTGTTTGCTCTTTAGACTACTTTGTCAATATTTACTCAGCATAAGCTACACAGACACCCAACAGGGATCCTGTCTTTTTTTCCTTCTCAAGTAATGCAACTGGTGATGTAAATTTAAGATACTCTTCCTGAATAGGATAGTTGGGAACTGACAGTAAACACGTTCTCTTTTTCTCCACTGCTTCTGTGCACGTATTCTACATACAATAAGTCTACCTTAGTTTTTCCTTCGGGAAAGAAAACTACGGTTCGGTTAAGAGAGGGATCATTAATTGATGAAAATCTATTTTTGTATAGCGAGTTAATTTGCAGCTGTTCTGTATTTAGTGGAATTCAGAATTTTCTTGCAGTCTCTCACAATTACAATTACAAACTTCAAAGGAACATGTTTCCAGCAGACTAGGGGTAAGGACACTTGACTTTTGACCTTCTTCTCTGGAACACATCTGGAATGTGTGGGCATCTGTATCATAAACACATCTATAGCTTGCTTATGCAGGCAATAATGCAAAGAAGATAATGATTAGCATCCCAAGAACACCTACTCTAGGTCACAGAGAGAAAAATGTAGAACAGTATAGTAGATATGCAGTCTTGAACCTTCCAAATTGTGATTAAATGTTGCCAGAAAATCACAAAAGAAGAAAGCAGCTGTTAAAGCAACAATGAAATCAGACTTTCAGTTTCATATGCAGTATTTCTTCATTCAGTTAGGAAATACGAAACATTCACTGCCGTTTCTCACAAGACTGAATAGTAGCGAGTATTCCTCCAAGAACATAAAATTATATAAACTCATCTACAGAATAGTTGCTGAACCTCTGAAAGCACAAACACATCACATAAAACAACAGATAATTGTGATCAAGTATTTCAGCTCAGGTCATTTCAAAACAGAAGAGTCATGCAGCAAAGTTCTTATTTTTAACATTTGTATGAATGTGGTTTGAAATAATTACATTTAAAAACTTTCAATTATATTATTTTGAAAATGCTGTTAAGATCAGACTTTAAAAGGAGGTATATGTGCTCTAATGAAATAGAGCCGCTCTCTTTTATTCCATTTTATGCTTTTTCAAAATACCTTGAAAGAATTCAAGATTCTTATTTTATGTACACTACAGTCATGCTGGCAATCTGCAGCCAGGATTAGTGTCTATCCAGCAAATACTTCCAATGAAATCACTATAAAGAATTTAACACCTAAGAAGATGGATTTCACTCAGTACTTTTGTTCCATTAAACATGGTACAGATTCCTTTTCATCTCAGTTGTTTCTTCCATCGTGTTTCTAAACTCTACCAAATCTTCAGCAAAGGAAAGCATACGGGTTACAATTATATTCTAAAGATGAAAAATCACTGGTAACATGTAAACAACTGGCTGAAACCTGACTCAGTCTGAACCACACCAAAGATCCAAGAGATAAGGAAAGATGGAAGGAAGAAATGACAGCATGAACCAATGACCTGGAATCAAATGTACCCTTTTCCTTTTCTATCTTGTGGAGCTTTTCTTTTACCCTTCCCATTCCTTTGCTTCATGTGAAATTGACAAACCCTCTTTTTAGGACATCAAATCCAAGGTGATTGCCACTCTGCCTGCTTTAGCAAGACCAGCACACCTGCAGGCTGAGATGAAAGACCAAGACACCCTATAAATGTACCCATTCTTTGCTCCTTCTGTCCACTGCGTGCTCATTCTCACACATCGATACCAAAGCCCTGGGCCCTGCACACCACGCAGGTGCTCCTGTAGACTGGTGCTCACCAACACAGGGGCACAGAATCACGTCCCTGTTTTGTGTGGTTTTCTTTACATTTTTGTTTCTCCTATTAAAATCTTTCAAATTTTGTTTGGATGAAACACTCGTATTGTCACATTCACAGTTTTGCTCAAGAGCAACTTTTATACTGGGGAAAACCTCCAGCATGTGGCTCATTTAAATGTAAATCTATTTACCTTTCATGCTTTCTTTGCCCTTTTCACCAACTATCAAGCATATTTGCGTGTTAACCAGGAGCTGCCTCCTCTGTAGCTGTTCTCCTTCCTAAGCTCAAGTTGCAAAGCCAAGTTGTGACATCAGTCTTTAATCCAGATATGTGGGAAATGAGACACAAATGACAGCATGGAATTTAACTCTGCAACTTTCATAAAGTGACAGTTTGAACAACTCCTTCCGCTCTTTCCACTGCACAAGGGAGAGGAGGGATGAAACACAACTTACTTTCAACTTCTTCAGTCCTTTAACTTAAAACACACCCCTCGGTTGTTTGTGCAAGAAGCTTCTAACATCTTATTCCAAAGGCTGGTCACCTAGCACTTGCCTTCAGGGCTGGTGTGTAGCAGCAGGAGGCAACCCACCAAATCCTGGGCCAACACATAATAGCAGATTTGGGCCATTCTCAAAGATTACCAGCACCTACATTTAAGTTTACAGTGGCTGAAGGGCTTATCACTCCCTGAAGCCTTGTCCTCAAAGGGTTGATGCAACAGGCAACGTGCACATCTCCTCCTCAGAAAACCCTGCCAAACTGTTATCAGTGTGCGGGACAGATGAGGATAGAGGGTTAAAGCCAATTCCACACCATCAAACAGTATGGGAAGCTCTGATCCTGCCGACCTCACCACACTTGGCGTAGAAGAGCGGGACAACTGGTGCTGTCTGCTTGCAGATGAAGGTGACAGCTTTGCCATTACAGAAAGTAGGACAAAGAAGGCAAAGAGATTTCATCTTAGGTTAAGCACCTACAGGAAGAGCAAGGACACTATGTAGAAAAGAAGAATAAAATCAGGAGGTGATGGTAAAACAAAGAACCCTGCAACTTTTCACTGAGATCTACTGCCTGGTGGAGATTGACTTTAAGAAGCACTGTCTCCAGCCCACCTTTACTCAGCCACTTGCTTCTTATTAGAAAAAAAAAATAAAAGAGAGACTCTTGGTTTGATGTGTTTCAAGTGAAAAGTAACGCCTAAACAGCAGGGCATCTGTACAACTGTTCTTCAATGCCTTGACAGCAAAGAATGAGGTAAAAAAAAAAACAAAAAAACCCACTTTAAAGGCAATCCTAACAGCAGAAGAAGTTAATAAGAATGGAAATGAAAGAAATTATGTGCTTCTATATTTTTGTTTTTCACTTCCCAGTGTCAAAGAAGAAAAAAAGTCACAGTTCCCCCAAAAGTTTTTCGTTTACATCTTGTAGGACATCAAAACCCACAGGAAAGTGGCTGCAAGATGAGTATTGTTGTCACTGCGACACAGCAATTGACAAAAGATGGGAAGTAGTTCTATGGGGAGGCTCTCAGCTCCTACAGAGATGAGGGCATTAAAGGGATTCTGAAACCTATTGCAGGTGCAGCTATGCAGAGGTTGAGAACACACAGTTCCTTCATTAATATTTATTATAATTATTAATTAAACTGCTAGGTAAAAATAAAATTAACACATTTGATATAAGTACATGAATGTAAGCTGTGGTATAATGGAATTCATTTCCACAGAAGAGGGAATTACCTTCATAACTGAGCTGTGGATCATTTCTTCGCCAGTGGAAATAAATTGTGATACATCACTACCTAAAATGATGTATATAGATACATCTTGTATAGACACTAATAAACTGATGGACCTCTCTCTATGCAGACACCAGAAGAAGAACTATAGACACCACAGACATTACATACATGTATACACTGTATGCATCTGAGACCATATATTTTGACTTATATTTAATTGGAGCATTTTTGAAATGTCTTGCTTTAATTATGTGCTTTTTTTTTCACCAACACTTTATTTTAATTAGCTTACTGGTATATATAAAAACTAGAATACAAGCTTTTTCCTTGAAAAGGTATCAAAAAATTCAAAATATTCTTCTCACAGGAAAAAAGTGTTTGACTACAAAAGTCAAGCATCCAGTGGTTCATCAAAATACCTCAATTCCTTGGAATTACTTTGGCTTTAACCAAACAGCCCTATATTAGAAAATCACAACCAACTTTATTACTTATTTATGCATGGTTTGAAATAATTGTTTAATAGTAAGGTTCACTTCCTAAACCATCTGATTTTTGAGTGCATCTTGAAAAAAGCTTCTTACGCCCTTAAAAAAACCTGAACCCATTTTCATCTCATGCCTTGAGAACAGAAGAAAGAGGCTGAGAGTAAGAAGGATACGGTCATCCAAGAAGTTACCCTTTTTAAACAAACAAGCAATCAAGCAAACAAACAATTTAAGCAATCTACAGAGAAATCTTTGAGGAGACCACAGTTTCTGTGGAGCCATTCAGCCAATATGGGGCACAGCCTGAACACAAGCCAAGGAAATGCCAAGAGGAAACAGAAGTCCTGAGATGTTCTGACTGTGCCAATGGACCCTGCTCACACAATTAATGAAGAGAGGCAAGAAAAAACCCAGTGGACTGAGTCAACCAAAGATCTAACATAACTGTAGGCATATAAGAGCTAGTCTGTTAGAAAACTCCCACTCCCTAGGCCTTTCACTTACAGGAGGACAGACAAACATCTCACCCACATAAGCTATTTCTATATGGAGACTGACTAATAATTCACATGTAGCTGAAACTGTGTTTGAGACTTCACCATGTGGCAGAGCTGTTAGTGTACTACTCAGGAGGCAGCAGAAGGGGGAAGCAGGTGAGCCTCCCTGCTCACCTAAGTGGCATGTGGCAACAGTGCCTATAAAGAGGCATGGCCATGCTGACTACCCAGCACCTTGACCTGTTAGGAAGGTCAAAGATTCCATTTCACAGGGGCATTACTGTCTGTTGTGGGAGAGAAATGTTGTTTCCAGGTGGAGAGGTCAGCATTTCTCTCACCTGTTGGCTGAAGCAGCTGGTACCCTGCACTAAGGTACGATCCTACTCCAAAACTTCTGCCCATTGGCAAGATGAAGAATATTCATTTGAACATGCTGGTTTGATGTGGTGCACATGACTCATGCTTGTTTAGCTGTTTGGGTGTTTTTTTTCCTGCTATGTTGATACATTTGCAGCATTTTCACACCAATAATGCTGTACTACGAAGTTACAGGGAATTAGCACATGGGTGGATGTCACACAGCGCAACAATCTAATGGGTGGCTATCATTAGGCAAAAGAAACTTTGAAGTGTACTTCTGTTTGTTTCTTTATGAATATACTGCAGCAGCTATCTGATACAAAGAGCTTAGAAACAGGCCAAAGGAAGCTAGTCAGCTGCTCTAATCCAGCATCCTGGCCTGGTATTATGTTTGGAGCAACTTCACAGAGTTCAAATCAACCGCTAAGTGCTAAGAGTTGAGAATTACATGGAAAAGAATACATAGTGAAGAGATGGGAACAAAAACTGAGTTTACATGTCATTACAGTTCGGGCCATCGGTGCAAAAACAAGCAGAACCAGAGCAAAGCAAGTCAATAGCAAGCATCTTTTCCTCATGTCACTGTTCTATATACTCCCCCAGCTTTTGTATAGTTTAAAGGAGGGTGAAAATTTCCATCTCCTTTTGACTTCAGACTTAACGCTGCCATATGAAAGGTACCACAGCGGCAACCTACAAATGAAAACAGTAAACATTAAAAAATTGCTACTAATTCTGCTAAAGGAGGCATTTATCTTCCTAGAACCAAATACTGTTTGGACATTTGTTAAATGAGATATTCCTGTGCAAAGCTCACATTCATGTATTATCTCCTTCATTAAATACACACCTGAAAAAACAGAATGCTATTATATTAAATGCTGGCTTAGAAACAACCTAGCACCACTGGAAAACATCACTGTAATTTGGTGTTCAAAAGATTCAGTGAGTGCTTTACTTTTCACAGAAACCCTGTTCTTATCCATAGTTTATAGCTGCAGACCTGGAAATCCAAAGAAGTTAAAAATTACTTGCCCAGTGCCAGACAAGAAGACAAGTAAAGAAGCCTACAACTCCTGCAGGTTAATATATATAATGAAGCTATTTACACAAAACATGACAAGAAAGCTTAAGTGTGTGTTTCTGTTCCTGTGCTTCTTCACAGTGTGTGTATGTGACTGCAACCTACGTGTATAATTGAAAATAATTGACAGTTTTCAGCTTAAACAATTACTAAGGATAAAATACCCAGTGAAATACCCACAGGTGCATGTACTGTGCAAAATCTCAAATCTGTGGTTAAAAGTCTCCTCTGAGCCAAGCTGCTGGAATCCAGTAAATGCTGAATCTGCACACTGCCAGAAAACTCCTTTCCACAATGGGGAAAATAGGAAAGGTTTTTAAAATCAGAAGAATTGTCCCATCTCTCCCCCATGGAGTTTTCATGTTTCCAGTTTCCAGACCACAGAGGAGGTCTCCATGCATGCTGTAAGCATCAGTTCCACTAGGGCTTCACTAGAGATGAGAGACGATGGATCATGTCCCACTCCTCCAAGGCTGTGCTCTGCCTTGCTTTCTGTCACTGGCCTGAACTCCCTGAATTCAACTTGCTGAGCAGGGTTTTTCTAAAATCTGCTCAAATTATCCACTCCTTAAGCATAACATCCCATCTTCCTAACATGGAGAACAGCACATGATCAAATCGCAGAGCAATGTACCCTTGTGCACATAGGGTTTTGTGAGGGTCAGTCTGAGATCTGTCTCTCTTCGAGAGCTGATCTGCCTTCTCACACAGTATGTTTCTAACAAAAAGTGATCTAATGATTAAAAAAATTTTGAGAGACCTCCAGTCCAAATTACTCCCATGTATAATGCACATAACCATTTTAAAAGAGATTTCCTCGCATAAAACTTGCTTCCAGATGCCATAATTGAACGGTTGGAAGAGAGCATCATGCTTATGAGAAACCGGTCTAACAGTTCAGAGAGCCTGCCTGGTCAGGAAAAACAGATCTTTATTTTGTTCTCCTGAATTTGCAGCCACACATACGCAACAGAGCTGGCTTCCTAAAACACTGCTGCACAGAAGCAGGGGGACAGTTTACGTCCCTCTCTGCATGCCCCCAGCTGATGACCAGAAGCAGCACACGATTGCTGTGTCAACGCTATGGGCTTCTGTGAGGACAAAAGGCCATTGCTTGCTATTGTATTTTGCACTTGAGGACAGCAGAGATTTTGATGGTCCCTATGAGCATGAGCCTGGAATGTGTGGCTGATCCTGCTGGAAGAGAAATGGGAGAAAAAAAATGCCTTGGCCTTTCCTGTCACAGCATAAACCATCTTTCACAAGTACTGTCAGAACTAGATCAAACAGGTACATACGAAACAAAGACTGTGAACACCCACTGGGAATTCTCACTTGCTGTTTGGTTCAAGATTGATGGCCATCAATACTCGGAGTGCCTTCCTCTTCCTCCCCACCCTGCAGGTCAATGGGAAGGGTGCCCTTCCTGTCAGCACACCAAAGGCACAAATGCTCACCAAAGCACCAAAGCTCACTGCAGGAATACCAAGCTCTTACCTTGGGAGGCTCACGAGCCAGCTAGCCAGCCACAGAGGGGGGCAGCACCGGGGGGTTCAAGAGCCAGACACAAACTGTTGGCGTAAACAGCTCACAAGCAGCCCCACAGTCTGAAAACATTCACATAAACTTAACAAATACAATTAAGTATGTGCATTAGTAACAGGAAAAAAAAAATCTACATTTGCTGTATAAATTATTCATCACAAGTAAATGTGATCCACTCTAAGTGAGACAAAACTGGTTTTCTGTTGGTTTCTAAGACAGTTGCTTCGTGTAAAGTACTACACACGTATTAGATTATCCCACTCCAGGCAAGCACATATTACAGCAAGAAATAAGTAGAGAAAACAGCCTCATGTTATGCTTTGCCCCTGATTTTGATTTAGGAGGTACACTGGTTTTTGGACTCTTCATGGGATTTTTCTATGCACAGAACTACCATCTCCTCAAGTAGACAAAAAATATTTGCCGGAATCTCCAAAGAATAAAAATATTTGGATTTTTTTTTTTAAATAACATTCACTGACAACATACTGTTAAGAACAGCCACATTCTCTACACAAACTTATGAATTGGCACTAAAACGCGCAGTGACGCAATCTCTGCTTGATATCAGCATTTGGGTGGCATCTTTCTTTTAATCACTGCAAAGCACTCAGGGCATTCACCAAACTAATACAAGATTCACAGTCAAATCCAGGATAAGCAGGCATGAGCATAAAAGTTCTCAATATGGCTCTAATAGCTCTTAATTATTATAATCCTTCACTGAGCAAACAGATGTTGTAAGGGAACTTTAGTTTCTTCAAATGCAGTAATCAAACCATTCTGCTTCTGCCCTGCCTCTTTTCAGTAAATGCTTTGTATAGCAGAGTGGAAATAGCAAATTTAGTGGCAAAATGACCATTTAATTGTCACAGAAATCTGTTTTTGAACAAAACTGATGCTGTCGTTTCTCTTTATCCTCATTTGTCTGAGCCTTCTGGTTGCAGTTTAGAATTGTGGTGACTGAAAAACACTTACACCTTACTTTCTGTAAGCACCCCGCATCTTTGGTTGCTCCCAAACTGCCCACGTTTTATAAGCTTTCCAGTGACCACAACGCTGGCTGTGTATCTGTGTTTAATCATACTACCATTAACACACACCCCTGGAGCTGCAGCCTTCATTTTTCTTGCAAACTTGAAATTCCCATCGAAGCCTTTCATACAGTACTTTCAATAGCTATTTTGGTTGCAGCGAGTACTTACAATAAAGTCCATACAAAGGTATGAATGGTATAGTAGAAATCCAAATGATTTCAATCACAATTTCAGCTATTGTGAACTTGTACTTATAATGAAGTTTCTCCATGAAAAAAAGGAGTTCACTGTGGGCCAACAAAGCTTTGTGTCCTTTCACAGTTTTTATTCAGCCCTCATTTAAGAAAAACAACTATTGACTACTACATGAATCTCAGGACTTAGAGAAAGCAAAGATCCCAAGGATTACCTCTACAAGATGGCCCCCACTTGTTTTGTATGGATAGCAAAAAAAAAAAAAGAAAAAAAAAAAAAAGCACTGAATATTCATTTCACTCATTTGCTAACTATACTAATATACTCTTTTGTAAATGAGCCTCTATCTCCAGCTCTAGCTATTGAACTGAAGGGTATTTGAATAGGTGGGTTTTGCTATAATGCCACGCTAAGATAATGTGCTAGAAACAAATGGTTCACTGATTCCTGAATAGAAAATTCGCTGGAAAACCCTGAGAACCAGAAGATGAGGGGGAGGGGATTAAAACGTCTCCTCAGAGCCACCAACCAAACCCTTGTCATTTTTAAAAGATGCTCCTATGGCACAATATGAATAGTTTATAGCCACAATTGTGAACATTCAATGTCATATAAGAAAAGACACTTGTCAAGAGCCTTTCCCTTACAAGCACCCTCATCATGACCTGTGTTAATGAAGTTAATTGAATTTAAGATCAATAATGGTTAATTATTGCAATTTGACATTCTGAGATAAATGGCTTTAAGACAGAGAAATGTGTGTGTATGTGAATTCTCTCCAAAGAAGGTGAACATGTTACAGCCTAAGAGGGATCACACAGTCCTTCCATTGATCCTGGTACAATCTGATCGACCTAATCCTCTGATGAATGTGGGCTTTTCACAGCTACAAGTAAATGTTCTACAAGACTACTCTAACCCTTGTCACTGACCAAATCTATATGAGCTGTACACTAGAAATCTATTGAGATAGATTAAAGAACTGCTGTAGAAACAAGAGATGCTTCAATAAAGATGAAGTTTTATTATATTGACTACTAATGTTACATGCACTATGTAATTATGAATGCTTATGGATCAAAAGAGCTTAATTTTGGCCAGTTGGATGTAAATGATCATGACTGAAAAACTGTATGAAATTAAAAAATAATAATAATAATAATAAAAATCCAACAACCACCCTAAATTTGATGAATTATACGTGAATGTTCAATAAGCAAGAGATTTCAAGATCAGCCTCATAATGCACCAGAAGATGCTCACAGACAGGTATTTATTTCATACAGTCACTCATCAACCCACTTCATTTAGGTTTCTTTCAAGTTTACTTTCACAATAGTTCCTCAACAGGAAGGCATTTTTTCAAACATGTTAGTAATGATATTCTTACATGCATACCGAACAAGTTAAATGACCACTTACAAGATTTATAATGACAAAGTAAATGTCAAGGAAAAAGTATTACTGATTGCAGAGCACTGACAATAAAAAGCCGCTGAAGAGTTCTGTCAAAATGTAAGATTATGCAAAAACACTATTGAGAACACTGCTAATCATCTGCTCTTGTCAATTACTTGAAGGGTATCTGACAGCATATTTACATTAAACACATTTCAGTAGCAAAATCCTTAATGCTGTATCAGAATATTTTCATTATCATTAGAAATCCTCTAAAAAGTCCTTTTGCGGCACAGCATTATAGCAACAATGATGTAATATCTATCTCTGTACCAGGCATCTATTTCACGCTATTATAGCTACATAACATTTGAAATAATACAACCAAAGATTAAATATACATGTAAGATGGCAGTCTGTGTGTTCCCTTACCCAGTGTTGGTACTTTTCAAGTTATGGCTTTGTAAGAGTCTCAAACTAAGCACAAACAAATGATCTGCCTTTGTCTGGCCATTCTTTTAGCCTTTTACTCCTCATGTGGCTGTATTTTATTATGGCAAAAGACATTATCAAGCAGAAATTTTTTCTAAATCTTTGATTGTAACTTACAATTCAGCTGCTTTATAAAGAGCCACATTAACCACCAGTACCTTTCACCCGCAGTGGAAACTTATTTTAGTTACGTCTATCTTATACTTTATGGAACCCTTCCTGCAAAATAGAGAAATAAATGAAATGTAATGAAAATGAAATGTTGATCCTTTCCATGCTTCGGCAGGCGTTACTAAAAAAAGCATACATAACCCTGTTGGATGTACGCACAGTATGCACACATAAAAATGGACAGAGCGTAAACACGAGCTGCCTTTCAGAAGGAACTCATTGTGGCCTAGAGGAAAAGGAAGGAAAATCAGTCCCTAATGTGGCTTGCAGGATCGATTCATGGTCCCTCCACTACCCTTGCTGCAGACAACACACTTAAACTCAGTTTACCTGTCTGTAAAATGGGGAAATAGTCCTGATGCTCTTATTGAACTTCAGAAAACGCTCATTGAAATGAACCTTGCAGAAAGCCCAGCTCACACCTCACAAACTGGATCAAATTCAATCCTCATTCAAACCATACAGCTAAGTGGCATTACACACACAGCCTTCACATTTTAAGTCAAAGACAAAGGTGATTTGTGTAACAATAAAATGCCAATCTGAAACAAGTTCAGTGTGTCAGTGTGTTGTTCACATACCCATTCTCATGTACCTATCCATGCCTACTTGCTTTCATCTGAAAATCAAACAGAATGCTCCACCCTGCCAGCATGCAAAACCTGCAGCATGCAGGGCCAGCACCTTGTCCTGCCGTCCTCCCATGCAGCAGCCTTTGATGCAGCATAGGAGCACCTGCAAGCATAAGCAGCAACAACTGCTGGACCCTACTGGGTGTTGCACAGACCTGACACTGTTCCAAGCTGCTCACAGCTACAGACAGACT